>CM053581.1:393292186-393307896 GCA_028627135.1 Pseudochirops cupreus | reverse complement strand
CATGATCTTTCTTTTCCCCAAAGAAGGAATCAGGGGTTTGGGAGCTGTTCTTACTTTGCTTCTTACGCTTATTCTTACTCATGGTTCTTCAGACCGTGATTTTTTTTTTAAATCTCTGTGGGGCTCTGCTTCCAGAAGGGAAAGCTCTGTCCCAAATCGCTGGGGTCCTCCCGGCTGCCGTAGCTCTCAGGAAGATGCTGGGACTCTTCCTAATTACTTCCAGCTGACTGGATAATGAAGACTCCAAGATGGAGGCCCAAGATGGTGATCTGGATCCAGGCTGCTCAATGGGAGAGCACTGGCCTGAGCACAATAGCTAAGTCCCCCTGCTGTCTCCAGGCCGTGGGCGGTAAGCTACAAGGTGGAGGCGGGTGCAAAACCTCTGCCTTTCACTTTTCCACTCTGGAGGCCTTTCAGCCAGACTGCTTATCTCCCCCTTTCGCAATTCCCACTTGCAGCTGCTGCTAATCCACTCACCTGAGAGGCTCCTCAGCTCCTCCCGTCCAGCTGCCCCCGGGGCACAGCCGTGGCTTCAGGGCAGGCTGATTTCGGTTTGCAGTTCCTTGTAGCCGAGCTGACTTTAGTGGGAAGTATCTTTGTGTGCATTTTGGAGTTCTAAGATTGGTTTAGAGTCCTGTTTTATGGGTATTTTGGGGTGGCTGTGTGAGAGCTGCAATATGTTGCTACTGCTATGCTGCCATCTTGGCTCTGCCCCCGATGATCAGTTTTTATAAAGATGCCATGCACAGTTTAGAAATGTGTATACTCCTTTTTATTTTCATTTAGTAATCACCAGACATCTTTCATATCTAATTTTCTTAAAACTCTGTTCAGGTCCTTTCATTAATTCTAATTTGCTTTTGGCTAAATTTATCAAGGACTGATAGGGATAAACAATTTAAATTGTAGTTTTATTGTCTCTTCTCATAATTTACTTCATGTCTTTAAGTATTTAGAAGCAATGGCATTGGGCACATATGCTAAGTATTAAAATTAATTCAGTATTTATGTTACCAACAAGCAAAATAGTTTCTCTTTTTAAAAAAAATTTTAAATTAAGTTTATTTTTACTGTTGACTTACTTGAAATCATAATTGCTACTTCAGATTTTTTTGTGTTCAGCTGAGGCATTTGTACTTCAACCATTTTTCTTCAACCCTTCATTTTAATTGTGAGAATTAATGTTTAAGTATGCTTCTTGTTGAATTTTGCTTTACACTCTACTTTACACTCTACTAACCTCTTCTATTTTATTAGTAAATTAATCCCATTCAAATTCATGGTTATGATAGTTGTTTCCTTCCATTCTATACTCATACTTTTTTTTTCTCTGTACTTCTCTTTCCCTTTAAAAATCCATAACAAATTATTCCACAACTATATATGGTAAGCTTAAGCACATATGGCAAAAGGGTAACACAGCTGCATATTGGTGGGTATCCTTTTGTCCCATTCATGTAAGCTCAAGAAGTTCCCCTTAGATATGTGATATATACAGTTTGCTTAGATCTTTGCATATAATCCAGACTGTGGAGGGCAACCCCATCCTCCCTGTTCCTCAAGCTTGAAGTTCAGTCATTGTAAAGCCAAGTATGAGCAGTTTTCCAGAGGACTGCTGCTGTGAACAGCTTTCAAGGTTCCAATTACACAATATAGTGAACTCTCTATTTAATAACAAATTAAGGCAAAAAATTCACAGAAAATCAACGTACTACGTTTACAATGTTAAGATATAACAGTTTATTAGTAAAATGGCCACCAAAGTGGCCACATAGTTTCCAACAAAGTATAATCATTTAGTAATTCAATCATTTAGTAACTCAATCAATTAATAAATCCTTAATTCTGTCATCCTTAAGGAGGCTTGTCTCCTTAATGGACACTAAGTACAAAGATCAAAGTTCTCTAACCCTAGGTCGCAGTAAATCATAATCTTCTCTGTCAACATCAGATACCCAAGAAGAGATCTTTTTGTCTTGACTGGAGGCTGGCTCTCAACTTCTATGGTTCCTCTTCTATGGTCCCAGCTCCCAGTTCCTTGTCCAGTTCTTCATCCAGTTCCTTGTCCAGTTCCCATTCCATATTGAAGTTCACAGTGTCCAGCCCACCTCAAGTCCTTCACAGTTCCTGTTTCTGAGAAGAGGAAGCTTAAGAGCCACAATAACATTCATGCACATTGCCGGCACCATCATCAATTCACTATCTGCCTGTGAAATGAACACAGACCCACCAACAAGGTTCAACAGGTCAACACAAATCATCAACATAGAAATCAACACAGACCCACAAACAAGTTCCAAGAGGTCAGCACAAGTCATCAACATAGAAATCAACACAGACCCACAAACAAGATCTGAGAACTCAACACAAATCATCAGTACAGTCCCAGGACCTCCAAAACCCTCCTCCAGGACTTCTGTAAAGAGACAACCAGAAAATCCTCCTTCAAGGCTTTCAGTAAGGCCCTAGGGCTTCTGTACAAAGTATCACAAACAAACATCAACACAGACAGAACAGACAAACATAGAGTGCCGGAATACCACAAGTTTTCTCCTTCTTGACTCTGTCACCACAAGAGTCCTTTTCTCAGTTCTGCTGTCTCTAGCCTGGACCTCTCCTTATATGTGGTCATTAGCTCCTCCCCTTCCTGTTGCAGGAGTTCAAGAGTTCTAGGTTTCACAGGTTGTGGGGTTCACACATTCTGTTTCTTAACAGACTTGATCCAAGGCTCAAAAGAAACTTGAACTGAAACAAGGTGTTAATTCAATAGCTGAAACAAGGTGTAAACTACTTCTGTGCTTGCCATTACAGTCATTCTGGATTCCTCACTATCTCTCAGCTCCCTTATCTAAGCTGTTGCCAAGACCTGTCTGTTTCATCTTTGCGGAATCTCTTGAATATATTGCTTCTCTTCTCTGCCTCTGATACAGAACCTCACCACTTCATGCCTGGACTATTGCAATGGTTTGATGATGGGTCTGTCTGCCCCATTCCAGTCTGTCTCCCATTCAGTCACTAAAATGAAAATCTAATCATTTCACCCTTACCCCCTCCCCTAGTTAGTAAACTCCAGTGGCTTCATATTTCCTCCAGAAACAAATACAAAATATTTTCTTTAGTATTCAGAGTCTTAATAAGCTAGCCCCCTTCTTCTTTTCCAGTCTTCTTATACCTTACTCCCCAATAAGTGGGGATGTATCTTCCTGATCCCCAGCCATGTACTTTATCTGCTGTACCACCTAGTTGCCCACTCCTTTAGAACTACATAGGTAAATTTACATAACCAATTGATCATCCTTCTATATGACAGCCTTCTAAACACTTGAAGACAACAGTCATCCTCCCTTCCCCCCATCTTCTCTTCTCCATATTAAATATTCTTAGTTCTTTCAGCCATTTCTCCAGTTTTTTTATATCATTTCCTAGATGTGGCACCCCAAACAGGCTACAGATCTCCACATTTGCAGAAGATAAGCAGGGGTGTCTGACCAGAGGAAAGAACAGTGGGACCTTTACTTCCAGTAATCCAGACACTGTGAATACTGCCTAAAATCAGTTATTTTGTTTAGCAGCTGCATCATGGTGTTGGTTCATATTAAACTTAAAATTAACTCAAATACCATGACCTTTCCCCACAAAAGCTGCCTCTAAGGAGAGACTAAGGTGTTTGTTATTGCCTAAATGTAAGATTTTTCCTATATCCACATTAAGATTCATCTTTTAAAAAAATTACAGCCCAACATTCTCTTTTCCTTTTTTATTCCATTTCTATCTTAAAGAAATGTGTTATTCTCTATTTTATCCTAGCACCTATCCCTGAAACATCCATATCTCAGATGTTAGTAGGTTATTACAAGAGTCCAGGGTAGAGGTAACAAAGTAAGTATGGTATGACAGTGATGTAGTGGATAAAGGACATGTGAGGACAATTGGATTTGGACTGGCATTAAGAACGATGGCTAGGCTAATAGAGACATCCCTCCCTTCTCATATACTTACTGCTACCAAGAGCTGTGTCCATTACCTGGACACAGAACAATTTTTAAATTACCTTCCCTTTCATTTTACAAAAATTATCATTTCCATAAACTAGTATTCCATTATTTTTTTTTACTGTAGTTTTTAAAATAGAGAGACAGCATGATTTAATGTGTAGTCCTGGTTTAGGAATCAGATAGATAGGTTCAAATACTATCTGATGCAATAATGCTGTGATCATGGACACAACACAGCTGTTGTCTTTGTTTTGGTTTTATACTATAAGAAGAAAACATTTTGAAACAACGACGGTGATAGTAGCAGAAATTATACTGATAAATGACCTTTCGAAAATAATGTAATTCATTGTGATTTTATTGGTATTCCACTATTGCACATGACAATCCATAATAATAATACCTAGCATTTATATAACCCTTACTATGTGCCAGGCACTGGGCTAAGTACTTTACAAATATGATCTCACATGATCTTCACAATAACTTTTTAGTTGAGGAAACCGAGGCAAACAGACTTGCCCACAGTCATACAGTTATTAAGTATCTGAAGTTAGATTTGAATTCAGGTCTTCCTGACACAGGCTCAACATTGTATATACTGTGCCACCTACCTGTCTCATCTGTCTCAGAGAATAACCAAAAATTCAGAGAGTTACCTCAACACCAAAAGGTACCAGCTGTGTGCTATCCGTGGGAGTGCCTTTAAGTAATGGCCTTGCTGTCATTTGCAAATAAATACCTTACCCCAAATCCTTACACCTTGCATTAATAGAGTTGAAAATCTGTTCTTCCACTGTCCTACCTTATGGTTTGGCTCTTGTTTCTTCACATGCCCCATCTGTTCCTGTACTTAAAACAAATGGATTTTTGGAAAGTGTCCTACCAACAAGGGTAAAATTGCCAGTAGTGAGAAATATTCCTTTTTTAAACATTAATATTAAGTTGAGTATAGATATTATTGAATTCTCACATTTGCCTTTCTTAGATGGCAGTATTCTTATGGAACAGAATGTAACTCTTCTTTTTTCCCCCACAGGGAGACTATGTTTCTGCAAGAGGTTATTATGAGAAAGCCTTACAACTGGTTCCAAATAGCAAGTTGCTGAAGGAAAATCTGGCTAAATTGGATCGATTAGAAAAGCGATTACAAGAAGTTTCAAGAAAAAGATCAGAAACAGTAGCACTTTGACTAAGGCTCTTGGGATAATTTGATCTCCCTGGGAGAGGGAAAATTATGAGAGGCTTCATTTTCATGCCAGTGGAGACAAGACTTTGGTCAAGCTCATCAACCAGGATGGTGCATATGGACACATCCATTGCTAACACTAGTGCAATGAAATTTATTTTTCCACAGGTCATAAAGAATGGTCAAGAGCAAAGAAAAAGAATAAGGAAATAATCTCATTTTAACCAACCATTATGCTTGGGTTAGTCCTAGGAATCCCTCCAAATATTGCTGTATTCTATCAATGTTGAAAGCCCAAATCTTTTTTTCAGTTATTCATATCAAGAAGTTTAAAAAGCATTACACACTATGGAGGCATAGCAACTGGTTCTTATAGAGGGGGAAAAGAAAATGGAAGAGGATCCTGAGACTGAATACTTATAAGGCAAATCAAACAGAAAATTCCATGGAGTATTAATAAAAGACCACCAAGGGGTAATTTACTTACTCCTAAGGGTCAGTGTGATATTATCTGCAACCTTGGAGAGAGTATGGGGATAACTATCTGGAACCTTGGAGCAAGTACAGGGATGAAAGGATAATGCAAGGGAAAGTGTGGCACTGTTTTCAAAGTTCTATTAGGAGTAAACAATGGCCCGCTTTCATATTTCTGTTTTTTTCATCCTCATATCATTTATAAGGAAAGCCACTAGAATTGTGTTTGGAAATCCCTGCCTGTCCATGTGTTAAGGTAAGGGGAGGAGGAAGAAAGAGAAAAGAACGGTGTAATGAATTATTGTAAGGAAGTGTTACTTGAATATTTTATTGTCACTAAACATAGTATCACTTTTGTAATACTTCCCCTCCAATATTTTAACAGAGCTGTTAAAATCACAGATATTATTCTCATGCTTTCATTATTGGTGAGAGTTTACCATGGTCTAGTCACCCTTAGACCTACCTAGCCACATTCTGCCCATCATCTTGCCACTCTACTATGAGTATCCTCTTCCCTTTCTACCTCTTGGTCTGGACACAGTAATTAAATCAATGCTACCATTTCTGAAAAGGATGTATCAAATCAATTGCCCTACAACTCTACTCACCATTCTTAGGTTTTTCCAAATGAAAAAAAACCCCATCTCTGGCTCCCACTTCTGCATATATCATATATATATGTGTATATATAAATATGATATATAATATTTATGATATCATAGATATGATATATCTATATCACATATAGATATATCATATAGACATGTTGTATGATATTGATATGTTATTGTACCTATCATATATATCAATATTTGTCTATCTATATAAAATATCTTCGTCTATTTGAATGTAAGGTCCTTAAGGATAGGGCTCATCTTGCTTTCTGTATTTTTATCCCAGCACTTAACACAAGTGGCTTGCACATACTAAGCACTTAATAAATGCTTTTAGATTCATGAATTCATTTTCCCAAATATTGACATTTTGATGGAAAAAAACAGTGTAATGTTGCCAGACAAAGTTAACAATATAAATGAATGGAAATCACTTTATTAGTTTAATATGGAATATCCCAGGTCTCATTATTTTTTGAGAGGGAAAATAAAGTATTGAGAAAAAAATTTTTATAGTCAAGCACAAAGATATTTTAAAGAAAACTTTAAATAGAGAACTTGATTTATTTATCTTAGGGTTAGTGAGGCTCTATGCCTAGAAAATGAAGTGAATTAGACCCAATAGACTTTGGTTTATTTGTTTTAGAAATGTATTTTTTATTGTCGGGCTTTCCTGAAGAATACAGAGTATGTTTTGTTTCACTGAGTCTTTGAGAGACCGTCTAAAATGCTAATATTAAATCCAATACGCATCTTTTTTCTAAAGTGAAAGTGGAAGCAAAGTGAAACTCACAATTTGGACTTTTAGTTTTGTTATTTATTTTTAACTTACAATAAAATATTTAATATATGTATGTACAGATCATTTTTTTTTGTAGTGGTTTAATACCATCTTTCCAAATTGGTTAACAGAAGATGATTCCAAAGTGCAAAGTAGCAAAGTTTGAATAGTAACCACAAACTAGAGATGATTTAGAGCAAAGATATCAAACATGTGGCTCATGACTCTCCCAAGTGTGACCAAACCAAATTATCATGTTAATATGTGGTTTCCTATCTCAATATGTGGCCTGCTGGGATCTTCATGTACAGTTTAGTGGCCCCTATTTCAATGTGAGTTTGATACCACTGATTTAGAGTCATTCATGGGCAATCTAAGGCATTTACGTAGGTGTCAGTCATAAATGATGGATATTGCTATAAAAGATTGAAACAAAAAGAATGAAAATGTTCATCCATTAAATCTAGAAACTTGATTGTGATAGTCATTTTCCTTAAACAATAATTATTAAATGCTATGTGTGGCCCTGTGCAGGTATTATACAAATAAGGCAGACTCAAAGACATTAAAATCTAAATAGGGAGGAATATGTCATCCACATTGTAGTTCCGTAAATCAGACCCAAAAATAAATCAGCAGGAACCTCTTGTTCTCAGGGATAGCATAGTTACATAGTGGAGAGGGTAAATGTCTTCTACCTTACCTAGATGTGTGATGTAGTTTAATATCTAATCTTAAGAAACTTACTTTATAAGAACATAAATTCCAACATTTAAGGAATAAAAGTTATTTTATACATTTTCAAAATGTAAAATTATCTTGGAAAGGAAACCTATATTACGTTATTATCAACAATACTCCAGGCTAATGTTTTAATGGAATGAATTCTATAGCTAGTTAAAACTTGAAGACCATTTTAATTTCATTGATTCCTCAGGAGAATAAGCTTTTAATAGTTGCAATGTCACCATCTGAAATTGAATATATAGTATGGAGCTCAAGCTTTAAAGAGTTCACAGCTTTTTTGTAACAAGCATTTTCGGGTATAGCAAACACTGAGGTGGAAAAACAAATGGAAAGGCACCTTAAGGTTAGGGATGGAAAGTCAAAATTTGGGTTCATGTCTTTGACATCCACTGGCTATGTGACTGGGACACTTAACCCTTCAGTGCCCACGTGGCTCTGAGGCTCTAAGTTTCAGAATAAGTACAAATATGCATCAGGAGAGGGAGTTTCCTCATGGGGACTATCTAGTCCAAAACCCCCCCAAAACCTCAACTCGAAAAGGATGTTCTGAAGCGATAAGACAGCTGGCATAATTAAATTAGCGGTTAAATCCTAAAAGCCTCTGAGAGCAATAGGCAAAAGCCAAAACAAAAGAGAAAGATAATCACTATTGATGAAATTTGTGTTTTTGCTCTAGTTAGGTGTTTTCTATTTTTAAAAGAGATAATAATTGAGATATTATTTCAAAGGACATTTAGGGCACACTATACCAATTTTTAATTGGATTTTTAAAAAAGAAATCTGGACCTGTGATTTAATTTGCACAGAGATCTCAGTGTGAAGAAATTCCCTCTTCCAATCGATGCAAACTTGAAACTTTTGCAATGTCTAGTCTTAGAGAATTCCCTTGAGCACTTGAGAGTTATTATGAATTTTCTAGATGGTAACTGGAACTGTAGAAAAGATGTCTTTATTGACAGCACCATTGTGTGGTGCTAAATTGGGGGAAAGACACCAGAGAATGAGATAGAAATGGGTTAGCCCTGAATTTGACATAGTATTAATTTGATGACTAAAGTCTCACCCCGGCAGGTGTAGTATATTTATTCCTGTTTCTTCTACTCTACTCTAGGTGTTGTATATTTATTCCTGTGTCTCTCCCATCACAAAATACATATGCAAACCTGTAGATGCCTGATAAAGATTGCCTTTGGGAGCTATTTTTAACATTGCTAACTGGTGGAATTCTTCCTGGAAATTTTTCTTAACTTTGCCAAAAGTCACAGTATTATAAAGTCAGTTTTTGAAAGGTCACTTGATAAAGGAAGAAAAAAACAACTTCATCTTCCAAAGTAAGATCTGTAGTGATGTTTTAAAGCCAACTGTTGTTTTTTTTTTCCAGATTAATGATCTAAATTCCAGGACTGTTCTTTGTGTATATAAAGTTATTCAGACCTCTGTAGAGTCTACTATAAATATTAAAGAGGGATAAGTATAACGAGTAAAACAAGCCAAAGATTACCAATAATTTATGGGGTCACCTGGAATAAAAATAAATTTTAGCCTATGTAGTCCAGTGTAACATGTGAAATAAATGATATTTGCTGAAATTCTTAAGAGGAAACACCTCACACAGTGCATATTTTAAAATTACATTGTGCAAATGCATTTAGGTCAGAATCCAAATGAAGACATCAAAACAGTTTCAGACAAATTAAACCACCAAGACTGGTTGTAATTTGAAAGGATGGCCAAAAAAAGTTTGTGTATGTTTTAATTGAAGGGAAAAATCCAACTTGTAGGTGAGCATCTTTATCTGGCAGCATTCATAGGAGTTTTACCTACTTTCTTCTTACTGAACCAAATATAGTATAGCAGCAACACCACTAGACCCAGCCTCAGGAAGAACTAAATTCAAATTTCTTTTCCTAGCCATGTAAACCTGGGAAAGTAATTCAACTAAACCTCTGTGTGCCTTAGGAAATTCTCCAGGACTTCCATACTTAGTTACAGAGGGATGACTAATTTCTACCTAGTTTCCAAAGACATAAATGGATATGTCCTTTTGGAATTTCTAGCTTATTAAACTCCTAGGCTGAAATAAAAAAAATAACCAAAGACTGCTGAAGAATTAAAGAAGAAGATAAATAATTGTTTGAAGCTATCTTCACAGAATTGAGAAGCAAGTAGTTTTGTGAAACTGCTTATGCCTCTGGACAGTTTTAACTATAATTCTTCAGAGATTGTAGTAGTAGCCAAATGAGCTTTATATACATCAGGACAAGACTTAAATTGTATACAACTCTAAGAGATGGCACATTCTTTAAGATATTCAAAATGTATTATCCAACTCATACTTTATGGCTGTAATCATTCATCCTTTGCAGTTGGGTATAGATTCCTTGTGGGTTTCCCTCTATTTTTTGTTTGTGTCTCTGTTTCTCTTAGGTAAATAAATTTATAGGAAACTACTAACATTATTTTAAAAACCAAGTGTGGCTATATTTTGCTTATTTTTTAAAAAATTAAATTTTTCCTTAAAAATATTCCCTGTCATATAGTCAAGACATGGCTCTGTAAATAGCATCTTTTAATTATTTTTTGAAGAATAAATACACTTCATATCTTGAGTTCCTGATAGTTGAATAAACTAAAGAAAGGCAGTTGTTGATTGCCAAACTGAAAAATAATTATAATTTAAGATAGTGAATCTTTCTGTGTTTGCTATTAATGTTTTGGTACAAAAGAGAAATATATTGAATAGTTATTCCTAAAATAGCAATTCTTTATTATTTTTGTTTTCAGTAAGCGTGTGGATTAATGGTTAAGAGACGATGTAACTGCATCAGAAGTATTGTCATACACACACACACACACACACACACACGAATTATCAAAATTCCTCAGAGTAAATGATCCTATTTAAGATATGAAAAGGAATAGTTATGGTATTAATTTTTATCAGTGGGTCCCTGTTCAGTATTTCTTTTTTGGTCTCTAAATGATCTTTCTATTAAAATATTTAGGGATATTAAAACACATGTAAAATGAAAAACCATTCCAATTTATAGGTTTTTATTACCACAAGGAGCTATCTTCATTTTTGTCTATCTGAAAAGGTATCTCTCAGTCTCTGTACAGATGTGCTTGGTTTCTCCTCAGTCTGAGTAGCATAGACAGTGGTATGCAATATTTTAACAGCAATAAATATGTATTAAGAACCTCATATGTAGAAGTCAGAGAGACAATCAGATCTTGGAATGGATTCAAGTCCTACTTCTGATACATACAACGTTTGTTACCTCTGTGATTGTAAGCAAGTCATTTAACCTTTCCGTTTCCCAGATAATCCTCTAAGATTTTAATTTGTATATAAGTTGTTGTTCTATATTTCCATAGGGCCCTTACTATGCCAATTAAATCATAGGTGGAGACCCTCCCCCCCCCCAAAAAGTGTAAGGCATTGTACTTTATGGTTTTTCAAGGAGCTCACAATCTAGAGGGGCAGGAAAGTCAGAGGTACAAGTAAATATAAAATGAATTAATGTATGATGAGCCAGTAAAGCTCTAAGGAAGGAAAGATAATTTCTGGTGAGGAGTTTTGTGGCAGGGAGTAGAGCATTGTTATATCAGGAAAGGCTTCATGGAAAAGGTGGTAACCCAAGCGGGACCTCAAAGGATTGGAAGGATTTCAACAAGGGAGATATTCAGAGGCAATAGGTGGTGCAGGAAGATCTGAGTTTAAAACTAACTTAAGACACTAATTAGTTAGGAGACTATAGGTAAGTCATTTAATCTATCAGCTTTAGTTCTCACATCTTTGAAACTGAGATAATAGCACCTGCTTCCTAGGGTTATTGTGGGGATAAATTGAGATACTATTTATAAACTTTTTTTTTTAACTTTATAGTACTATTTGATGCTAGTGATTGTAATTTCTTCCTAATGTAGCACTGACCAGTATGGATCCCACTGCCTAATGGTCAGGTATATTAGATTACATTCTCTGAAGCTTCTCCTGTACCCTTAAGAGGTTTGGGGATGTCTAGACTCCCCATTGGCTCCAGCCCTGACCAGTGATGTTCTTTGAAGTATAGGAAGTAGAACCCTATTCCATTTAGCCACTTGACAGATTAGCTCTCACAAAAAATACTTTACAGGTATAATCACAAATATAAAAACTCATTCTCCCAACACATACGAGGCATAATCTCAAAGGGGAGCCCTTTGCATCACCCCTGTCTTTAAGGATAGAAATGGGATTAGGTTCACAGATTAGCTCAGTTCCTATAGAGCACAGTCGCAGTTCCAAGTCAAAAACTGTCTTTGGGCTTGAGTCCCAAGTACCCTAGCTTCTCCCAGTTAGGTTTCCCTGCCAGGCAGTCTGGCTGAACCATCCACCTGGAATCCCAGCTTCAAAGTTGCTGGGAGTTGCTGTGGCTCCAACTCCCAGCCTTGTGGGTTTTATACCTGTACTTGAAATTGAGGACATACAACTCAGGATAGAAACAAACATCCCCAGGCCCATTGCTCTTGGAACAGGCGAAAGAAGTCCTTTCCATCTCACCAGTTCAATACATGGTGCCCACACTCTAGGTAAACTGTGATCTTCACCCTCTGCAGCAGAAAAAGGGCCCACCACAGTCAGAAAGAGAATGACCATCTCAGTCTCATCAGCTTTAAAGATGCAGTCTGTTCTAGTTAAGCAGTAAATCAGAGGAGGCTGCCCCCAACCACATGGTAGAGGATGAAGAGTATGCATAGGCCAAGCCCCTCAGGAATCTGGGCATGCTCCAGAGACTAGTCTCCTACACCAATTTGGAAATTTCTGATACATTAAGGCTATCTTAAGACATAGAGACGTCTTATTAGGCAGTTGTATCTTGCCCGATATGGATTTACAAGGTTTAGGTCATTAAAGAAATAGCTAATAGCTGATTTAATGATGGTAATCCAAACCACCTAAGGAAAGGATACTAATGTGGCTAAACTGATAAAAGTACTATTTCCTTTTAGAGAGTGTGATTACAACATCTTTAGAATTTCTTGAAACTATCTATGGAAGTTATGGCATGCCTTTTCACGTAGGAATCATTTGACCTAATACAAGTTGTGATGTTTCCTGCTTTTGTTCTTAAAATGAAATTCTTTGTTCATAGTGTTGTTACTTTATATTTTCTTCAATTGTTTCTGCTATACATTTGTTTTTACATCAAGGGATGCAGTTAGGAATATATAATTTATTAAACAAAATAAATTAGCTAGATTGGATATAGGCCAATGAAAACTCAAATCGTTTATAGATTTCTTTTTTTTCCCATTGTCTGATTTATGTATACTTTGCCCAAGAAACTCTGAACATAGTATTTACAAAATAAAATTTTGTAATTGTCTATTTTATATAAAATGAAAATAATTCTGTGAGCACATTATGGATGTGTATTTTACTCCAAACTTTGAAGTGTAGATTATTTGGACTTTGGAATTTTAATTAGCCAATTGTAAAAATAATAAAGAGGGTAAGGTTACCTGCCCTGCCAGGTGTTTTCATGGAACCTAAGTGAATGCCGTACTTTCCCACCAGATGGTACCAAGTACCAAGCCTGAGGTAGAGAATGCCTCACAGCCAGGGGCTGATGACTCTTAGCAGACATAATGACCACCAGCCTGAAACTACTCAAGTTAATGTCTTCAGAATTCTATACAGGACAGAGGAACAACACAGATGTTCTCTACCCTGATTCTGGAGGCAACATAGTACAGCAGACAGCACCCTGGCCCTGGAGTTAGAGGACCTGAGTTCAAACTCTCTGTGATTAGTGACTTTGGGCTTGCCATTTGCCCTCCCTAGGCCTCAATTTCCTTATTGGTAAAGCGATGGGGTTACAATACATAGGCTTTGAGCTCTCTTTGGGTTCTAAATATATGATCCTCTGACTCTAGGCTTATTTTAAGATCATAAGGTATGTAAGTCTTTCTGATCCGTTTTTTCCTTGGTTCTTTAAGGAAGGACAGTGCAGGTTACTGAAGAACTCTAGCATCGTGAACAATAATGAGGAAATTGGAAGAAGATCCACTTGGCAGGGAGAATGATGATTTGAGATATGTTGAGTTTTAGGTAATAGTGAGACATCCAAGTAGTAATATCCCTGAAAAATACTGAGCAAAAAGGCAGGTGGGACTGGACGAAAACTAAGAACAACTGCACATCTGTTTCGGATTTGTGGAATAACCTGTATTTTTTTTTTGCCCTTTTACAGGAGAATGTACCAGTGTTTCCTAGATTATATGATTCTCTATAATTGCTTTTTAGCTTGGTCCTCCCAAGAAGTTTTGGAAAGCTGGGTTACATTCCTCCTCTCAGCCCCAAATTTTGAAGACACTGAAAAATCTTTTGTGATCTGCTGACCTTTTATGCATCTATACCTTAGTTGGTTGATAATTTAGGCTTATCATCATTGGCATCTAATCTACCTGCATTCCTAAGTATGGATTTGCTGAAGGATCAGGCTGATTAACAATATTTTCTAGTATAATAATAAGAAGAAAAATTGCATTTATATAGCACTTACCATGTGTTAAGTGCTTTACAATTATTATCCCATTTGATGCTTACAATAATCCTGGAAGGTAGGTGCTATTATTATCCCCATTTTACAGAAGAGAAAACCCATGAAAACAGAGATTAAGTGACTTGCCTAGGGTCACCCAGGTAGTAAGTGTCAGAATCTGGATTTGAACTCAGGTCTTCCTGCCTCTGGGCCCAATGCTGTATTCACTGTACCACCTAACTGTCCCTATTCATAGATTGTCTCTCTGCCTTAGGGGTTTCCATAGATGAAACTCTAGGCAGGAAAGGAACTTCCTCTTGGTTCACTCCTTCTCCCCAAGTTACTTCAGTACTTAGGTCTTTCTCAGTGTGAAGGAAAGTCATTGAGTTATATAGTAATAACTTTCCCCTTCAAAACTTTGTCTTCTGTGCTATTATTTGCCAATCTTTTTACCACTAGTAGGTATCTCCTTCCTTCTATAGTTCACTTACCTAATTATACATCACTCTTTTCTTCCAAGTCATCAAGGTGTCTAACTCCCCTACCTTTCTGGGGGCCCTTTTTATGGTGCCCCTATCATTCTCTCGGGCCATTCTGTAAAATGGCAAGTGGCCTAGTCTCTCAACTTCCTGGTATGAAATAGATATCCATTGTTCCAAAAATTGTGCATTCATTGAGCACTAAGGTTTCTCAGCAAGTGTCCTTAGGTTTGTTTCCATTGCCTTTGGTGAGACTTATCTTTTTAAGTTTTTTCTCTATTGTGAACTTAACAAACATCAACAAACACAAGCATTTCAATATATAAAGAACAAAATAAAAAAACATGAAACATGTTAATATATATAGTAACATGGTGGGAACAAAAATGTCATGCTTATGTCTCCTTGATGAATTTCTTCTTTTTGTATTTTTGAAAAATATTTTTTCATACTTTTTTCCTTCTTTTTTTCCATCTCTGTCTCTGCTTTACAACAGTCCTCTCCCCCAAACAGAAGCCCTCCCTCGTGTAAAGTCAAGCACAAGCAGTTCTCCAGAGAACTGCTGCTGTGAACAACTTTAAGGTACTGATTTACATAGTATAGTGAACTCTCTATTCAGCAGTAAATTAAAGCAAAACATTGACAGAAATCAATGTACAGCATTCACATTGTTATAGCATAGCATAACAAGTTATCACTAAGGTGGTCACATAGTTTTCACTAAAGTGATCACATAGTTTTAAACAAAAGATATCATTCAGTAAGTCTTTAACTCAATCATCCTTAAGGAGCAGGCCTCTTTAAGGGACACAAAGTACAAAGGTCAAAGTTCTCCACCCCTAGGTCACAGTAAATCATAATCTTCTCAGCATCAGGTACCCAACAAGAGGTCTTTTCA
>CM053581.1:393280451-393292086 GCA_028627135.1 Pseudochirops cupreus | reverse complement strand
CCTGTTTCTGGGAAGACAAAGCTTAACAGAGTCAAAACAACATGCATTCACATTGCCAGCACCATCATCAATTCACTGTCTGCCTGTGAAATCAACAGAGACCCACAAACAAGGTCCAAGAATTCAACACAAATCATCAGTAAAGTCCCAGGACCTCTAAAACCCTCCTCTGGGACTTCTGTAAACAGACAATCAGAAAATCCTCTTTCAGGGCTTCCAGTAATGTCCCAGGGCTTCTGTACAAAGTATCACAAACAAACATCGACACAGAACAAACATAGAGTGCTGCAATACCACAAGTTTTCTCCTTCTTGACTATGCCACCATAAGAGTTCTCGTCTCAGTTCTCTGTTCTTCTCAGTTCTCTGTTCTTCTCAGTTCTCAGTTCTTCTCTCTTCTCAGTTCTTCTCTGTTCTTCTCAGTTCTGCTCTCTCCAGCCTGGGCCTCTCCTTATATATAGTCATTAGCTCCTCCGCTTCCTGTTGCATGAGCAACAGGAGTTCACAAGTTCTAGGGTTCACAAGTTGTGGGGTTCACAAGTTCTGCTTCTCAACAGAGACTTGATACAATCATGTGCAAGAACTGAAACAAAGTGTTAATTAACTAGCTGAAACAAGGTGTTAACTACTTCTTTGCTTGCCATTTGTTGCTTGCAACAAATGTAGTAAAATAAAACAGGTCCACACATTGGCCAGGTCTAAAAATGCATGTCTCATTCACTTACTCCAGTACAGTACCTCTCTGTCAAGAGGCGAGAGGCAAACTTTATTATAGGACCATAGATTAAAAGCTAGAAGGGCCCATATACATTTTTGAATCTAGCTTTCTCTCTCCCAGTTTACAGATGAGGAAACTGAAGCACAGAGACCATAAGTGATTTGCCTAGGGTCACAGCTAGTAAGTTTTGGGGCTGGAACTTGAATCTGCCTTACTGACTCCAAGTCAGTATTCTACCCGCTCTGAAACATTGTCTTTCATCAGTCTGCTGAAGTCATAATTAGGCACTTTATCAACTAAAATTCTGCAGGATCTCAAAGATAATTTCCTTTACATTATTGTGGTTGTTGCATAAATTCTTCTCCTCGTTCTACTTATTTAACTCTACAATAGTTTGTATAAGTTTCAAATTTCTCTCTTTTGTATTTAACTACATTCATAAACCATAATTTGTTTTAACCGGTCTCCAGCGGATGGAATACCCACTTGGTTTTGAGTTCTTTGCTACCACATACACACAAAAATGCTGCTATAAATAATTTGCCCTTTTCACTCTATCTATACAGCTCATTAGTGCTATTGCTAGGTCAAAGATCAGGCAGAGATTAGTGTCTCAGCTATTATTTTCCATAATAACTGAACTAATTCACAGCTCCAACAATAGTATATCAGGGTACCTATCTTCTAATAGCGGCCATTTTCCTCATTTGTCATTTTTGTCAGTCTTGTGGGGGTGAAGTAGAAGTTTGGGTAGTTTTAATTTACATTCCTTTTGTTATTGATTGGAGAAGTTTTTCATAAGGTCGTATTTAGCTTGAATTTCTCCATTTGAAAAGCATTACTTTGTGGCTTTTGACTACTTGTCTCTTGAGGAATGGCTTTCATATTTTTGTATCAATTCCCTATATACCTTGGATATATGGTTATCACTTGCTACAAAAGATACTTTCTCACTTAACTCTTTCCCTTCTGAGTCTAACCATTTTTATTTCACTTGCAGAAAAGTTTTTCAATTTTGTGCAATGGAAATTGTCCATTTTAACTACTACGATCACATCTAATCCTTAGTTTAGTTAAGAATTCTTCCCCATCAACAATTGTGTTAGATCTCATCAGAATTTTCCAGGATTTGGACAGATGATAGCAAGGTACCCCCTACTGAACAGTGTATTGATGGTTCCTGCCCATGGCTCAGAAATGAAGGAAGGAGACCTTGAAGGCTGTTGCCCTGCAAGCAGAATTCAGCGAGTGTGTAACGGGATTTCTTTGTGAAGCCATTCATGGACGTACAGTAGCAGAGAGAACATTGTTGAGGGAAGCCACAGTGAAGAGCAGCTGAGCCCAGATGTGTGACATGGGAATGATCTGAGCCAAACCTGCAGCTGCTAGCTTGAATGCAACCCTACTTCACTATGATTGCTCTTCCCAGTTTCCTCAGAGTACATGTAGAAGAAATCTTCACTAGGTTACTCAGCTTTGTCTTTCTGCTCCCCAAGGCCCACCCCTTCGAGTCCAGCTGGGAGGAAGAGTGTAATAGAAAGGACAATGTAACAATACTGAAGCTTGTTATTTGAAAGCTTTGACTTTACTATGTATGTGAGTTTTTAGGGCAGCACAGTGGCAACTAGTGGTGAAATTACATACTACAGTTAAGTAATGAACACCTAGGAAATCAACCAGACTTTTACTCTCTATTCCATAGTTCTGTCACAAAATCATGCCGTTTCTCCACTTGAAATATCCCTTTAACTTGTTTCTGCCTTTATCCTGCCACCGTCCTATCACATCTAGACTGCTGTGACACCTTCCTTCCTAACTAACCTGTCTCTAACCTGTCTTAGCTCCAATTCCTGTTGCACATTGCTTCCAAATTAATATTCCTAAGGCATTGTTTTCTTCATTTCCAAATCAAGCTGAAATTCCTCATCTTACCATGCAAAAATATAATTTGGTATAATTCACCTATCCAGTCTTATCTACTGCTACTACTACCATGTACCTGATACTCCAGCCAGGCTGTCCTATTCACCCTTTCTTCCATACCCTATGATCCTTCCAGCCTCTGTACCTTTGCTCACACTCTTCTCCTACCTGACATGTGAGACTCTATCATTCAAATCTTATTAATCCTTCAAAATCCTCTTTCTGCTTTATGAGCTCCCCCTTAAAAGGGGAAGGAGGAGCAAGCAATTGGGCTTGCTAAAGTCAAACAACTCACTCCTTTGGTAAAGCTAGTACTCAGATTTAAGCCACTACCTTGGGATTTAGGACCTCCCATAAAAGGAGGAGAACCCCCAGGATCAATAGAAAGACTTAGAGAAATGGGGTTCAAATTCAACTTCTTCTATATACTACCTGTACGATCTTGGAAAAATTTCTCTACCTTAGTTTCTTCATCTGTAAAAAAGAGTATTAGCCTATATGGCTCATCTAATATGAAGTATCACATCCTCAGTGAAGCTTTCACTGATGATTCTAGATAATACTGATCTCTTTTCTTTCTATTTTTTTATATAGCATCTTATACTATTCTAATTGTTTTAGGTATGTAAGTCTTATTTCACCAACAATTTTGTAAATCCCTCGAGAGCAGGGATATGTACAAATACCCTTTTAGTGCACTCTACAATATCTTGCATAGTGCTATACAACAATAAATCACTTACTATATACTTGTGAAATCCAATTGAAATGTTTTTACTCTTTCTTACTAATGGGGATATGGAATACACAAATAGACAAAGCCTCTATATTTTCAGAAGAAAGATGAAGAATCATTACTCTACTTGATAACACTCAGAAATTATTTGATTCACTAAGTCCTGAAAAATATTACCTAGGAAAGAGCTAACTATTTGTCCAGAATTGTTGGGAAAACTAGAAAGCAGTATGGCAGAAATTATGTTTAGACACATACCATAATAAACTCAAAGTCAACATGCGAGCTGAGTATTGTGAAAACATGACCAGCGATGGCTAGAGAGAGATTTCTTAAATAAGGAAAGGAGGTAATTACAAAAGAGAAAATAGATAATTTTGATCTCACAAGATAGAAATACTTCTGTACAAATAAAATTAATACAACTAGAATAAGAGAAGTGGGTCTTAAAAGATCTCGGCAAGCTTCTCAGCCCACTTTCATGTTATATGATCTGGGCATGCTCCAAAGGCCCTGTTACACAGATTGAATGAACTGATGATGCAGAGATGTGAAATGATTTGCCCAAGGTCACACAGTAACTAGCAGAGCCAGTATCTGAATTCAGGCTTCTAACTCCAAAACTTTTCCTACTTTATCACGAAGCTAATAAAATATACAAACAAAAATTCTCAAAAGAATTACAATCTGTTAATCATATGAAAGAATGTTCTAAAACACTAAAAAGAAAAAATGAAAATCATAGGAGCATAGATATAGAGCTGGAATTTTTCTTAGAGGCCATCTAGTTCAAAGTCTCATTTTATAGATGAGGAAACTAAAGTCTAGAGAGATTATATGATTTGATCAAAGTCAAAGGTGAAGAATTTTAACCTCTGACCCCCGAGCTCAGATACAGTGCTCTGCCTTATAACTAAGTTCATAAATAGTCAATATAACTCCTTTCTATTATAATGAATCTCCCCCTTTCCCAGGGACCTACCTATATAGTCCCTCAGCCTATTTTCCTTTACCAAAGGAGTCAGGGGAAGCAGCTGGATTTACTAGAGAGTCATGCAATTTACTCCTCTGGTCTACCTCACATTCTTATTATCCTCATGTAATAGTACTACCCTGGGATTGAGGCCCTCCCATAAAAGGGAGAAATGCTCAATATCATTAAAGAGTAAATTCCTTGGACCTTCACAGCCCATGTAATTCACAGTACCAATATAGGAAATGGTTTAGGTTTGTTCAAATGCCTCACACAATACATATCAGTCAGTCATTCCATCAATAAGCATTTATTGCCATGTACTATGCTAGATCCTGGGTATCTACATATAAAGAATGAAATAATCCTTGCCCTCAAAGAGTTCTGTCTGAGGAAATGACATGTAGCATTTCATGGAGGTAGAAATTCAGAAGCAATCTGTATTGGGTATGTACACTGCCTTTTGATCCCTCAAAGTTTCTTAGATTCCATTTTGTGACTTGGGGGTTATCTTGTAATTCTGACTTGTGATGCAGCTTTAATTTGTTATGGAAACTTACTAGCTGGCTTGCTTACCCTGCCCCCTGTCCCCTATGCTTTGGCCTTCCCTGACTTTATATGGTGATTGAGTGACCATCTCCTGCCCTGTTTCATCATTGTTTGTGATGGCAAAAGTCAAAACATGGCGATAGTCCCACCTTTACTACCACCATTTTTGGGGGAACATACTTGAAGAACACTATAAAAACCCCACTGAAATTCCTAGTCAGTAGAGCAGTCACAGCTTGTCTTTTGTCACTATGGTTGTCATCTACTCTGAACTAAAGTTCAGGAATCAGTTTTCCCAATCCACTGTGATCACCTAGTTCCTAGTGTGGGATGCCCCCCTCTCCCAAGCATATTTCTTATCTCTTCCCTGCCCTATTTCTTCCTTTAGATCCTGCTGCTTGTACTCTGAACTCTGGGCATTGTTTACTAAGTGTCAAGGCACTATTAATAAAGCTTCCTGTATTGATTCTTGGAGTTATCCCCTCCTGTCAGAATTAAATTGAAAAAGAAAAGAAATGAAATGAAAAAGAAATGAAAAAGAACACTTAAAGAAGCTGTTCAATTAGCTATTTCTTATACTTCAGGTTGCCTGTATCTGCTTTATATAATCTCAAGAGTCGCAAGAAATCCTAGAGGTTATCCGGTCCAACCCTTACCTGAAGTGTAAAATCCAATCTTCGTTGTCCCCAACAAATAACCACCCAGCCTTTCTTTAACAGAACACTCATTTACAACTTCTCAAGCCCATTCCATTGTGATTCTGTTAGGAAGTGTTTCATTATATAGAGCCAAAATTCGCCTTTCTTTAACCTCTACCTGTTCTTGCTAGTTCTACTGTCTGAGACCAAGCAAAACCAATCTAATCCCTCTCGGTGCTACAACACTTTAAAAATCAGAAAACAATGATGATGTCGTTTCTTTTCCAGTTCCTTATTGTTCCTATGATTATCCTGGTTAATCACATTTGGAAGTGTATCAGCTTTTCAAATATCCTTCCTAAGATATTCTACCCAGAAATGGACACAAGATATTTGATGTGGTCTGATAGGACAATGTCACCACTCCCTCATTCTAAACACAATACAGAATTTATCAAACTCTTAGAGAAGTTAATTAACACAAATGCAGTGTGTTGCAGGATCTGAAAGACACACAACACCCAAGTCCAGTGAAGTAACAGCACCCTGAAAGATCACTTGTAAGGGATACTCTACAAGGGATTCTTGTTCACGTACATTTGGACAAGGTGACTTTTGAAGTGCCTTCTTATTGAGAGCCTGTAATTTCTTTTTATTAAAGAGAAACTCCTAATTTACTATGGTTTAGTAGCCAGTAGACCTGGGTTTTAGTCCCAGTTATGTGACCTTGGGCAAATCACTTAATACCTTTGGGACATAATTTCCTCATATCTAAATTAGCACATATCACAATCAGGTAGGGAAGTTAATTAGCACATAGCACAATCAGGTAGGGAAAAAAGAAAATAATACACTTCATCAAAATAGAAACATTAATAAATTAAAGATATTTGATCTGTGACATTGCTTGAATCTAGCAGCTATTTAGCACTTTAAGGTTTGCAAAATATTTTGCAAATATCTCATTCTATAATTCAGAAGAAATAGACAAATGCTACAAATCAGGGCTTGATTTGTTTGGTTGATTGCCTAGATTTAAGAAAGTGATGGAGAAAATGCTAGTAATACAGATTAACTTAATCCCCCTTCCCTTAGAGCCGGTTATTAAAAATTTATCAGCCTGTCACCTGAGTAAGGTGTAGGAGATGAGGAAACTAAGGAAGAGGGAGTAAGATGCTTAGCCAAGGTCCCAAAGTAAATACTGAAGCAGGATTTGAACTAAATATCTATATAAATCACAGTCCTAAAGGTGCAGAAGTAACGACCCTGGAGTCTGAGAAGGAAAAAAAAACCTGAAATCAGAAAGGTTTGAGATTATCAGACTGGAATTTGAATGTACTACAGGAGATCTTATTTAAACAGTAAAACTTTCTTGACTCCAGTTGTATTCCTCATTCCTTTCGTAATCTCCTATTTCACCTTTCTCTTCTATCCCTACTACCTTTTTTTTTTTTACATTTGTATCTTTGGAAATTTGCAAATACTACCAACCAGGGCTTGGTTTATTGTTCACTCGTTGTCTAGACTCAAGCAAGTAATGCAGAAAATATTAATAATGCAGATGAAATTTAAGCGTGTCCTGTGTACGTTTTCCTGGAAAGCAGTTGTTACCAGGATCTTCCTAAAGCCAACCCAGTTGCTGGTAACAACTGATCTCCAGGAAAACGTACACAGGACACGCTTAAATTTCATCTGCATTATTAACATTTTCTGCATTACTTTCTTGAGTGTAGATAAAGAGTGAACAATAAACCAAGCCCTGGTTGGTAGTTATTTGCAAATTTCCAAAGGTGTAAATGCTCAAACGCAATATTTAGCAATCTATTAGATTGGGTATGAGCTACCTGGCTCCTGCACATGCCTGGGACAATCAGTTTATCAACGTGATTAGCCTTGCTTGGAAAAATCAAGGAGCTGCCAGCTTAGTATTGTGTTAGGAGGAATAAGGAATGACAAAAATGAAGCTGTTATATAGAAACTTAGACACTGGACTAGGGCCATGTATCAGCACCCTGAGGCTTTCTATCTTGTCTGGATTTTGGAAACAAGCGCTCACTTCTGGTCCAAGTCTCTACCCGTTAACCTCGCGTTAGCCACGCCCCCTCTCTCTAGTCTCCACCTCTTCTGACTCAGACTGAGTCTGTGGGCCACGGAGAATATCGCGAGAATTTCATCCGTAGCCAAAAAGAAATTTCCGGCGGTTGCTGCTACACCTCCCGCGATATTTCCGGACGCTCGGGACCCTGAGTGGCTGAGGGCTTCCGTGTATCATGGCTGTCGGTGTGTACTGTACCATAAGGTAAAAGAGTCATGAGGTTATGGACGCTGCGCGGCGCTCGCTTTGGGGGTCTTGAGTGAGGGGCCCAGGCCCGTGCAGTGAGGTTCCCTCCCGGAGCGGTGGCTTTTTTCCGGCGCGCAGAGAGCGGGAACCCGGTTCCCGAGCACCCTTCCCCCTCTCTTTGGGGGCGTTCCTGGCCCCAAATCTCTGTGCTGCCCCCGGCCCGTTGCCGGTCCCCTGAGGCTTGGGCGGGCGGGTTACGCCCTCGGGGGCCCAGGAATGTAGACAGGCCCCGTTCCTCGGCTCCTCCCTCCCTATACCCTGAGAATCCTCGTTACGGGGTGGCTTCTCTCACACCCCCCTTTGGCGTTCTCGCACGTCCTCTGAGGCTCGCACCGAGCTCGCCCGCCCGGGCTGACAGGACTCATTTCCCTCCGCTTTTCGGGGCGGTTTCCCACTTGGAGGTTCAGGGTTGGACGTCGTGGTTCTAGATTATATGTTTATGAGATCTTGTACGGAGGTGGGGGCTGGGGGGGGCGGGCGCGGGAGGCTCTTGTTGGAAAGAACAGAGTGAGCTGTGGACTCGGAGGTCTGTCAGTCTAACACTTAGTAGCCCCTGCTTCGTACCAGGCTCGGTGCTGAGCTTTGGGAATCCCGAGAAAGGCCAAAGACTGCCCCTGCCTTCAGGGATCTGACTCTCGGATGGGGAAGACCACCTACGAAAGGAAGCAGAGAAGGGGGGAGGGAGGAGAAGGAGGTAAGAAAAAAAAGGAGAAGGTGGGGGAGGGGCTTAACTGACATCCCCTATGAGACTTGTGTTGTAGTTATTGCTGCTGCCAGGTCCCAGGTGATAACCTACGGCATTTTGTAGGGAGTATCTGTAGCCCGTTGCTAAACCTCTCCACCCCAACCTCATTTCCTGACTTAAGCTTTCAGTGCCTTTTAAAGGCCAATTAGTGCTTTTTGTAGGAACATTTTACGTATGTGGTGAAAACACACCCACAAAATATCTTAGCATATATCTTCCTTTCTCAATAATTATTGAGTTATCATCCCTCCCCCACCCCTTCTCCCTCCAAGAACTTTTGTTTATTGAGTTATACCTATATCTTACCATAATGATAATAGTACTTAACATTTTGAGGTTTGTAAAGTGCTTTACAAATGTTAACTTACTTTATGCATAGGACAGCCCTGGGAGGTAGGTTCTGTTCCCATTTGAGATGAGGAAATTGAGGCTGAGGCTAAGTGTAGTCCAGCATCGAATCCACATCTTCCTGATCCTAGTTTCAAAGCATTCTAGTCACTGCTCAACCTATCTCTTCTTAGTTAATATAAAATTAGTTTTGACCTCAGTGACCCCCAGGGGTTCCCTGACCATCCTTTTAGAGCCACTGGAATATGTTTATGGTAACAGTGAAATTGGCGAAATGTGCTGTTTTTACTATTTCTGTAATTTATTATTCTCAAAACTAATAAAATTAATTTTTACCCTTTCTGTACTTTACTCTTTTTAAATTTAAAGTTTAATTTACTTAAACTGAATAATTACTTCACATAGCAAAATTCATAATTGACATTCTGGCCATCCCTGAGATTTTCTAAATTAGTGGTCTGCAGTCTTTTTTGATGGCATACTTTGACCTCCAGAATATCATATTAAGTCATGTTTATTGTGCATTTAGAAATAGGTTATGTTTGTGTTATTTTGAGATGATCAAAAGTACTTGCAGAGTTTCTGGGCAACTTTGATTTCAGTTTTGATTGGAGTGAGGGGTTGTCTTGTTTGGCCTTAGTACAAAGCAATGGAAAGACCAGTGCAGCTATTTTCCTGTTGCAAGTAATTCCATCCTTAAAAGCTTTTTCCTATTTTGCTTTCACATATGTCAAGGCAGAAAGGTTAAAACATTTAACTGAATTTAATTTAAGAAATATTTGTCAGGAATCTATATACAGAGCACTCTGCAGAATGAGTTGATATTTTAAAAAAGTACTTAGTAAGCATTACTGTGTGCCATGTAATCTGTTGAAGTCTGGGGATATAAAAATGAAAGCTTTGGCAGGCGCCCGCCTTCAAGGAGCTTACATTCCAACGTGGAAGACCCAACAGAGAAGTGATGGCTGAGAAGTAGCATTTTGGTCTTGGGAAATTACTGGGATAGTGAGGGGGTAAATTGACACATCTTTTCCAACAACAACTCAAAATTAGTTTGATGTTGGTTTCAGAGCTGAAGGTGAGAGGAAGGTATGTATGTATGTAAAGAAGCAGTCTAGAAGTAGAGTCAGGAAGTAGAGAATGAAGTGAACTATGACTGGAGCTAGACTGAAAAAGTAGAACTGGAGAATAAAATATTTCAGGCCACGCAAAACTGAAAGGTATAGGAAATCAAGATGTCACTCATTGCCCTTATTTTTTTTATTAACTATATAAAACATTTGATTTGGTGAAGTGCTTAACAGTGCCAGGCACATAGTAAGTGTTTGTTAAATTCTTCTTCCCTCCACCTTTTCTCTGTAAGATGCTTGTTACTCATGTGTTGAAATAAGACAAGATTCTTTAATAGATGTAACAGAAAACTTGATTCAGACTTCTGAATATTTACATTCAGTGATGCATAAATCAAGGACTGTTTTTACTTTTTTTTTTGTATCCTTACTGTTCAGGAAGGAAGGAAACATTTCTTGAGTGCTTATTACATGCTTAGCACTGTGCTAATTCAATTCAATAAATATTAAGTGTCTTTTGTGTGCCAGGTACTATGCTAAGTCTGTACAAAAAGAGGGAAAGGAAAGACAGCCTTTGCTCTTAAGGAGCATATAACTGGGAAGACAGCTCACAAAAGCTGAAAAGTTGTGGATGGGAAGAGGGAAAATGAAGGTAGCAGACTGAGAAAGTCAGGAAAAGAGCTAGGAGGGGAATGCGGGAAGAATGGGGCCCCTTCACAAAATAATGGCTTATGGAGGAAATCACCAATGGGAGAAGAGGGTGAGATGCAAAAGCCTTGGGCTTTTTAGAGGAATATTCTAGGGTGAGCACATTGTAGCCCTGGTAGGATGTTCCAGGATAAGGAGGCCTCAGGAAGATATTGAGGGAATCTTTAGGATAAGCCAGCAACAAAGGAATGGTTTTGAAGTCCAGAGATACTCAAAAATAGGGCTAGGAAGGGTGTGTGTAGCCCCTTGTCTGATGCATAGTAGGAATTTAATAAATGCTTGTTGTCTTGATATATCTATATATCTATATATATAGATATAGATGTAGATATAGATATATAGATATAGATATATATACATATACATACACACACACACACTATATATATATATATATATATATATATATATATGTATGTATTTTTGCTTACCAAAGATATTTATAGCTATTAAGCCAAGAGTTCAAATCTAGGTGTGATTCCTAGTGAGGTGGTCTTGTCTTTTTTTTTTTTTTGGAGGGGGAAAGGCAGGGCAATTGGGGTTAAGTGAATTGCCCAAGGTCACACAGCTACTAAGTGTTAAGTGTTCCTAGACGGATTTGAATTCAGGTCCTCCTGACTCCAGGGCCAGTCCTCTATTCATTGCGCCATAGCTACTCCTGAGGTCTTGTAAGTTAGTGGTCTGCAGTCTTTTTGATGGCATACTTTGACCTCCGGAATATCATATTCTAAGCCCTTCAATCCCTTAATGTAGAACTGTGAGGTCTTGTGTTATCCTGATTGTGTTTCCACAATACTCATTGTTTCTTCCTGACTGCTTGTAATATTTTCTCCTGGACCTGGAAACTCTGGAATTTGGCTATAATATTCCTAGGAGTTTTCTTTTTG
>CM053581.1:393252157-393279951 GCA_028627135.1 Pseudochirops cupreus | reverse complement strand
TGTCAAGGAAAACTGCCCTGATATTGTAGAGCCAGAGGATAAAACAGAAACTGAAAGAATCCACTGATCACCTCTTGAAAAAGATTCCAAAAAGAAAACTCCTAGGAATATTATAGCCAAATTCCAGAGTTTCCAGGTCCAGGAGAAAATATTACAAGCAGTCAGGAAGAAACAATGAGTATTGTGGAAACACAATCAGAATAACACAAGACCTCGCAGTTCTACATTAAGGGTTGAAGGGCTTAGAATATGATATTCCGGAGGTCAAAGGAGCTAGCATTAAAACAAAGAATCACCTACCCAGCAAAACTGAGTATAAAACTTCAGGGGAAAATAGGAGCATTCAATGAAATAGAGGACTTTGAAGCATTCTTGGTGAAAAGGCCAGAGCTGAACAGAAACTTCGACTTTCAAATACAAGAAGCAAGGGAAGCATGAAAAGGTAAACAGGGAACAGAAATCAAAAGGAACTTATTAGTTGAACTGTTTACATTCCTACATGGAAAGACAATATTTATAACTCATGAGACTTTTCTCACTATTAGGATAGTTGAAGGGAAAAAAAAAGGTATATGTGTATGTATATATATATATATGTATAGATATAGATATAGAGATATAGATATATATACATATACATACACACACACATACACACACACGCACACACAGATATATATATATATAGATAGATAGATAGATAGATAGATAATGTATGTATATGTAGATAGAAGGCACTGGGTAATTTGAATATGAAGGGATGGCTAAAAAATAAATTTAAGGGGTGACAAAGGCATATATTGGGAGAAAGAAAAGGGGAAAGATAGACTAGGGTAAATTATCTCACGTAAAAGGGAAGAGAAAGCTATTAGAATGGACAAGGAGACCAGGGAGGTGAAGGGGAATGAGTCAAGCTTACTCTCAGTGGATTTGACTTAAGGAGAGAATAACATACACACTCAATTAGATATCTCACCCTATGGGAAAATAGGGGAGAAGCAGATAAGAGGGGGAGATGACAGAAGGGAGGACGTATTGGGGGAGTGAATTGTCAGAAGCAAATAGTTTTCAAAAGGGACAGAGTCAAAGAAGAAAGTAGAGTAAATGGGGGATAGGATAGAATGAAGGGAAATATAGTTAGTCTTTCAAAATATGACTACTATGGGAATGTTTTGCATAACTACTGATGTATAACCTATATTGAATTGCTTGACTTCTCAACAGGGATGGGTGAGGAGGGAAGAAGGGAGAGAATGTGGAACTCAAACTTTTAAAAAAAATGTTAAAAATTGTTTTTACATTTAACCAGGAAATAAGTTGTAGGCCATGGGGTATAGACATCTATCTTGCGCTACAAGAAAGTATGGGACAATGGGGTAAGGGGGGAATGGGGAAATAGAAGAGAGGGAAAAGGTAATCCATATGCTTGCCATCTTGGAGTGGGGGGCGAAGGGGAGAGATGGGGAGAAAATTTGGGACTCAAAATCTTGTGGAAATGTTGAAAACTAAAAATAAATAAATAAATTCTGGACAAATGGGAAAAAAATATATGTATATATAAAAAAGGAGAGAGAGAGAGGGTGTGTATGTTTCTTCTTGAACCCATTCCCAATGAAAATAGGTTTCCAGAACTACTAGTCTTCCTCCATCTAATTCCTTGGTGTCAGTTTTTCCTCTAGCACCTCATTTGTATAAAATAATTACCTCAGATCTGCCCCAATCGTATGATCTACTCAATTAGCAATAACAATCTTGGGCATAAGTTTTTCATTTAACATGCATAAAAGATAAACAGTTTGTTCTTGTTGAGACCCTTGTAATTGGGCTCTTGTATGTTAACTGTTTAGTTTTTGTTTTTTTTAACAAAATCCTGAAAGTCTGGTAGTTCATTAAATATCTTTTTTTTTTCCCGTTCAGGTTTATGCTTATCTTTGCTGGGTATATTTTTGGCTGGAAGCCCAGTCCTTTTCATCTTTGATATATAGTGTTCCAAGACCTATGGTCTTTTAGTGTCGCCACTTCTGGGTCTTGTGTGATTCTAATTGTGGTACTGCCATATGTAAATTGTTTTTATTCTTGTTGCTTGTAATATTTTATTCTTGAGCTGGGGCTTTCAGAATTTGGCTGTGATATTCTTGTGAGTTTTCCTCATAGGATCCCTTTCAGGTGATCAGTGGATTTTTTCTATTTCTAATTTCTCCTCTTCATGTAATGCTTCAGGATAATTTTCTTTATTTCTTCTATCAAGATTCATTTTTTGATCATGGCTTTCAAGTGGTCTGATTATTCTTATGTTTTCTCTTTTTGATCTGTTCTCCAGATCAGTTGTTTTTCATATGAGATGTTTCACATTCTCCTTTATTTTTTCATTCTTTACATATTATTTTATTATTTCTTGATCTCTTATAACTTTGTTGATTTCTTCTTTCCCAGTTCTGATTTTCAAGCAATTGTTTTCTTCCTTCAAATTCTGGATCTACTTTCCTAATTGATTGACTTTCTTTTCATAATCTTGGGTGTTTTTTGGAAATTTTAAAAAGTTTTTCCTCAGTCTCTCTCATGTGATTTTTAAAGTCTTTAAAGTTCTTCTGTGGATTCTTTTTTGGGCAGGTGACTATTTGACATTACTCTTTGGGATAGAAGAGGGTTTCTTTGCTTCAGTATCCTCCTCTGATGATGAAGCCTTCTGTTCTCTATTCCCTATAATACGGTTGGACTCCTCCTTTGCTTGTTAATTTTTTTGTGTGTGGCTGCTTAGTTTGTATAGTAACCTCTAGTCCTGGGGGTATGGGGTATGGTGCCTCCGTCCTCACATCTTACTTTACTTTTCCCCTCTGGTCTGGAACCTGAACCAAGCCCTCAGCCTGTGGTAAGTGCTCATAGCCAGTGTCCACACCACTCTGGTTTTGCACTTTCTGGGGGCATGCTGGTTCCTTCTCACATCTGCTGCATCCCTGCAGCACAGCTGGGTCTGGTGTTCCAGACTCTTATGCCCAAATTCCCTCTTTGTCCCTGGGGTAAAAGTTCCTGTGACTGGGCAGAGGTAGCGTACCTCAGGACTTGCAGTTTAAGCAGAATTAAATTGGAGGTGTTTGCTCTTCATAGGGACCAAACCTCATCCTGGGATTTTTCTTCAGATTGTCTCCAGTTGTCCCAGGAGGACCACTGTTCTGCCCCTACTCTGATTTATTTTACCACCGTATGTTCACCAGAGGCACTATTTTATCTCATTTGTGGGAGAAATATGGAGGGCTTGGAATTTTCTGAACTACTACATCATCTTCCCAGAATTCTGTCTCCGCTTGTTACCTTTTAATAAAATTGAACTTCAGGGTGGCTAGGTGGCGCATTGAATAGAGCACTGGCCCTGGAGTCAGGAGGACCTGAGTTCAAATATGGCCTCTGACACTTAACACTTACTAGCTGTGTGACCTTGGGCAAGTCACTTAACCCCAATTGCCCTGCCTTCTCCCCTCCAAAAAACAAAAAAAAAGTAAAATTTAGCTTAAATGTTTTTAGTATTATGTAATTAGAAATTATAATTCCATAGTTATGATAATCTTTTATTTTAGCATATATTAAATCCTTCCAAAGAGTTTACTTTTTGTAGAAAAGGTCTGTTGTACATTAAAAATTTGAGTTTTGTCCCTCAGGTTTTCAATGTCAGGTATTGTCGCAGTCCTTAATTAAGAAGTGACATCCCACAATTTCTGTTTATTTCTAATGGAGTTATAGCATGAGAAGTGTAGTGGAAAGAAAATGTATTTTTGGTTAAAATCTGTTACCTTATTGGGCCATTTGTAAAATGAAGTGGAGTAGATAATTTGTGAGGTTCCTTCTGCTAACTCTTAAGTATAATCTCATATGAGTAAGGACTTTTTTGTTTTTGTATTTCCTGTGCCTAGCACAGTGCTTTCACATTGTAGGCTATTTTTGTTGCGATTTTAAAAATATTTAGAGCCCTCACTAACTCTCTCTATATGTATGTTTCTGTATAAGTAGAGTGGCTATATGAAGGAAGAAGTGGAAGATTCTGCTGAAGATGAGGCGACTGAGTCGAAAGAAAACCTTAAATTTGGTTAAAGAATTGGATGCCTTTCCAAAGGTTCCTGTAAGCTATGTAGAGACTTCAGCGATTGGGGGTACAGGTGGGTTTCATTGAAAATTTGAACTTTTGATGTGGTATAAATAATGTGCTTTATTAATAGAAACTTTGTAACACTTCTCTAGCTTCTAATCAATGGTATAGAAATGCAACATTTTGAAAAGATAGACTCATTAAAATGTATTTTGTTTGATGGGACTATCCTTGACAATAATCTTACAGTACAGAAAGAGAACAGCCTTTTATAGTAATGATTTTAACATATAACATATAGAAATTACAGATTTAAAAAAAAAATTCAGGTGTTTCAGATGTAGATTGAATCTACCAGCTATCACTCAAAAATTAAATGTTTTAAGCTTCAAATACAAAACATACTAAGTCAGAACAATGCCCAGACATTATTCTATTCTCTTTTTGCATTTTGAGTATATAATATGACACTTAATAGTGTACTATTTAATCATTTTCAAGATGAAGGGAGTGTGGAAATGTTGCAGATTCAGTAATACTCAGTAATTTGAAAAGCAGAGAAGAAAGAACAAAAACTTCAAGTTAACTACCGGGATTATCCGGAGTTTTTAATTAAGAGCTGTAGAGCATATTATTAGCTGGCTAAGGGCAATTCCCTTTTAATCACTAGAAGTTGACATTAGTCAGACTGGATTATCAGAATAGCTTTGTCAGTGTTTCTTTGCTTCCAAGTTGTTATACTCTTCCTAGCCCTTTGTTTTCATGTTATTCACCTATTTAGATGCCTTCAGTGACTCTTTTTTATTCTTTTTTTTTTTGGAGGGTAGAGTCCAGGCAGTTGGGGTTAAGTGACTTGCCCAAGGTCATACAGCTAGTAAGTGTCATGTGTCTGAGGGAAGATTTGGACTCAGGTGCTCCTGACTTCAAAGCTAGTGGCTCTGTTCATTGTACCACCTAGCTGCCCTCTTTGTTTTCTACAAAATAAAGTTTATGACCTTGTAGTGCTTTCATGGTGTTAAAGGCTATCCACAGTTTGGCCTCAATCAATGACCTTATCTTCATTACTTTGAAATGTAAACCAGTTGTTCTGGTCAGTATTTTTACTATACACACTTCTGTTAGGATTTTGCCGAAATCCCCATTGCCTAAAATTCCTTCAGTACTCCTTTTCAGCTTTCTTTTATTAATGAGCTCAAGTCCTAATATACCAACTCTGACCATGCCATCTCATAGTGATATCTATGAACTCAGTATTTATCTACTCTCCTACTTTTTTGGTATTTAATTATACGCTGGCATTGACATCACTGGTGCCATCTTTTATTGGTGTTTAATTCATGTATAACTTAGGTTTTTATGTGTTTATGCTTTGTTTCTCTGTGAAGGGAGAGAGTTCAAATACTACCACTCATGATTTACAAATGAGGAAACTGACCCGATTTAAGGGTCATACCTAAATAATATAAGAATTAAATAGCAACAGGAAATGGCACAAGTGATATAAATGGCAGTATATGATTAAATGCCAAATAGTTAGGATAGTAGATAAATACTGAGTTTGTAGATATCATTATGAGATGGAGTGATCAGAGGAATGGGACTTGAGCTGATCACTGAAAGACAGATAAGAATTGAATAGCCATAAAGGATTACCAGGGACATTTCAGGCAGTGGAGATTATGGGAAAAATGTATATATCTGATATGCTTTGGATTCCCCCCCCCCTTCTCTTTTTATTATCTTTTATATTTTTGATAAATACTAAAATTTAAACACATAATAAGAAAAAAAACATTATGAACTTAAATATAAAATTAAAAAAAACATGTGCGCAGCAGAATGTAGAAGAGTCAATATATAGCAACTTTCCATTTTTAAGAAAGCCTATATATTAGATACTGTGTGTTATATTGAAAGCTGCCCATCTTTTCTTTGCTTCCTTTTAGGTTTTCTTTTGTTCTCTGCTGTACACTTTTTACTTTGTTTTTTACTTAATTTACTTTTGCTTGGCTTTAATTAACCCTTACCTCACACCCCCTGCCCAGCTACAGTTAAGCATGGATATATTTGCATATAATTATTGGTGTGTATATATATATGTATGTATGTATGTGTGTGTACACACACACACACACACACACACACACACACATCTACGTATATACACATCCGTACATAATACATACATCTCCCTAGGAGATCCTACTCCTGATCTTTGTGTGTATATCTTTTTCTCCTATCTCTTCTAACTCTTGTACTTTACTTCTACCTGCTATCTTGCCCTCCTATTACTTAAACTAAACCCCACCCCAGGGATCCCTCCCTTATCCACCCATTCCCATAAATCTAAACAGTCTTTTATATGCCCCTTTGACCTGTTGCTTTTCTTCTGCCCGCCACCTTGCCCTTCTGTTACTTAACCTGTTCTCCCCTACAACAATTCCTCGCTTATCCTACCCTTCCCATAAATCAAAACACCTTTTTGGTGCGCCCAGTTTATCAATCCCCTCACCCTCTACTGTAAAGATCCTTCCTTTATCTTCTCCCCTTTTCCTATCCCCTTAGAGTTTTATTTCTTTCTAAATTTAGAAGACTTTTATACTCTTCTAGATGTATATATATATTTTCCCTCTTGTATCCATTCCTGTTGAAAATAGGTTTCTAGAACTAACTTTCTGTTCCTCCATCTAATTCCTCTGTACTGGTTCTTCCTCTCTCGTTTCATTTGTATAAGAATTATACTTTTAGTTGTTCTTGAACAACTACTTTTTGAAGGTATATTCTACTTGGGTCTACACCAATATTTCTTATAAACTACATAATTACTAATAACCATCTTAGATATAGGTTTTATATTTTATATACATAAGAGGTAAGCAGTATATCCTTATAGAGTCCATTGTAATCGGTCATTGGTTTGTATTTTATATTTCTCTTAGCTCTTGTATGTCAAATCTTCTTTTTTTTTTTTAAACAAAGTCCTGAAAGTCTGACAGTTTATTAATTGTCCATTTTTTTTCATTCAGAATTATGCTTAACTTTGCTGGGTGTGATATTTTCAACCAGAAGCCTAGTTCTTTTGCAATTTGATATATAGTGTTGCGAGACCTATGGTCTTTTAGTGTTGCCACTTCTGGGTCTTATGTGATTCTAATGTGGTACTGCCATATGTAAAATGTTTTTATTCTTTTTTTCCTTGTAATATTTTATTCTTGAGCTGGGGCTTTCAGAATTTGACTGTGATATTCTTGTGAGTTTACCTCATAGGATCCCTTTCAGGTGGTGATCAGTAGATTTTTTCTATTTCTAATTTCTCCTCTTCATCTAAGCAGCGGTTCTCAACCTGTGAGTTATATTCAATTTGTAACAATGAAAATACATCCTGCATATCAGATATTTACATTACAATTCATAATAGCAGCAAAATTACAGTTATGAAATAGCAACGAAAATAATTTTATGGTTGGGGGTCACTATGATATGAGGAACCTGTATTAAAGGGTCGTGACATTAGGAAGGTTGAGAACCGCTGATGTAATGCTTCAGGATAATTTTCTTTATTTCTTGTATCAGGATTTGTTTTTTGATCATGGCTTTCAAGTAGTCTGATTTTTCTTAGGTTTTCTCTTTTCGATATGTTCTCCAAATCAGTTGTTTTTCTTATGAGATAGTTCACATTCTTTTTTATTTTTTCATTCTTTACATACTGTTTTTTTATTTCTTGATCTCTTATAACTTTGCTGGCTTCTGCTTTCCCAGTTCTGATTTTGCAAGCAGTTTCAAGCAAATTCAAGTAGTTTTCTTCCTTCAAATTCTGGATCTCCTTTCCTAATTGGTTGACTTTCTTTTCATAATCTGGGTGTTTTTTGGAAATTTTAAAAAGTTTTTCCTCAATTTCTCTCATTCTATTTTTAAAGTCTTTAAAGTTCTTCTCTGAATGCTTTTTTGGGTAGGTGACTATTTGACATTACTCTTTGGGGTAGAAGAGGGTTTCTTTGCTTCAGTATCCTCCACTGAAGATGATCCCTAGTCTTCTCTATTCCCACAAGTAGTTCTGTGGTTGGATTCTTTCTTCTTTGCCTGTGTATTTTTTTTTTTGGTGATAGTTTAGTTTTTATAGTAACCTCAAGTTCTGGGATATGGGGGATGGTGCCTCTGTCCTCATATCCTCTTCAGTTCTCCCCTCTGACCTTGACCAAGACCTCTAGCCTGCTGAAAGTGCCAACCGTATCTGCCATACTGTTTCTGTACTCACGGGTGTGTGCTGGTTCCTACTCACCCCTACATAATCTCCATAGTATAAATGGGTCTGGCATTCCTTGTCAGCAGAGGTTCGTTCTTTAATCTTCCCCAGCTCAGACACCTAACTCATGTCACTGTCCTGGGGGTTAAAATTCTTGTGGCTGGGGCCCAACCCAGCTAACCCCTGTGCTTGCAGCTTGTTATTTAAGTAGTCCTTAGCCTGGAGATATTTACTCTTCACTGGGAGGAAATCTCTTCCAGGAATTTTTCTTCAGATTTTCTCTATTTGTTCCAGGAGGACCCCTGTTCTGCCCCTACTCTTATTTATTTTCACCCCTTTATGTTCTCCCTACGACTGTATTTTATCTCTTTTGTGAAGGAAAATCTTGAGAGCTTGAAATTTTCTGACCTACTCTACCATTTCCCCAGAATTCTCTCCTATTTGATAGGCTTTGTTGCTCCAACTAGATAGTTTATTTCTTGAGGACAGGTACTTTGTTTTGTGTTATGCTTTTTGTGTCCTCTTAGTATCTATAATAGTGGACACATTATGTAATGTGATGAATAATTAAGTGAATGAATTAAGGAATGAATCAGATTTGAACTGTTCATGTTTTTCAAGTATAGATGATTATGTATAAATTGAAGATGAGATAACTTACAGTAGTGAAATTTCTCAGATCTAGCTGGTATCACAGTGATACAGTGTGGTATCATATTAAACACCTGGTCTTAGAGTCAGAAGTCCTATGTTTGAATTTTGGCTCTGAGCTTTATGAATCTTAAATGTGCCTTAGTTTAAATGTATCTCCTCGTACCTTAGTTTTCTCATTTGTGAAATGGAAATTGTAGTATTTGAACTTTCTCTTTCATAGAGTTTTTTTTCAGGAAAAAGACATATTACAAAGGTTTATAGAAATGATGTCCTAAATAACAAGCACAAAATTAATTATGATAACTGTTAAAGTTTCAGATTGCATTGCCATGAAATTAATAATGCAAATTCCAATTATACAGTCTTAATCTTTTATTGTTGTTGATGTGCTAAGAATGGAGATATTATATGTATTCAGTCAGGCTTTTTATTTTTCTTTTGCATATAGAGTAACATTTTTCTGTGAACGCCAGATGTAGGGAAGAGGAAAGAGCCTTATGGTTGTGCTTTTGAGCTATTCTGTGCCTTTCAGCCATGTAAATTTTCTAAGAGATCTGGGAGAAATCAGGACAACTTACTTAAACAGCATTAGAATTTGCCTGTTCACCTATATCTTTGAAATTAAAAGAAAAATAAGTGAACTATAGACATAATCAGATGTCCAGATTGAAAATACTATAACCCATGCAATTTTAACTTAGAGAAGTTTGTATTGTCACTATTATGTGGAAAGAAGAGTGTGAAAATTTTGTGGTCTTTTTGGTGGTTATATTTGGTTTAATAAGAACCCTTAAAATGAAAGTTAGAAAGTGGTCTGTGAACAAAGTCAGATTTTAAAGTCATTAATACTGGTCTTATAATGATTTTTAGATTTTTTTTTCAAAAGCAATATATTCTGCTTTTTAAGGAAAGTATATTAAGAACCGGAAATGTTCATTTAAAGTGTACGATAAATTAAGTAAATTATACTACTTTTACTTAACTCATTTTGTTTTCTTTTTTCTTAATTTCTTAGTATCTCTAATAGCATTTACTATGATGGCATTGTTAACTGTAATGGAGTTTTCAGTATATCAAGATACTTGGATGAAGTACGAATATGAAGTAGACAAGGATTTTTCTAGGTAACATTTTTTTGTGAAATCTTTTTAAAGTGTATTATTAAGAGTGTTTATTAAGTGTATTTAGAGTGTTTGTTTCTTCTGAGGGAAACTATGTATAAAAAGCCATTAGCTTTCTATATATTTATATTTAACAATATTTATGTAATATTATTTATGTTTAATGTTCACCTGATATTTTGCTAAAGAAATAGAATTATATCCTCTTCTCTCATTCAGTTGCATATGTTATTAGATTAATATCGGAATTAAACCTTTACATAGTTGGCCTATATATAGTTAGTCTGCCAAGAAATAAATGTCGCCTGTTCTCTAATTTGATATGCATCTGTTTAAAGAGACTCTTTTCTCATTTAATCATCTTCATTATTCACATATCCAAATAATCAATTTTATGATATATCAAAATAACTATATATTTCAAGAATCATTTTTAGCTCAGTTCTGATTGCATGAGAATTCAACATGGGAATTTTTTTTTTTTACAAATATGTTTGTTTCCATATAAGAATGTTTTGATATGGAAAATAGGCCTTTGTAAGTTTTTAGGGCACATTGTAGTAATCAGAGATTACTTGGCTTATTTCAGGTTTTCTAATATTGCATGTCAGTCGTATTCAAATAAGTGCTATTATCTACCTTCCTTTTCAAATACTTTTGAGACTGTCTTCAGAGGATTCTAGGCTTTCTTTCCTGTATTTAAAGAATTTAAGTATTCTCAGCAGGATAGTACAGGTATACCTCATTGTGTTGTGCTCTGTAGCTAATGTGGTTTTTGTTTGTTTTACATATTGAAGATTTGTTCTATCAGTGTCATTTTTCCAACCACTTGTGCTCACATTATGTTGTGTTACAGTTTGGTAATATTTGTAATATTGCAGACTTTTTCATTATTATTTAGTCTTATATGTGTCATAGTGATCTGTGATTGGTATTCTTTGACATTACTGTTAGAATCGTTTTAAGGCATTACAGACTGTGCCCATGTAACAGAGTGAACTTAATCAATAAATGTTGCATTTGTTCTGTCACTGTACCACCTGACTGTTATTTCTTTCCTTTCCTTAGCCCTCCCTATTCCCTGAGACACAACAGTATTGCAGAATATTACATAAAGCAGTGGCAGGGTTTTGATTGACTCCAATTTTGAAAGCACTTATTCTGTGGCTAAAATATTATCAAACAGCATCACATGGTACAGTGAAGTCTTTTTTGAAAGAATCAATCAATATGGCAGACTTCATTTTTTTAAAAGAAATTGCCAAAGCCAAAAAATTGGAAATTGAAGTAATGCCCATCAGTTGGGGATTGGTTGAACAAGTTGTTGTATATGAATACAGTGGAATACTATTGTGTTACAAGAAATGATGAGCAGGCAGATTTAAAAAAAACCTGGAAAGATAGGAACTAATGCAAAGTGAAGTGGACAGAACCAGGAAGACATTGTATATAGTAATAGCAGCATTGTGCAGTGATCAACTACGGTTGACTTAGCTCTTCTCAGCAATACAGTGATCCAAAACTGTTCTGAAAGACTCGTGATGGAAAATGCTATCCACATCTAAAGAAAGAACTGATGGAGTCCAAATGCAGATAGAAGCATACTATTTTCACTTTATTTTTTAGTGGTTTTTTTTTGTTCCTTTTGGTTTTTTTTTTTATAACATGACTGATATGGAGATATTTTACATGATTAAAAAAAATTGCCATAGCCACTGCAACTTTCAGCAACCACCATCCTAATCAGTCAGCACCCATCAACATTGAGGCAAGACTCTCCACCAGCAAAAAGATTATAACTTGCTAAAATCTTAGTTGACGGAATTTTTTTTCAAGCGATAAAGTATTTTTAATTAAGGTATGCACATTTTTAGATATAATACTACTGCGCACTTAATAGAGAGAAAAAAGATTTGTGCTGGTATTGTCTTTTACTTTCTGCCAATTTTGTACAACTTTTCACTCACTGAAAACTGTCAGAAGCAGCTCTGTTTCCGTGCTGTTCAGCGAACACAACACTTTCAACTTGAAGCCTACAGAATCGTTTTTATATTTGCCCATAATCAGAAAGAAATACTTTACATGTTAATGTATTGCTGGCCAATGAACTGTACAGTTAGTTTAGCTAGCACAGGAAGATGCAAGTCTTACCATATCACGTGACTTTCTCATGGCAGTTTTGCCTGCCTGCCTGCTACCCTTGCTTCTATGACTCTTCATTGGGTTAAGTGATATGACTGTTAGTACTGCAGTGCTCTAAACAAACCACACAAGTGGGCTTTTGGACATATGCTGACAGTGTGTGTGTGCAGAGAGTTCTTGGCCTGTGACTTGCAATGTGTGAGAGATAAATGCATATCCATTTGCTCCTGGTGAATACATTGCTGCTCTGTTTCCTCTGCGTGATGAATAGAATTATGCTCTCTGATGATGATGTGTTGAAAGGTTATAAACCAATTTTTGGACAGGAAAAAAACAACAGGATGCGACAGCTATGCAGTGGCGATGATTATATGGTGAAATACTACTCAGGAGTACTACAAAGAGGCAATTGTAGCTTATGTACAAGATTGTCAAGAAGATAATTGCAGCTTATGTACCAGCATTTTTTGTCTGGTATGAAAGGATAAAGAAATTCCACTAAGAATTGAATTAGGTGGCACAGTAGATAGAGCCCTGGACTTGGAATTAGAAAGATTCCTCTTTCTGAGTTCAAATCTGACCTCAAACACTTACTAGATGTGTGACCCTGGTCAGTTCATTTAACCCTGTCTGCCTCAGTTCCTCTTCTCTAAAAATGACCTGGAGAAGGAAATGACAAACCACTCCAGTAACTTTGCCAACAAAACCCCACATGGGGTAGTGGAAAGTTGGACCTGACTGAAGAAATTATTTAACTCCAAAGTGTTGGAACTAAGAGATGGGCAACTGGGTGGTGCAGACACTTACTAGTTTTGGGACCCTGGTTAAGTCACTTAGCCCGCTTTGCCCTTAATTTCCTTATCTATAAAATAAGCTGGAGAAAGAAAAGGCAAACCACTAAAAGTATCATTGCCAAGCAAAGCCGAATGGGGTCACAAAGGGTTGGACACAACTGAAACAACTGAATTGAAGGAATAGAGAAATTCTGTGAAGAATTGAACTAGATCTTCTAAATTAACTTCATGCTCAGTCACTTCTATAGGAAAATGGGCACAGAAGATAGTGCTGAATATTATATTGGAAAATGTGATTTGGGAATCAAGAGAGAAGAGGCTAAAAGTTTGTGGAATTCTCATAAAACTCAAACCTTTTATTAATATTTCCTTTAGGAAGCGGAAAAATGTATATTGGCCTGTATTAAAAGGTATGCACCATCTATCAGAGATCCCTGGCATACCTAACCTTGTATGCCAAAGGGCATATGTTCAGATTAAGAGCCAACTGAACTCTATGTGCAGGCTACCTTCTTTGGGTGTCTGATATTTCACCATCTCAAGATGAAACCATGGCACTGTTTCTGAAAGTAAGTTCACTTGTTCCTAGAATCTCTAGTCTCCTTTGAAACTAAGCTTACGTGCCATCTTCTGCTTGAAGCCTTTCCTGATATCCAGCAGCTAGTCCTATACTATGTCTTTTTTCCTCTTGTGATAGATTATAAACTGCTTACAGGCAAGGACTGTTTCATTTTGTATTTCTAGACCCTAGTGCTTTATAAATGTTTCTTGATTGATGTCAGTAAATCTCCCATCTTCTAAGAATGGGTGTTTTTCAAGACTCTTCCAGGGAAATTTTTACGAAAGAAGCAGCCATCTCTTTCTTCCTTTACTTATACTCTTACCCTTGGTTATCTTGTCACTTCCTTTGTGTTTAAATATTCTTGGTGTTATCTGTATCTGGTAATTCACAAGTCTACAAATCCAATTCTAATTGCTCTTCTTTGACTCTGATCTTCTGTTGCCAACTCCCTTACTTGATGGACCTTTCTACTTTTATGTTCTATTGGATACTCAAATTGGTCTGTCCAAAACTGAACTCATTTCCCCTAAATTCAACTTTCTTTGAACTTCGTAGGAACATAGATCATAGTTCCTTCTAAGGAAGGATCCTTGGGATTTTTCTAGTTCAGTCCTTTTATGTTATGGATAATGAAACCAAGGGCAAGGATGTTTAAGTGACTTGTTTTATGTTACATAGGTAGGAAGTGTCAGAGGCTGGATTTGAACCAAGGTCCTCTGGCCCCAGAACTGAGCTTCTTTCCATTGTACTAGGTTGTCTGCCTTCTTCCTGGTCACTTAGGCTGATTAACTCTCAGTCATTTTGACTCTCTCCAGGTCTCTTAACCTTTTTCTCTGTCTGTTCCTACCTGAACCAGATACTGCAATCAGTTATCAAGATGGTTGATTCAACTTCCTGTAATAGTAATGAAATTTGAAGATCACTTTGTATTGCTCAGCTGAGAGGTACTTAGCACCTAGTTTCAAATTAAGCCTCTGTTAAAGAAACAGAAGGTATGAACATCTGTTGCTGATGTAACAGGAAGGGGCTGAACAGGGAACCCCTGTTGCTGATGTAACAGAAAGGAGCTGAACAGGGAGGAGCTATAATGTATTTAAGGAAGAGCATATGCTGGACAGTCAGAACTTCTTGGGATAAGCATCTGGAGGCAGATCATCTGCTGCCCAAGAGAGGGAGTTTCTCTCAGCAAGCATCTGAAGGCTGAGCTGCTACTGCTGGACTGGAACTTCCATGGAGAAAGTGATTTTGATTTTGAGAATGGGAGAAAATGATTTTGATTTTGAGAACAGAGCTGCCGAAGGGTTCCGAGGACCAGCTGGAGCTGCTGAGGACTTCCAAGGGCCAACTGGGGCTGCCAGAGGAAGCATGACTGTACTTTTGTCTGTGGCTCTGTTACGTTTTCTCTTCCCCGAAACAGAGACTGTGAAGGATTTGAAATGGACTGGACCCTGTGAGCTTCAGTGTTGAGTAGGAACTACATGGAGAGCTGGACAAGGAGCTGGGAGCTGTCTGCCTTTGAACCTAGATGACAGTTTGGTGGATTCAGGTAGGAGCTACCTGCCTCGAGTCAAGATTAAAAACCCTCTCTGTGGCTACTGAGTAGTAACTGATAAAATTGTAACTTACTTGTGACCTAGGGGTGGATGGCCTGTGTATTTTCCACTACCCCTTGAGAAAGTTCTGAATAGTAACAGTTGAAATTGTAACTTACTTGTGACTGAGGGATGTGTGGCCTATGTATTTTACACTACCCCTTAAGAGAGTACTGAGTAGTGACTGATATTGTAACTTAATTGCACCCTATGGGTGGAGAACTTTGACTATTGTACTTTGTGTCCTTTAAGGAGGCTTGCCTCCTTAAGGATGAGTGAGTTAAGGATTAAGGAGGCTCTCTTCCTTAAGACTAATTGAATTAAGGATGATTGAATGATTGAGTTACTAAATGATTATCCTTTGTTTAAAACTATGTGACCACTTTGGTGAAAATCATGTGGCCATTTTAGTGATAAGTTGTTGAGTTGTGACATGTTGAATGCTGTATTCTGATTTTCTGTGATAAGTTGTAACATTGTGAATGCTGTACCTTGATTTTCTGTGAATGTTTTACTCTGATTTGTTATTGAATAAATAATTTGCTATACTATGTAATCAGAACCTTGAAAGCTGTTCACAGCAGCAGTCCTCTGGAAAGCTGCTCATGCATGGCTTTACACTTACACAATGTGTTTGTGTCTATACTGGATAGTTCAGGTGTTAATTACATTTCTGTTGTACAATTGCAGTAGCTTCCTTGTTGGTCTTATTTCCAGTCTCTTAACTCTCTATCTTTTTTGCCTTATAGTTGCTAAAATATTCTTTTTAAGGCACAGCCCTGAATGTTCCCGCCATGGCCTTTAGTTGTTCCTTAGCACCTCGAGGATAAAATAAAAAAATCATTTAAGATTCTTCGTGCTCTGTTTCATGTGGAAATAACTGTCTCCTTCTTCCTCCACCTCTTCCCTCTCCCAATTTCTAGCCCAACTGCTATAGCCAGCAGATAGGGAACCAGACCATACAGGGATGGTTCTTAAAAAATGCTATAGCTTTTGCCTTGGTAGCTTCTGAAGCCCCAAAAAAGAAAATTCTCACCACCTGAGTCCTTAACACTGTTACATGGTTTAACATCAGTAATGAATATTTTCTTATCAGTGGAAATAACATAAAATATGGCATTACCATCTGCTTTACTACTGCATCCCAAGTACAAGACCTTTTCATCTGACTTTCAGCTGGAATCTGTATGAGCTGTTTCCTCCTATTAGAATGTGAAATTACTGATAGTAGTAACTTTCTTGCTTTTCTGTTTGTATCCCCAGAATTTAACATATTGTAAGCACTGAATAAATGCTTTTTAACTCATTCATTTTTTCCAGCCCACTTTCCCAGTCATCTTCCATTTGTCTCCTTTATACATTCCACTTCTGACCAAACTTGACTGTTAGCTGTTCATTTAACTCCATGCCATCTCTGCCTTTATGCATTTTCTTAAGTCTCCATGCTTAGAATGTATTCACTTGTCATTTCTTCCTTTCAGGATCCTTATATTCCTTCAATTTTCAGTTCACAAAATCATGGAATATGAATTAGAAAGGACTTTATGAGTCCTCTGGTTCATTCTATGCTTGAAATAGGAATCCCTTTCCACAACAATCCTGAGAAGGATTCATACAACCTTTACCTGAAGACCTCCAGGGAGGTGGAACCCACTACAAAATGAAGCAGCTTATTTCAGTTTTTAATAACTCTTAATTGTTCATTTTTTTCTTCTTTGCGCCAAGCCTGCCCTGTAATAGTGTTGTGAGGATCAAAAGAGTTATGTTTGAAGAGCTTTGTATATCATGAAGTGTTAGTAAGCCTAAATCTGCCTCTTACGAATTTCTTTTTTGTATCCTTTCTTGATATCTTCAGTTTTTAATGTTCTTTCACTTCTCAAATTGCTTTGTCTACTTGTTTATGTACATATTTTATCTCTTATGTGTTTTATAACCCTCGTGGAATGTAAACTCCATAAAGGCAGGGATTATTTCATTTTCATTGTTGTGCTTGGAAAAATGGCCTTGCATATATACATAGATGCATAATAAATGTTTTGAATTTAATTGAACTGAAATAGTGAGCACAGAACTACACAAAAAGCTAAATTAAAACTAGGCACGAGAGTTGTTAATTCTTGCTAAGCCCTATTATCCAAGAATAAATGAACTCAGGAGGAGAATAATGAACAGATATGAAATGATGTCGATTGGTTGATACTTACATAGCCTGGCATATCCGAGATGATAGTGCTTTTGAAGTCTGCTAATTTACTATATGGGGATATGGCACTGGCCCTTAAGATAAAGTTAGGAAGAATGGCTGATCCTAATCAAATCCATGCTGGAGGTGTCATAATTTTAAAGTCATTCTAGGATCAGTTTTTAAGATTCCTCAAAAAAAGGGAATATTCTAAAGAATGGAACAGATTGAGGCTGTTCCTGGGTTGGGGTGGGGAGTGGTAAGGGGGAAGTGATCAGGAGGATAGCATTAACTTGTGTGCTTGCTTTTGCCTCAGTGTAAAATCTTTAAGTGATTATTTTTTTCCAGTGTATCTTTGATGAAAATTTGAGAAGGGATCCAGGCAAGCTTTTTTTAGGAAGCCTAATGTCCTATAGCAGAATTCATCTTAAAATCATAAAGCTGAGAAGTATAATAAAATATGGTTTTGAAGGCCTTTTTTTTTGTCAAGGGGTTTGCTGTGCACATTTTTGAGTAATACACGATTTTGTGACAGATGTTTCCTAAGTTCTTGGCACTGCTGTTTGAGAGGCAATTTAGCATAGTGTATAATAAGACCCTTGACCTGGAGTCAGAACAGCTGAGGTTCAGATGCTTCCTTTGATATTTAAATAGTTATGTGACCCCGGATAGAAAATGAAGGGTTTGATTTCTAAGGAGTTTCTAAGGGCCCTTCCAGTTTTAAGGTTTATGATCTTATGAGATAAGTTGGTTCATCAATATCCTAAGTATTTATATATTGTAAAAGAGATTTAAAAGTGTTTTCTTAAGGTTTCATGATTTTATGAATTTAGAACTGGAAGTAATCATTTAATTTTAATTTAATCATCAGTAATCATTTAATTCAACCCACTCCTTTTATGGGTGAAGAAACTTAGACCCCGAAGTTAAATGACTTGCTCAGTGTCACACAGGTAGTAAGTTGAATGCAGGGCTTCTGAAAGTGTTTTTCATTAGGTTATCCTGGTCTAGGAAGAAAAGAATGGAACAAGTATTTATTAAGCCCTTAATATGTTCCAGGCATTATCGTAAGCTCTTCAAGAAATGTTTTCTCATTTGATCATTACAACAACCCCGTAGGTGCTATGATTATATCTATTTAGGAAACTGAGGCAAATAGAGGTGAAGTGACTTGTGCAGGATCACACAATGAACAAGTGTTTGAGGCTAAATTTGAACTTGAGTCTTCCTATTTCCAGTGCTCTGTTCATTGTCCTACCTAGTTCAGGGCCCCTCCCAGAAGACAAAGCGTTATCATTGATGACAAGGTTCTCCAAACATTTCTAGTCACAATAGATGTACTAAAAATGTACCAATTGTACCAACCCCAGAAACAAAGCCTCCCCAATAAAATAACAGTTATTCTGAAGAGTGATACCAATTTGATCATCTGCAGTGGAAGAACAAAGTGTTTCTTGAAAAGTACATATTACCCAGATTTTGACATTCATTGTACGTTAGGTTCTTGCTGCTTCAAAAACGTCTCTTTAGCATCAGTATACTCTTGGTGATGATATGGCTGTGAACCATATACTACTATGATATCAAAACAGTCAAGATCACAAATGACTTTAATGAGAAGACACATGATGGGATACAACCAGGTCATAGAATATTAACAAACAGAACTTATGAGTGAGAAGTAATAGAAAAGGACATGAGTAAATGAAAAGGTAAGTATGTGGATCATGTAGAAAGAAATCAATAATAAATGTATAGCCTGTATATGTTTACCCTGTTGATATTAAGAACCAACATGTTGGGTGGCAGTTCTGTGGCAGATAACAAAAGGAGATTGATGGGAGAAATATCATTAGGGTACTGATTGAGAAAGCTTCGAGTAGTTGTGACTTGAACAAGTGAAGGAAATGCCCACACTGACAGTGGTAAGCTACGTAAAAAGTGTCAAATCTGAGGCAGTGTAGTGTAGTATTGAACAGTAGTGTTAAATTCAAATAGAAAATCCCTGTGAACTACAGTGATTTAGAAAACCACAAATTAACATGATCTGTGTTCCATTGTATTTTTATTTATTTTGTCAAACATTTCCCAATTGCATTTTAATCTGGTTCAGGCTGAATTTGTTGACCCCTTAGCCAGCAGGCCAAGCATGACACACTTCTGCTGTAGGGCATTCGACTGAGGGTTTGGTCTTATTTTTGATTATTCATGGTGCATCTTGAAAACTCATTTTGTGCAGGTTATTCTTTTAAAAGCATAGCACATTCAGGAAATAATTTGTTTTCTAGGGGTTTAACTGCAATCACTATCATTTGAATTAAATTGTATAGACTCCTAAAGGACTTTACTATTCAGGATTTGTTTGCCTTTTTAAGAGTTACCTAGCATCCTTGCTCTTATACTTGCCATTATGGTTACTAGGGATAAAAATACCAAACCTGTGAAGCTAAAAAAGGTTCTTTGGAATGATTTCAAGGCATAAGTGACTTTAGACTGTCCTCTTCTCAATGCTAGAGATACTACTAATCCAGTCATATTTAATTCTGTTTGAAATCTAAAATTTTCCATGCACTTCTGCGTCAAACCATACTTAGGACCATGGATTATAGATTTAGTGTTGGAAAGGACTTTAGAAGCCATGTAGTTGCCTCCTCATTTTAAAGATGAGGAAACAGGCCATAAAAGATTGTGTTACACACCTAATAAAAGTGATAGAGACTATTTTGGACTGCCAGTCCTCTGACTCTGAAACCAGTGCTATTTCCACTATACCAGTCTACACATGTGGGTATTTCTCAATGAATTTTTTTTTTTGTCTTCTAGCAAATTAAGAATCAATATAGATATTACTGTGGCAATGAAGTGTCAGTGTAAGTATCTCTTCTGTTTGATGACTCAAAGTAGTTTTTTATTTCAAACAATTATGATTTTATTTTCCCTTGTTTTTCCTGTTAAGTTTTAAAAATTTCATCATGATTCATTTGATTCTATAAATTTGTCAGTTTCTTATAGTAGAAATATTTTAAACTTGGCTCTTTATTCATAGAATTTTTCTCTTATTTCCTCTTAAAAGAAAGGAGTCTATTAATTCCTCCAGTGTAGTTATATCATTGGCATATGAGGAACCATCATAATAAAAAGATTGAGGGGGTGAAATACTTAAAATTTTGATTAAATTCCATGTACCTGTTTTTACCTCTCCACCTTAACTCCTCTATGTATATATAGTCCTCTATAGAAATGTAGAAATCTAGATCTTTTTGTTTAAAGTGATAAATTAATGATTCTGTTAGCTTCCATGATCATTTTCTTAGTGACACTTGCACAAAGTTCTAGAAATTTATATGTTATGAAGTAGGCAATTTTTTTCACATCAAGATTATTTCATAAAATGGAGTAGCCTTTGTACAGAAAGTATGCTTGAGTTTCATCTTGCTTAAAAGGCAGGAAGTAATACTCCATTATTGCAGGAATTTTTTAAAAAGGTTATCAGAAAACTTTACAGAATCAGAGAAGGCTCCCCCCCAAATTTCATTTTGGAGTTCTGTACTAGTTCTTATTTTTCAGTGACTCCCTCCTGTGGTTGAGAAGAAGATAGGTCAGGTAGACTAGTATTTGATGAAGGCTTGTGGAACTAAGTACCCAAGCTTATCTATACACTGAAAGGTGATAGTTTTTGTACCAGTGTTTGGTTCTGAATGAGTGATATTATATTTACTTGGTTGCACATATTGCCATATGTAGGGTGTTTTCTTGCCACATACCAAAAGACATTTCTTTTTTCAAAATTAACTATTTTGAAGTAATATTTCTTTAAAGCAGAAGGGTAATTTGAAAAGGGGCAGCTAGGTGACACAGTGGATAAAGTTGCCAGGCCTGGAGTCAGGAAGATTCATCTTCCTGAGTTCAAATCTGGTTTCATACATTTACTAGCTCTATGACCCTGGGTGAGTCACTTTACCCTGTTTGCCTCATTTTCCTCATCTTTAAAATGAGCTGGAGAAGGAAATGGGAAAGCACTCCAGTATTTTTGCCAAGAAAACCCCAAATGGGATCATGAAGTCAGGTATGACTGGAAAATGATTAAAAAATTTAAAAGACATATGTTTTAGTTTTAAAATATGATTCTTTACATTTGGTATCATGTGAAACAGTTATTCACTAATTGTGTTATATACTCTCTAGTCATCACAACATTCTTTGGTTTAATAAAAAGTTTATAATATATAGAGCTCTATATAATTTAGTTTACTGGGGAAGAACTGAAAAAGACCGGCAGATCTTGAGTCTTGCAATTTGTAGCTTTTGAGCAGTACGGTAGCAGTATAGGAGGTGATTGTATTTTTTCTGTCTCCCTTTCTAATAGTTTCTATATATTTTGTTTTTGATTGACTATAGAATGTAAACATGTTAATACTTTCTTTTATACAGATGTTGGAGCTGACGTCTTGGATTTAGCAGAAACAATGGTTGCAGCTGCAGATGGTCTAGTTTATGAATCAGTACGTTTTCTTCAAGAGTTTTCTCAAAACATGTTTCAGATTTTCTTTATTGTTTAAGCTCTTGTGGAATATATTATATGTGGTACTTACCTGCTTTTGTTAATTATTTGTTCACATGTCTGTCTTATTATCCAGTCAGGTTCCAAACTCCTTGAAGGCTTGAACACTATCCCCTAAATTGCCTAGCCATAGTACTTCCTATGTATACTTCCATATACTTCCTATGTTTCTTCAGTTATACTAGAAAATCTTAATATGGCAATATTTTTCATTGAAGACTTTCAAGTGTATTTTCTCAGTATTTAGAAGAATAGACTATTTTTATTCTTGGAATATAGATTTGATTGAATCTTCACTAATTTAGCTAGTGCACTACTGTGTATATGCTTGAAATTTTTTTACCTTTACTAAAAGTTGCGTTTGAAGTTTTTAATTCATATTATTAAATAATTTAGTTCATTATTATAAATATTTATATCATGTTAAGTTAATTAGATTAATTAATATTTATTATATATTAATATAAATAAATTATTAAATAATTTACATTATTAAAAATTCCTATCAGTTATCTTTAAAAGCACTTAATTTTCCCCTCTGTTTTTCACATAAAAATAGTTGGGGATAAAATTTATTATTCATTTCAAATTCTTATTTTTTTAATATTTGAAGAAAATGTTAAATTGCTGCAAGTACCCAGTTGTGGTCATATAATATTCCCAAATTAGAGCCTCTTAAAATAGACAAAAAAAGCACTAATATGTATATCTACTTTTGGCCACACTTAAAAAAAATATGGAAAAACTGTCATGAGTTCTGTGAATAGTAATAGGTGAATAAAGAACCAGAAAAATGATTCCTGTGAAGGAAGGTTAAAATACCTGGGGCTCTTTAGCATAGAGAAGAGAAGGCTTTTAAGGGAATTTTGTGTTTATAGTCTGATTTTAACTATACTGATTTTTATGAGGAATAAGTCAGTCAAGTTTTTTTCCATACCTATATAACTAAATATGGAATTAAATATTGGTGATTTTGTTTGTTCACATGATTTACTACCTTCAATATTTATTAAATGTTGTGTAGAACACCATGCTTTATGCTTTTTTGTATATCTACTACCTTCTCAAAGAGACTGTTACTCCATAATGTTAAAAGCACTTTTTTTTTGGTCCTCAATGTGTAATAAGTACACTCAGGTTTGTAGTCTTTCTGACTTCAAATTCAGAGCTTATTCTTTTATGCCTGGTAATCTAGTTAAGGCCTTATGCTAGACCCTCATCTAATATTTTATTGATAAAACAAAGTTAAATTTCTTGATTGCCAAGTTATCACTTATAAAAAGCAGTGGAATTCTTTTTCTTGGAGATTTTGAAAAATTGTTGTAGAGCAGAGTAGAACTAGATGTCTCAAAGATGTTGAGGTCTCAAAGAAGGTTGGTAGACTCATAACTTCTTTTCCTTCCTGCTACTTTTAAGGATATTGGCCGCAAGAATTGATAGCCAGTATACACTTCTACCTCACCATGAGTTAGCGTGACTAAGTAAAACTCTCCCACTTTAATGTAGGACTTAAAAAAAATTTTTTGCCACTTGTAATAGACAAATTGTTGTTTGTCTTTGTGTTAAAATGTTTGCTTACCTGACTGTAGGAGTGTAGACCAAATATGTACAGGAAATCTCATCTAGCTCATTCTTTTGATCTACTCCTTAATATAGACCATATGGTCTTGGATATTACATTTACTTCTTGTTTGCTTCCTGCATTATTTTATGTATAGCTTAGGACACAATAGAAATGTGGAACATAGTACCACTTTAAAGTTCATGGAGCTAATGGGGAGAAACCCCACACAAGTCAAATAGCACGTTTAAGAGGTTATGTGATTTTGTTGGTGTAGTAAATCCTACCACCATTGTGTATTACTACTTATATATAGTTCATCCTGGGCAATTCTTTTTTCATAAATCTTCATAGAAGATCTGCTCAGTGTATTGGAGGCTTTCCTCTAGATCTTTCAGCAGTTCATGGAAGTGAATATAGTATTTGGCCTGTGCATCTGTTATTTTTCACAACTTTGCCTGTAACAACCTGCAGCCTGTTTAGCTTGCATCCTTCTGTTCCCCTTGAATCACCTGTAATTTTGATAGCATCTATTTTCTGAACATTCTTGAAAAAATAATGCTTGTAATATAGATGGTCTTTTGTGCTAGGGAACATCTTGGCATCCTCAAAAGCGCTGCAGTTTCCCAATTGTAATCCAGTCACCCACCCCAGTTGGTTCATTTTTGGGTCCTACTCACCGTATATGTGTAGTGCCTGTCTAAGATAGATTATGGGACAGTATGTCTTAATCTGGACAGTATTTCTTAACCATGTGGTTTTTCCTGTCTGGATCAGTAGGCTGATCTCCCTGGAGAGGACCTCTCTATATATGCTCCCTCCATCCCATCCCATTTTGACTTCTCTAGCAAATTGCCTTTACTACCCTTATTTCTCTTTATTTGCCAGCACCTTTTTTGTTTCTAAAAACATAACCTTTGATTCCCACATCCCTAAAAAAACCTTTACTTGATCCTACCATCCCTACAAGTTAATCATCTAATATCTTTCTTCCTCTTCATGGCGAAAACTTAGAAATCCTCCTATACTTCCTTTCCTCTCTTTTTGAAACTTGTATTCTGGCTTCTGACTGCATCATTCAAATGAAACAACTCTCCAAACTTACCAGTTATTTCTTAATTGCAAAACCTAATGGCCTTTTCTCAAACTTGATCCTTTTTGACCTCTCTTCAGCATTTGACTCTGTTGATAGCCATATCTTCCTGGATATTTTCTTCACTTTAGATTTTTGTGAAACTGCTCTCCTGGTTCTCAGTATCATTTCTATGCAAGTGATTCCTAGACCTATATATCCTAGAGTATCTTGAATTTTCATCACATGCCTAACTGCACCATATACATCTCTGATTGGATATCCCACAGACATCTTAAACCCAGCATGTTCAGGACAGAACTGACTAATACCCTCCCCCACTCCCCCCAAAAAAAAGCCAACCCCCCAAAATTCCACTCCCTTCTGAACTTACACTGCTGTTCTCCCAGTCACTCAGGCTCTCAAGCACAGCGTCATTTGTAACTCCTCTCTCTCTCATCCCACATATTCAGTTTATTGCCAGATCTTACTGCTTATGGAATCACAGTACGAGTTTGGGCCCCCGGTGTTGTTGAGTCATTTCTGTCATGTCTAACTCTGTGACCTCATTTGGGGTTTTCTTGGCAAAGACACTGCGATGGTTCACCATTTCCTTCTCCAACTCATTTTACAGATGAGGAACTGAGGCAAACAGGATTAAGTAACTTACCCAGGGTCACATAACTAGTAAGTGTCTGAGGTCACATTTGAACTCAAGTCTTCTTGACACCAGGGCTGATGCTCTACTCATTGCGCCACCTAGCTGCCCTCATTACCTCTCCCTTGGATTCCTTGTTCCAGTCTATTTTCTACTCAGCTTTGAAGGTGTTTTTTCTAAAGAGTAAGTCTGATGATATCACCCCTATTCTCAATAAGCTCAAGTGACTCTCTATTATCTCTAGGATAAAATAAAAACATTTGCATTTAGCATTTAACAGGCTTCAGAGATTGGCACCTTCTCACCTTTCTAGTCTTCTTAAACATTCTTGTTCATATATTCTATGATCCAGCCTACTTCCTTGAATTTGACACTTTGCATCTCCCAATTTTGTTCCTTTGCACTTGCTGTCCACTCCGTCTGTAGTCCTCTGCTTATTCACCTCTACCTTTTAGTCCCTGACGTCCCTTGAGACTTGACTTACAGCTCATTTTCTAGAGGAAACCTTTTCTGCTTCTCCCAGTTGTTAATTCCTTCCCCTTTCAGATTTTCTTCTCTATTTTTTATATGTGAAATATGCATCTAGTTCCTTATACTTTGTGTACTTCATTGGAATGTCAGCTTCTTGACGGCAAGGACTGTTTTTTGCCTTTCCTTGTACTCTGGAACTTAGCATACATAATACTTGGCACATATTAGTCACTTAATAAATGCTTTTTGACTGGCCATATAACAGTCATAGAAGAAGCCCTGTTGCATTCTGTGGCTCTATAGAATTGGCCTAATGTCGTCTACAAAGATGAACCTCTATATTATAGTTATAGGAAAATTGTTTTCCTGTTTGAATTTTGTGCCAGCGTTTCAGCCGTGAAGGGAAGGGGGAAGGGAATAAACATTTATATAACACTTACTATGTGCCAGGCACTGTGCCAAGTGCCCTTAGGAATATTACTGCATTTGATAAAAGTGAGAGTGGTTAGCACCTTTGTCAAACTTATTTATGTCTCCCTATTTTATGTTTTGATTGATAATTGATGATCAGAAGTTTTTAAAAAATTGCTTCTCTAGTTATAGCCTTTGGATCAGTTGAGGATTCTTATGTGATTCAACTGGTAGAATTGCTATTAGGCACAGGAGATTCCCTGTTGGAAGAGAGTCTTTATGGCCCCATTTTGCTGTACTAAAGTCAAATGTTTTTCCTGGACTGGCATTGGTGTTGTCTTTGTCCTCACTTTTGAAAGTTGGTCTTTGAGTGTCTTTAAAGTTGTATTCCACAATGTAGTACAGTTTGACTGAAGCACAAATTTGGAGGAGGGTAATATGAGATAAGGCTTGAAGATTATAGCAGTGGCAGATTATAGAAGATCTTGAATACCAGAAGAAGAAATTGAACGTGGAAGGGAGTTAGGGAGCTATTAGATATGTTTCTATAATGGGTAGATGTCACAACAATTGTTTATGAGAGATACTCTGTCAGTAACATGAAGAGCTGACCATAAATGGCAGAGGGTTGAGGGGAGAGATGTGTTAGAAAGCTCTAAGACTAGTATTGAGTCACTTAGTAATGAGGACCTGTGCTGGGGTGGTGGCATTGGAATGACAGAGTAGGCCATGAGTTTGAGAAAGATAGTAGAGATCATAGAGGTGGAATTAACATATTTTAGTAACATCAGGACCTCATTATCTCAGGTTTGATGATGGGACAAAATGAGGCACTTGCAAGTCACTGAATATTTATCAAAAAAGGTTTACTTTGCCCTCACAGGGCAAGAATAAGTAACAAGGATACAGTGTCATTTAGCTTCTCTGAATGCAGTCCTCCTTATCTCCATTATGAAATGTGTTTGATCAGTAAATATGTCATTAGGATTTGGCAACTTGCAGGGTCTCAGGCACTCACCAAGTCTGAGAGGTGCAGGCTGAACATGGATGGCACTTTTTATGCTTTTTGACAAGGAAGCTGCTTCGTGGGACCGGGAGCTGAAGGAAGTAGCCTCAGAAAAATGCCAATCTTATTGCAATTACTGAACGTGAGAGGAGACAAAGAGTTAAAGATAGTCCCAAAGATACACATGGGAGGCAGCCAGAAACTGAAGTCAGAAGGAGGAGCAAATTTAGTGAGAATGATAATAAGTCATCAAGCATTTTTTTTTTGTTTGTTTGCTTTTTGGAGAGATGAAGGCAGGGCAGTTGGGGTTAAGTGACTTACCCAAGGTCACATGGCTAGTAAACATTAAGCTTCTGAGGCCAGATTTAAATTCAGGTCCTCCTGATCCCAGGGCTGGTGCTCTATTCACTGCTCCACCTAGCTGTACCAATCAAGCATTTTTTTTTTGGGATATAAAATTTTTTTTAATAATCCAGACCCTGTCATTAAGAATCTCACATTCCTTCTGTAGGGACACAGCATGTAAACAGGTCATGATAAGTTTATATATAGTAAGTTGAGGGTAAATATATTGTGACCTAAGTGGTTAAAATGCTTCCCCATCTCTTGGTTGTTAATTCAGGCTCGCAGGTTAGCTTTAACCATTATACCAGGTAGCTGTTTCTCTCTTCATAACAGCGATGTAA
>CM053581.1:393229383-393251657 GCA_028627135.1 Pseudochirops cupreus | reverse complement strand
TTCAACATTAAGCGTTAGGTTGTAAAGAAGAATTATAACCAATGAAGTGAACAGGGAGAAAAGAAGGAACAAAGCAAAACTAAACACAAAAAAGAGAGCAAGTAGTTTACTTCAATCTGCATTCAAATTCTGTAGTTCTTTTCTCTGGATGTGGATATCCTTTCTATCATGAGTCTTTTAGAGTTGTCTTAGAACCTTATATTGCTGAGAGGAGCCCAGTTTATCAAAGTTAGTAGTCACAGATACGATGTGTCTGTAATTGTGTTCAAAGTTTTCCTGGTTCTGCTCTCTTCACTCAGCATCAAATCATGTAAGTCTCTCCAGGATATTATGAAGTCTGTCTGCTCTTCATTTCTTATAACACAATAGTATTCCATTATGTTCATATGCCACAACTTGTTTAGCCTTTCCCCAACTGATGGGCATCCCCTTGATTTCCAATTCTTTGCCACCACAAAAAGAGCTGCTATAAATAGTTTTGTGCGAATGGGTCTTCCTCCCACTTGTATGTTCTCTTTAGGATACAGTCCTAGAAGTGGTATTGCTGGTCAAAGGGTATGCACTTATTTATATAGTCCTTTGGGCATAGCTTCAAATTGCTCTCCAGAATGGTTGGATCAGTTCACAACTCCACCAACAATGCATTAGTGTTCCAATTTTTCCACAACCCCTCCAGCATTTATTACCAATCAAGCATTTTTAAGGCACTTAATATGTGTCAGGCATGTGGATAGGTCTTGAGGATACAAAGACAAAAACAACAGTCCCTTATATCTATAGAGTTTATTTTCTGTATGGGAAGATAATATCTAACTATTTAAGTATATATAGGATTAATCAATCAATAAACATTTATTAAAAACTTAAATCTGTCTGGGCTAGACAGTGTGCTACTAAATACTGAAGATACCAAGAAAAAATGAAAATAGTTCCTGCTACTCCAGGATCTTAGATTCTAATTATTGAGATGACATGTATACATATAGGCATATAAAATATATATTCAGAGTAGATGAAAAGTAACTTTAAGCAGTAAGGCACTTGGATCTGAGGACACTGGAAAAGAGAAGTTAGCAGTTGAGGTAAATCTTGAAGAAAGCTGGGGATTGTAAGAGATAGAGGTGAGGAGGCTATGCATTCCTGGCAGTGGAGACAGCTTCTGTTAAGGCAAAGAAACAGGATTGCTCTCCAGAATGGTTGGATCATTTCACAGTTCTACCAACAATGCATTAGTTGTCCCAGTTTTTTCATTTCCTCTCTAATATTTTCATTTTCCTTTTCTGTCATATTAACCAATTCGATAGGTGTAAGATGGTACCTCAGAGTTGTTTTAATTTTCATTTCTCTAGTCAGTAGTGACTTTGATTTCTTCATCTGAAAAGTACCTATTCCATATCCTTTGACCATTTATCAGTTGGAGAATGACTTGTATGCTTTAACATTTGACTCAGTTCTCTATGTATTTGAGAAATGAGGCCTTTGTCGGACACACCTGCTGTAAAAGATTGTTTTTCAGCTTTCTTCTTTCCTTCTACTTGTGGTTGCATTGTTTTTGTCTGAGCAAAAGCTTTTAATTTAAATGAGCAAAATTATCCATTTTGTAATACTCTATCCCTTTTTTGGTCTTAAATTCTTCCCTTCTTAATGCATCTGACAAGTAAACTAACTATTGCTTCCTCTCCTAATTTGCATATGATATCATACTTTATATCTAAATCAGTTTAGCCCATTTTGTCCTTATCTAGTTATATGTTATAAAATGTTGGTCTTTACCTAGTTTATGCCATACTGTTTTCCAGTTTTTCAGTTTTTGTCAAATAGCAAATTATGAGTTCTGTTTTAAATATTAATTTTGAAATGTCTTTGATATTTCTATTTTGCAGTATCCAAAAGTCATTTGGTGGTATTGCTTAACTGACTGGGTCCGCTGCCAGTTCATGTTACATAATGTCAACTGTGACCTCACTGTGGCATGGTTTTCCTTTCATATCTCCCTAATCAGTTCACTATCTCACTCACTAGAGAGGCTTTGTAAAACCTTTTCATCCTCCCTCAAATTTCTTATGGTTATGCCTCCTCCCTGAGAGTTTTGTGTCATATTTCACTGAAAAAATTGAAGCCATTCACCAAGAGCATCCTCTTCTCCCCTTCACTTCATCTCACATGATTGAGATACCATCTGCCACTATCACCTCTTTTATCCCTGTTTTTCATGAAGAGATAGCCCTTCTTTCTAAGGCAAATCCTTCTGTATGCACAAGTAATCCCATTCAGTACTTTCTTTTCCAGAGTTCCCCTTGTGTCATCCATATTCTCTCACTAATTTCCAATCTCTTCTTGTTTACTGTTTCCCTACTGCCTGTGAACATGTCCATGTCTCCCCTATCCTCAAAAAACTCTCTTGACCTTCTCTTTCTGCTATTTTCTTATATCTCTATCCTTTGAAGGCTAAACTCTTTGAAAAGACCTTATTTCTGTGTAGTCTGGCTTCCAACTTCCTCATTCAACTGAAACTACTCTTTCCAAAATCAACAGTGATCTCTAATTGTCGAATCTTTTCTCAATCCTAATCTTTATTGACATCTCTACAGCATTTGTCACTCATCCATTTCTTTTTTATGCTCTCTTCCCTCTTAAGTTTTCATCACACTGTTTCATTATATTTGTTCTTGTTCTCCTTTTCTGGATCTTCAGATGAAGATTATTGTATCCAGTAGTTGTCTGTGCTACCAAGGTTCTGTCTAGGGCCTTTTTCTCTTTACCTTTTATAGTATCTCTCAGTAATCTCCTGAGTTCCAGTGAAATCAGTTATCCTCTCTATGCAGATGATTCTCATCTCTGCTTATTTAGCCCTAACCTCTCTCCTGATCTGCAGTCTGACATCTTCAACTACCTGTTAGATATTTTGATCTAACTGTCCAGTGGACAACCTGAACTCAGCATGTATGGAATTGAATTCATCTTTCACCCACAAACCCTCCCTTCTTCCTAACTTTCTTATAATTTTTGAGAATTTTCTCCATCCTCTCAGTCACCCATGAGTCAACCTAAGTGTTATCTTCAACTCCTCATTCTCTCTTATTGTTCATCCTTTCATTTCATCATTTGCCAAATCCTGTTGATTTTACCTTCATAATATTTCTCCTATATGCGTCCTTCTTTCTTCTGACACTGCCACCACCCTGGTGCTCATCACCTCAAACCTAGACTAGTGCAGTAGCCTGCTGGTTGGTCTTGTTACCTCAAGTCTTCACCACTATAAACCATATTCCACTTATCTATCAAAGGGATCTTCCTTAGAGGACCATGTTATACCCCTCTTTAATTAACTCTAGTGACTACATATTACCTCCAGGATCAAATGTAAAACTCTCTGTTTGGTTTTTAAAACCCTCACAATCAATCTTCTTCCTATCTTCACATGTCTTCCCTCCCACATGCTGTGTGATTCTTTGACACAGACCTCAAATAAGATACTGCATCTCCCAACTGTATATTTTCATGGGCTGTCCCCTTGTGCCTGGAATTCTCTTCCCTCCTCTTCTCTGCCCACTGGCTTCACTTGCTTCTTTCATATTACATCTTCTGCAAAAAAGTGTTTCTTAGATCCTTAGATTATCCCCAATTTATCCTTTGTACATCAATTGGGTCTCCCTTTATGAATGTGTTTTTTACTCTTTCCTAATTAATTTTCTGTCCTGTATCCCATAAATGCTATTCCAAAATTTCTCAGGCTAAGAAAACCCCAAATGGGGTCATGAAGAATCAGATATAACTGAAAAATGACTGAAGAACAACAAAACTTTTAGCAGCTTATATTTGAATTATGGTGGAACTTCTGGGACTATAGGTGTTGGTGATGTTGATAGGGAGTTCAGAGGCTCATCAGCAAAGAAGTAATGTTAGGAAATGAGATAGTCAAGTGGGAGAGGATAGAGAAAAATAAAGAAGAGGCCCAAGATAGATCTCTGAAAAACACTCATCTTCCTTAAGAGTTTGGGAAAAGGATAAGGAAAACAATGAAGAAGAAGGAATGGTTAGAGAGTAAGGAGCAGAACCACAAGTGTGTGATGTTTCTGAAACCAAGGAAGAAAAGAATATCTGATTGCAGCTGGAGGGTTTAGTGGATAGAATAGTAGTGGAAGGTAAGCTTAGAAAAGTAGATTGGTATTATAACATAGAATATAGAATGTGGAATTGACACATTTTGTTATATCTAATAAGCACTTTCAGACAAGTAAATTATGTCCATAAACAATCACATCCTATTCAAAGTATGTGGGTTTTTTTCTTTTGTTCCTCAAGTGGCCATGATTTTTACTTTGAACTGATGGGGGAAAGTACTCTAATTGACTTAAAAATCTGGGAATTATGGTGCTATGCTTAAGTTTCCACACTTTTCACACTGATGAGATCCTGGGCCAGACCAGACTCTTCTCTTCCCTTTTCCCCCAATAAAACTTTAACCTTAACTTTAGTACTTTTGGCTTTTGTACTTGAGCAAAAATTCTAATGTGTTTTTGTTTTTTTGAAGAATAATAGTGTTTTATATCATTTTAATCCATGTGAAACACCCTTTTGGTTAATATTATATTTTCATTTAGTTTTGTCTACTTCCCAAAAAGCAATATGGCATTTACTTTATTAATGTAACTTTTATTCAAAACAAAGAAGAGCAGATTTAGAGTAGTGGATTGAAGGCCTGATTTGAAGTCTGGTAGAACAGGGAATGACAGGTAGATCTCTGTGACTTTTGGCACATCATTGCCAATATCAATAGCCCAGGAAAGTTATAGTTGCCTCCTTCTGTCTCCTACTCCTCCCCCCCTCCAAAAACAAAAAGCTGACATTTATGATCATAAGACCATAGAGCTAGAGCCGGAAGGGGCCTCAGAGGTTATCTAATTTAGTTCTCTCATTTTGCAAATGGGACTTTACCAATAAGAAAAGGGAGACCCAGGCCCATATAAATAGTAAGCTAGAGAGAAGGTCAGAGATGTCAGACATGTTCTGGTCCTTTGACTCTAGAGCCAGTGTATTTTGCTATATTATACTGTCTTATATGACACTTTAAAGGTTTAAAAAGTGCTTTATGAGTGTTATCTCATTTGATCTTCACAGCAGCCTCAAGAGGAAGGTCCATTCATTTCTATTCATTCATTTACTCATTTGTTTATTCACTTGTTCATTTATTTAAAAGAGCAATTGATGGGGGATGGGGTTTTGTCTTTGAATGACTAATATAAAACCAAAAGGTATCAATAAAACCTGTTTTTAAAGTGTCTTATTTATCTATAAGAATTCTTTTGTGAAAACTAAAGATTTTGACTTTGTAGTTAATTATTTTCCTTTATTACAGGTAATCTTTGATCTCTCACCCCAACAAAGAGAGTGGCAAAGGTAGGTAATAAGTAACTAAAGTATTATGCCTCTTGATTGACTTGTAAGGGTATTATTATTATTATTATTTTGCTTATTATAAACTACCCAGTCCTTTTTGTAAGAGGTTATGTTTATGTTACAGAATATCACTTGTGATTTCAAGGTTCCTCATTCCTAAGTTTTTTAAATCTATAGAAATTTTACACTCTAACATTTTAATGCAGTTAAAGCCCATTGAGCATTGACTAGCCCTTTTAAAGCTGGGAATAGAAGACCATCAAAAGACTTATGTGTATTCTAGATAGCTTGAAGTATTTGGAAATTGGTATTTCTAGTTCAGCTGAAATTGCCTGATATTCAGAATTAATATGAGAAAGTGGTTATTTCTTCCTGCCTCCCATTGTTTTTGGAATGACAGATCTTTCACATCATGCTTTATATATTCTGTCTGAACAGTTTATATACAACATTGTAGGCATATAGGTTTAGGGCTGGAAAGAGACTAAGCCTAGTTATTTTTACAGATGAGGTAACTAAGGTCTGGATCAGTTAAGTGACTTCTCCAGTGTCCCAGACTTAGAAGCGGCAGAGCAAGCATTCAGACTTATCCTTTAATTATAAGTCTGGCATGTTAGCAAGATATGGCTTATTCTGGGGGCATCAAACAAGATAACCAGATAGTTTTTACTTGACTTCTGCTTAATGCCAAAAGCAGGTTTCTGGAAGTAGGGATCTTTCTTTAGGAAGTTCTCAGATAATCTAAAGCTAGGTTGAAGACTCTTAGGTCAAATCCCAAATTTGAACCAGCTTTTTGAAAAATTCTGGCAATGGAGAGGGACTATATACTTGGAGCAGAAATTCCAAAATAGTTTTAGAATAAACAGCAACATTACAAAGCATATTCTTGGTTATTAATAAAGACATCTGAACATATTCATGTCTAGTTGGAAGATGCCAAAATAAAGTATGTTGATTTTTTTGGTACTACTACTTCATTTCCCCATAATGTCCAAATGCCTTAAACTCTCTCTACCTCTATCAAAGAACTCCCAGTTTTTAGAATTTTTCTAGGCCTTTTCTTATTTCCAAAGTTCTAGTGTAGGCTGAAATAATTGTAAAATATAAAAATAATTTGCCTCTTTCTAAGTAGACTTATTTTGCCATGGGTGCAAACATCGTGAAGAAGCTGACTGGTTTATATTTTTATTCTTTTTAAACTTCATTCTTATCTGCTTGAATACCTGAAAAGAATCTTATTGAATGTTCTAGGCTAAAGAAATGAGAAGTATGGAAGATTAAAAATTTATTTTTAAAAACTAAAGGATTTTATATATTACTTTTTTAAAGAATAAAAATGATCAGGCTTGTTTTTAAAAATACTTGTTGAGTTAGGCAAAAATTGGCTGCTAATGTATACCCAAAGGTACAAAATTATAGGAGATAGAGCTAGAATAGTTGTGAAGATATATAGGTATTCCTAACAGTAGTGGGAAGTAAACTTGACCTCTTGAAGTTCTGGAATAGTCCTTTCTTACCTTTTTTACTATATCAAAGATGGTTTAAATTCACATGCCTGATGAAGAAATAGAAATATTAATATTGTTATAGTTTCGTATTATAAGTTATTGCAACATAAGGGCCATTTTGTGCATAGTCTTGTTAAAAGTAATCTTTTTGATGTAGCTTCTTTGCTTTGTGCTATAAAATCTTTTGTGTATTTTTGAAATAGGGCAAGTAAGGGGTGCACGAATAGACTATAGGGCCTGGAGTCAGGAGGACTTATCTTGCTGTGTTCAAATCTTGCCCCAAATACTTAGTAGCTGTGTGAGTCTGGGCAAGACACTTAACTCTGACTCAGTTTCCTCATCTGTAAAATGAGTTGGAGAAGGAAATGGCAAACTACTTTAGTGTCTTTGCCAAGAAAGCCCCAAATGTGGTCATGAAGAGTCAGGCATGACTGAAACAGCTGAACCAAAAAATGACCACTTTTTTTCTCTAGAATCCTGGATCTTGGACTTAAACTAAATATACTGTAGCATTTTGTTCCTTTAAAATATTTTTGTTATGAAGTAGGAGTTGTCAACTTTTTGCATGTGAGATGCTTTTTAATGGCATGGCAAACTTGAACTGGGATGGTAACATCTCCACCAACTTCTTTGTCTGCTGTTTCCTTTCTTGGCTATCCCTCGACTCTACGTTAGGGCAGGATTGCAAAACTTGGGAAGTATTTCCCCGGTAGCGTAGTGAAGATTCCCACATTTGTGTTTTCAAGTGGCTGCTACCACCAATCTCACACCTTACTTTTTGCTTTTTTCAAGAAAATGAATGAAGACATGGTACATTTTTCAAAATAGTTACTTTCTTAGATTGATGTATAGTTTTGCTGTGGATGCCAGCTGTTACTTTATGAACAAATTTAATAGAGTATGTTTTGGTTTCTCTTATGAAGTTCTCCTTTGTTGCTACACTGTCCTATTAAAATGACCTTCGGTTCTTAATGGTAACAACAACAACAATAATAATAATAATTTATAGTACCTTAAAGTCTGCACAGCATTTTACCTATGTTTTAAGTTGATCCTCACAAAAACCCTCTGAAGTAGGTGTTATTATTATTCCTGTTTTACAAATGAGGAAACAGAGACTTGAGAGAGGTTAAAGACTTGCCCCTCATCTCACAGCTAGTGAAGTACCTGAGACAGGATTCAAACTCAGGTCTTCATGGCTATTTGCTGTGTCAGTGGAGTACAATATCCAGTAGGTTCCGACAAGCTGAAAAGGGTTAAGAAATGGATGTGATTACATGTGGTGCATCTTTTATCTAAGATGAATCTGGATTAATTTGAGTTTCTTGAGAGACCTGTCACTTGGTTGGCCACAGATGATGAAATTTCTTAGGGGGATTGCAATTTCCACATCTTGGTGAAGTCACAGATGATCTCTGAAGTATTCAAGTATTTTTTACTTATGTTTTTATACTTTATACTTTAACTTTCTCTGTCTTCTTTTGTTGTTACTTTTAGAATGTTACAGACAATTCAGAGTAGGCTGCAAGAGGAACATTCTCTACAAGATGTGATATTCAAAAGTGCTTTTAAAAGTGCCTCAACAGCACTACCCCCAAGGTGAGATGACTATTCATTATATTTTATTTTCTAACTTTTCATGAATTTATTGTTAGAGAGTTTTAGTTAAGGAATGAATGTTGTTTTCAGTTTTCCTTAATGTCTAAGGCTATAGACACTAGAATAATTTTGTATTATGATGACATTCTTTACTTTTGAACTGATAGGAATGTTTAGCATTGACCAAGACTTTTATTAACCTATTTTATCATTATCGTTTAAAGAATATGGGGTAGTTTTATTTACTTTTTTTTCATTTTTGAGATGGGGGCAATCTCTAATTTCTTGAATAAAATTTTGTGTTTGTAAGATTTGAAAACATAATAGAAACATTATTATTATAAAATTGTCCTCAATTATTTCAAGAATTTTTTTGTTCGGGCTAAATAAGTAAGTCTACAGAATATTTTGGACTTCATAGGAAGTTAGTTGTAGAATTGGATGGGACTGGAGATCCTAATCCTGCATCTTATACAGAAGGAACATGAGGCCCAAAAGTATAAGTGACTTATCAAGGGCCCTGTGGCAGCCGTGAGTGGTGGAGCTGGGAATTGAGTTTAGGTTCTCTGATTCCAAAGGCTCTTGCACCTCGGGGGCCTTGGAGGGTTTTGCTGTAATAGCATAGTATGTCCAAGTACACAAATGGAGATGTGATCTCCTATCTGGTGTTTGTTTAATACATGAGAGACCTTTCTATGGTTGATTTACTAATTGATGGATACAGGTGCAGAGGTGCCGTGTATAAGCAGTGGGGTCCAGGGATAGAGTACTGTGTTTGGAGTCAGGAATACTTAGATCTAGATCCCATCTCATCTACTCTTTGGGTGTCCCCACACCAGTTTGCTCAATGTCTGTTTTTCTTAGGCAATTCCAGAGCATTTATTTGTTATATGTGGGTGAAGATCTTTTGGAAGATGTTTCTCTAATGTGAATTCCTTAGTTACTGAGTTAGTTTTTACTTCTCTTATTGATTTTAAATATCCAATAACCTTGTAGAAGTGTGTAATCATATAAATTTTCAGTCATTTTAGTTGTGTCTGACTCTTTGTGACCCCATTTGGGGTTTTCTTGGAAAGTTACTGGAGTAGTTTGCCATTTCCTCCTCCAGATCATTTTACAGATGAGGAAACTGAGCAGTCAGGGTTAAGTGACTTGTCCAGGATTATGCAGCTAGTTTGTGAGACGAGATTTGAACTTAGGTCTTCCTGACTCTAGGTCTGGCACTCTACCTACTACAGATACTTGCTAAATAATTTGGTGTGGTGATAACTATATTTTGTTCAAGATCTGTGTTTTCTTCTAATTCCTATTTGAAAAGTAACTTTTTAGGTAATTGATTTCTCTGTCTCATATGTCTATGCGTATGTGTACACACGTATATTTCTTCCTCTCTTTTTTTGTAAAGTGTTGGAAGTAAAAGTAAAGAATGCATTCCATCTTTTTTATTCGCCCAATTACATGTGTTTTCTAAGTAGTAGCTTAGTTTTTTGCTTAGCTATGAAGAACTGTAGAACGTTAGATTAACTTTTATTGTAGTAATATTCTCTGTCTTATGTAGGAAGCATTTGTAATATAGTGGTTAGAGACTCAAATCCTGCTCTTGATAATAAATAGCCTTGTGACCATGGACATATCACAGACTCTCTAAGCCTCAGTTTCCTCATCCATAAAATGGGAATAGTAATACCTGTAGCACTGTCCTCACAGTTCTGTGGCTCAAATGAAATAATAAATTTGATCACTTTGCAAATTTTAAAGTGTTAGATAAATGTCGATTTAAATTATCTTCTCCCACTTCTTAAAGTTCTGATTATAAATGCTAACAGTTCAGGTTTTTTACTAAACAATTTTTTTTTTTGAAATTTAGGATCTTACTAAAATTTTTGACTATTCTCCCAAATACCTCACCCATTTATGCAATCATTTCCTGTGATGGATATGCTATAAGCAGTCTTACCATATCTTGTTCTAACAGGGAAGATAATTCATTACAACCTCCAGATGCATGCAGAATTCATGGTCATCTATATGTCAATAAAGTAGCAGGGAATTTTCACATAACTGTGGGCAAGTATGTTCTTTTCGCTTATTGAAAATACTTTACATAAGAATAGGGACTTGGATATAAGTTAAATCATGTGTTAAGTTGACCATATAGTTGTACGCTTAATTAACAGAGGTTTTCTTAGTATGTGTACTTTAATTAATATATATTATATTAATATTATTATTAAGATATACTAATATGTACTTTTTCACTGTCACAAGATTTGGTCAAAATTCACAGTTTAGAATCTTGAGTAAAAAGAATGTAAACATTTAAGCCTTTTTTTGTCTTTTAATAGTCAGGCTAAAGGATATTAAGTTATCTCATGAAGCCTGGTATTTCAAAATTCAATTAAGCTTGTTATTAAGAAGGCAGGGGTACCGTTGTATCTCTACTCTGGTCAGATAAAACCTGGGGGCCACATTATACTGAGTTATGTGAATATTTATAACAGGATGAAGGACCTTGAGTTCATGCCATATATAGATTGAATGATATAAATATGAGTGTTTAACTTAGAGAAGACTTAAGGGGAATATGATCATTGTCTTCAGTTAGGAGGGCAAAGCCAGGACCAAGATTTGAAAGCTGAAAAGGAACACATATAGACAGACTTGTTTGTGGTTAGCAAAAAAACTTCCTAACAATTAGAATAATAAGTGGAATGAATTACCTAAAGAAGCAGTTGGTTCCCCCATGGGAGGTCTTTAAGCAAAAGCTGGGTGTTCATTTTCTGTGAAAGTTTCAGAAAGGATTCTTGTTTAGGTTATAGGTTGGAGTAGGTAGATGGTCTTTGACAGTGGGGGGTAGTAATGGTGCTGGATAGATGTGAGCCCTTGCATAATGCTATAATAGCATTTCACTCTAGCTACTGAATTTAATGTTCTCTGGGACTTGAGATAAATTACGCCAGAATTTTAAAAATTGTTAAAGTGTCTTAAAGTGAGATGATAGATCTAAAAGACATTTCCTTAATATTTAGACATTTCATTTGTAGAATTAGTGTTGAAATTTTCAAACCATAAATGCTTTGTGATTATTTAAAGTTCTTTTAAGCTTTTCCCTCCAAGTTTCATGGAACTTTCAGATAATTTTAGTAGTATAAATTGGTCTTAACTGTATATTTCTAAAATGAATAAGTTAAGATAAAATCATTTACTTTGGGTTTTTCCTTATTAAGCATATGTACTCATAGGATCATATAATGTTAAATATATGACATTTTATTTTCTTCATATTTAATGCTGCAACAGCCCCCATGAACAGTTTCCTAGGATATGAGCAACTGTTACTTGAATGAAATACTTTTAAAGATCACTAGAGATAAAACAGGAAACTCATTTACATTTGTTCAAAGTATAGAATTAATCTGGTGCTTAAAAAAAAAGTTTCCACAGTGATTGACGCATGTTTTCACAAAACCTGTTATTGGAAGATAATAGTTAACTAATGTTTTAGGACGTTAAAAATTTTGTTTTAACTTTTAAAAAAGACCCATTCCCAGCAGCTTGCGGAGGAAGAAGTGGAATTCTATGCAGCTCTTCTGGTAGGAAAGTGCTTTGAGGTGAGGGAAAGTGCTTCCCATCACAAACTTTTCCATGTTTGGAATTTTTATACATGTCTGTATTTTAAAAAATTACACCACGTACACCAAAAAAGTTATACTTACGCTTACACCAAAAATGCTTTTGGTGGAACAACGTATACCTTTTATGAAGAAAAATGTAATTTACAGTCTTCATTGAGAATGTTACTGCTGATTTTTCCTTCCCAAAATGTAGAATGTTTTGTTTCTTGGTTTTGTTTTTGATTTATAAAAACTCACTTTTAACCCTAATGGTGGTTCTTTTATAGACTAACAAAAATGGCTGTAACATTTTCACAAAATAAAGAAAAATAGATCTGGACTTCTGACAGCTTGTTTTGTCATTTGGAGATGCAGTTTTACTTGGTTACTTTGAAGCTCGATGCAGATGAAGAGAAATAAAGCTAATTCAAATTTAGTGTTAAAAAAGATGTATTCTTATTCTAATTACTATGCCTTATAAATTTGCTTTAGGATTTTTTCGATGGTTTTTAATCTTTTTTTTTAACTTCATCTCAACTCAGAACTCTGGGTAGTAAAGCAAATAGTTAAAGTTGAAGTAATTTCTGCTTTGAGAAAAAAAAAATTTGCTGAATTTTTACCATTTCATCATTTAGTGATGTTTTGTGCTATGACTTTTCAGCATTTCATTGCAGTAATGATTTCACTTATAAGAAAATACTTACATTCATTTAAATAAATAATTCCAGGTATAGTAAAATCCTCAAGCCCTTGGTCCAAGAAAAGGAAAAACAGTTATGCTGAGAATTTGAAGAAATTCATAATAGTGGCATGAGTAAAGTTATAACAATAAGATAAGGGTAGTTAGATGAAGGACATATTTGAGAGGAGTGGATTTATCTACCCTGGGAGCTGTCAAACTAAGTTTTAAAGTTTGTTGTCTTCTTATTATACATTAAAAGCAATTATAGTAATTAGTTTAAGAGAAAATCCAATTTCTGTTATTCATTAAAATCATTGTTTTTTTCATCCTCTTAGGGCAATTCCACATCCCCGAGGTCATGCACACCTGGCAGCCCTTGTCAGCCATGAGTGTAAGCTGTTTGTGATATTTTCTTCTCTATTTGTTAGGGTTGTTAAAAGAAATTGTGATTTTGATTTTTTGTGCTAATGCAAGACAAGGAATTGAAAAGATGTAATTTAGACAGGTCATTAGATGGGTCAAACCCTTTGACATCAAAAAAAGAGAAGAAAAATCAGTATTTTGTGGATTCACGATTTCTCTCATTATATACTTTGGATTTATTCTCCCAGTCTGGATTTTTCCCAAGGACTTATTTCCAGTCCATTACTTCTTGTTTTTGTTTTGTTGATCCAATTCAAAATATGTTTTAACCAACAAAAACCACTGTAAATGTACTGTGTCATGTAATATGCATTAGTCTTCCTTTTCATTCTTTAGGTTAGTTAAGACATGATTATATTTCAAGTTCATTCAGTTACTTCTAACATATATACCTACATACATATATGCATCTCTAATAGGCATACTATATTTTAAATGTGTATTTCAATTAAAATAACTTATGTATGGTTATTACATAAAACTAAAACCACTTAATTGAAGACAAAGGTAATATAATGCTAAAATTCCTAAAGACTTCCATTTGAAATTTAGTTTGATCTTTTGGTTTTTGTGAGGGAAATAGATTTGAATTTTGGTTTTTGACTGTATAAAGGATACCATCACAGTTAGAAGTTTTTAGTTACTGTACTTGGAGATACATTGTTTTTTTTTTAAATTGAACTCAAAGCATAGACAGACATTTAGATATAAGAGTTAAGTGTAGTATCCTTTTGGAAGGTAATTTGTAGTAGAATAAACTAAAGAAACTTTGGCTTATAACAATTTATAGGAAATTTTTATACATTTCTTTAGATTTCCTAAAAATATTTAAGCATTTGTAGTAAATAAAACTATTTTTGAGCATATAGATTTTTAGAGTTTATATTTGGGTAAAAATAGTTGTAAAATTGGGGGCAACTAGGTGATGAAGTGGATTAGAGCATTGGTCCTGGAGTCAGGAAGCCCTGAGTTCAAATCCCGCCTCAGACACTTAACTAGTTGTGTTACCTGGGACAAGTCACTTAACTACAATTGCCTCCTACCTGAAAGAGAAAACAGAGAATTGTAAAATTGTTTCTAGAAATTTATGCTTTACAATATCATGTTTTTTTGTATTTTTTTTTTGTGTTTTAGCCTACAATTTTTCCCATAGAATAGATCATTTGTCTTTTGGTGAACTTGTTCCAGGAATTATTAATCCGTTAGATGGAACTGAAAAAATTGCTACAGATCGTAAGTATTGTACAATAGCTATAGAGCAGTGGTTCTCAACCTTCCTGATGCCGTGACCCTTTAATACAGTTCCTCATGTTGTGGTGAACCCCAAACACAAAATTATTTTCGTTGCTACTTCACAACTGTAATTTTGCTATGTTATGAATCATAATGTAAATATCTGATATGCAGGATGTATTTTCATTGTTACAAACTGAACAAAACGCACAGGTTGAGAACCGCTGATGATAGAGGTTTGTATTCATTGAACTATTGTCATTTAAATGGTAACACCATTCCAGGTTTCTTCCTCATTTGAGTGACAAATGTGTTAAAAGGCAGGAACTAGTGGGGAACATTTCTGAAGGATTAGAGTGTAGGCCTTAGAAGGAAATACCGAAGAAATTATGGTTATTCAGTTTAGAAAAGGGACAATACAGAGTTTTCATGTATGTCGAAATTGTGTTGAGTTGATGCTGCAGTTTTCTGCTCGTGAAAGGCAAAATAACAACTGGGACAGAAGGTTTGGGAAGAAATGCCTCATTTATGATTTTTAAGGTCCAAAAGTATGCTGCTAATTACAAAAACTTCTGTAGAATTTTTACAAACCTGCATTTCTTTTTATGAACTATTTTAATTGTAGTCACAGAGTTAGAAAAATAGATTAACTTTCCTCTTATTTCTTATAGCATTCAATCCATAGTGCTTTTTAGTTTTGGCTTAGATATATATCTTTAGTAATGTGCCTGACAGTTGAAATTATGTAATGCCCCTAAAAATTACAGTTACACAGACAAGTGTGAAGTACTCAGTGACCAAACAGAAATTGAAACTTTTCTCTTAAGGCTGTATCTAACTATTTTTAGCATTATAAAAGGATCACAGATTTTTAGACCTTACAGTAAGTCCCTGTTTCTTTTATAAATGAGAAAAATAAAGTTAAGTGAATTACTACTTAGATATAGATCCAGAACTAAAACCAGTCAAGGTTCCTGATTCAGGATGATGCTAGATTGCTTGCATAAGAATCTATAGCCTTCATTTAAATAGTCTCTACTAAAACATTTTAAATGATAAAATTCATAAAATTAGATTTGCATATCTTTTTTTTAAGCAGCTTAGCAGATAAGAAAGCCAGCTTGCCTTTTCAAGGTCCTGTTGCTAACACATACACTCTGTGTGGGACCCTAGGCGAGTCAAATCTTTCAGTGTTCCTCAGACATCTGTAAGGTTCCAAGTTGCAAACAGTTGATGTTTTTCATTGCTAGAAAGAATTTCCTTACTTGTAATTCTTCATATTAATGACATCACATATCTAGAACAAAAAAAGTTTCTTTGAAGTATACTTGTTATTTCAGACTTATTTTGATTTTGCTGGTGGCTTTTATGATTAAAGTATAGAAGAGCTATGTAAGGTTAGTTACTTAATTGAAATGATTGAAATTAGAAATGAATAGTTAAGTTTATTTTGTTAATTTTAGATTATGATATGAACTTAAAACAGATGTTAAAAAGTAGGGCAAATAACTATGTCGAGAGAAAAATTGTATGCCCTGCTTGCTTATTAATTTTTACCTACTTTTATATTTTCATGGACAGTATTAATTTTTTTTCCTTTAAGATAATGGCTAGTGAAAAAAAAACTTCTTTGAGATTTTAAAGTGCAGCCTTTTTGGTTTTACAGTGACCCCAAGAAACCACAGTAGAGCATTTTGTTATAGTCAATTCTTGACATAATCTCTGATATCTCAGATATTTTTATCTACTATTGCTCTGACTAAATTTTGGTTCATCTAAGAAATGTGAAGATATTCATGATAATACCTGAAAGTTTTTATGTTTTGTGTAAATCCCATTATAACTTTATTTTATCTCACCATAAATAGTGTTTGTAAATGATGTATGAATGTTGATGCAGCTTTAAAAATAAAACATTTTTGGTACTAAATTGGTTAAATTTTTTCATAGAATTTGTTTTAAAAATACAAATAAAGCTTGTGTAACATTTGGCCCTCAAGGCCGCTTGGATTTTGGGTGACCCATGAAAAATGTAGAAGATGTAACTATGGTTCAGGTCATCCTCAGACCCCAAGGCTGCTCTTAGGGAGAGCTAATAGGGTTCACTAGCCCTTTAAGAAGAAGTGATTAATAGGCTCAATACCCTTGGGCAGGCCTGCAGAACAGAGAGTCCACAGAGAATTCCACCTCTTCCTCCTCAGGCTGATGGAAGTGGGTCTTTTTTGTTTTTCTTTCTTTATTTATTTTGGAGGGGGAAAGCAGGGCAGTTGGGGGTAAGCGACTTGGCCAATGTCACACGGCTAGTAAGTATTAAGTGGCTGAGGCCAGATTTGAACTCAGGTCCTCCTGACTCCAGGGCCAGTGCTGTATTCACTGCACTGCCTAGCCGCCCCTGAGGGGGTCTTTTTTAAAAGTTAAAACAAAATTTTTAACTTATCCTGAAACATTATAGTTAACTATTATCTTCCAGTAATAGGTTTTGTGAAAAACAAATGTTAATTACCATGGAAGTTAAAAAAAAAAGGTACTAGATTAATTCTATACTTTGAACCAATGTATATGCATTTCCTATTTTATCTCTAGTGATATGTAAAAGTATTTCATTCAAGTAACAGTTGCTCATATTCTAGGAAATTGTTCATGGGGGCTGTTACAGCATTAAATATGAAGAAAATAAAATCTAATATTTAACATTACATGATCCTATGAGAACAAATACTTAATAGGGTAAAACCCAAAGTAAATGATTAGATCTTAACTTATTCATTTTAGAAATATATAGTTAAGACCAACTTATGCTACTAAAATTACCTGAAAATTCCATGAAACTTGGGGGGGAAACCTTAAAAGAACTTTAAATAATCACCAAGCATTTATGGTCTGAAAATTTCAACACTAATTCTACAAATGAAATGTTTAAATGTCCAGGAAGTGTCTTTTAGGTCTGTCATCTTATTTTTAAGATGCTTTAAATTTAAAAAATTCTGGCCTAATTTATCTCAAGTCCCAGAGAACATTAAATTCAGTAGTTAGAGTGAAATGCCATTATAGCATTATGCAAGGGCTCACACCTATCCAGCACCATTACTACCCCCCACTGTCAAAGACCATCTACCTACTCCAACCTATAACCTAAACAAGAATCCTTTCTGAAACTTCTACAGCAAATGAACACCCAACTTTTGCTTAAAGATCTCTCATGATGGGGAACTAATTATCTCTTTAGGTAACTCATTCCACTTGTAATTGATATAGATGGTCATTTTGGTACCTTAAAACTGTTTTACCAGATTTCATGTACATCATTAATAAATAAGTAGTGTTTATTAGTTGTTATTAGTTAATGGGAGGTATTAAACTTTTGTGAAAAAAAGCATGTAGTGAATAGTGTTTTCTAAATAATTTTTTTGATTGACTCTCTGGAAAACTTTTCTTATTTTATTCTAGACAACCAGATGTTCCAATATTTTATCACAGTTGTGCCAACAAAACTCAATACATACAAAATTTCAGCAGACACTCACCAGTTTTCAGTGACAGAAAGGGTAAGTTAATTCTAGATTAGCAAAATAATCTGATGATAATTTTTAGTTTATAGTCTTTCCTTCAATGAGGTTTTTCTTAAGCTCAGAACTTAAGAATGAAAATGTATCAAAACTTATATTTATTCATATTGGCAAATAATTTAACACTGAATGTAAATGTTTTCCTGTATGTGTTGCATTGTAACATTTCAGTGCATGGAAAAATGGATTGATTTTGGTTTTTGCCTCCTAAAATGCCTTTTAGTTAATCCAGAAATATTTGAACTTTTTGTATAATAATTTAATCTTAATTAGTTTATTTTAGGGCAGCTAGGTGGTACAGTGAATAGAGTACTGGGCTTGGAATCAGGAAGATTGATCTTCATGAGTTCAAATCCAGCCTCAGATATTTTCTAGGTATGTGACCCTGGCCAAGTCACTTAGCCCTGTTTGCCTCAGTTCCTCATTTGCAAAATGAGTTGGAGAAGGAAATGGCAAACCACTCCACTATATTTGCCAAGAAAACCCCTCATGGGAAGACTGAACAGAAACAAAAAGGTATTTTAATCTCAAGTAGTTAACTACTCCAAAACATCTATTTCCTTAATATGTATATTCCCTTCAACAGAGATCACAACCCCTTCCTGGTTGAAGGAAAGTGCTCATTATTTGCCTAGAACTCGCCAAACACTGAGGATACCAGTGGCAACAAGGAGTCAACACTTGCCTTCAAAAAGCTTGCATTTTGTTGGGGCAAGACAACATAGAAAAGGGAACTGAAAAGTGGAGGGGGTGCGGTTTGGAATGGTGGTACTAGGTAAAGGTTTTAAAATCAGAGCAAGTCAGGAACAAGGGGCCTTGAGGAGAATGAAGGCAGTCCAGCCTTATCTCCTCTATAAAATTGAAGCTTTAGGAAGAACTCACTAATGTGAGAAGAGAGAGGGGAGCAGGCCTTGTGGAGGAGTATTCCAGGGTCGGTGGGCCTTGGGAATAGTAAACTGTTTCAGGGTGATGAGACCTCAAGCACTGAGTGAAATTCCAGGACAGCAGTAGAGGAGGATTGATTCTGAAATCCAGAGGAAGTTGGGAACAGGCCCAGGAGGAAAATGGCATAAAACATCCATTACCTGGTGGTCAATTATGTAATTAATGATGAACTTTTCTGTGGTTGGTTAGTTTGGTTTTTAAATTCCATGCACATAGGCCCATATTAAAAACCTTTCTAATTTGTGATAGTACCTGCCAGATCTCATATACTAGTGACATAGATAGGCTTTGAGAACCCAATATAACCTAAATGCCATAATGAGGCATAACATAGTGAGTGTGTTATTAGAGAAATTTTGGTTACCTTCAACTGAAATTTAATTTTAGTGCCTTAAAAATATGTAGGTCTCACAGATATTAAGTATAGCAAATTTTCACTTACCCGAGAACAGATGACTTGCATTTCGTACCTTTATGCCTTGAAGATGGAAAAAGAAGTATGTTTAAACATTTCATTCTTACATTCATTGTGTGACCTGAAAAATAATTGAGTACAATCATACTTCTTCTCTTCTACCCCCTTCTGGTGAGTAGAAGAAGGATTCTTAAGTATTTGTACAGTGACATAGGTTATACTGAAAGCATGGCTAGAAGTGGTTATGTTTCATTTAGAGAAGAAACAAGATAAGGTAATGGATTCCTGAGTGGCTTTGCCACTTAATGATAAATGTTTTGTCAGCTAGATGTGCTAATATGTGAAAAAAATTTTCTCTTACCACTCAGTCGAATGGCACAGTGATAACTCTTTTTTAAGCTTTGTCAATAAACATCTTTTTCTCTCTGGGTGTGGTGGAACATACTTTTAGTCCCTATTGATGAGGGAGCCTGAGGCTGGTGGATTACTTGAATTCCAGGAATTATAAGCTTCAGAAGGGCCAAAAACTAACCAGTGTCTGTACTAAGTACAGCACCAATATGGTAAGCTCCTGAAGGAGGAAGTAAGCTCACCTGATAGCAAACTGTCTCGGGTAGGAAAAATAGCACATTAATGCTTACATGTGAATCAGTATTAGGATCAATCCAGTCAATAGCTTCTGTATTTCCAGTCTGGACAAGATAAGGAACCTTCTTTATTAGTTGTCTCTCTCCTCCCCTCCCTGTAATAAAAAAAAAATCCTTAAAAAAAAAGTTTGAGTTGTAATATTTTAAATTATACTGTAGTATCTTAGGAGAATAATATTAATAGGTAATAAGGCATTGTTTTATCCTATTTAGCATTTTCCTTAATATTTTCTTATGAAAAGAGTTGACCGCATTATTGTGATTTTTTAAAATTCTAGAACCAATTATAACTTAGCTAAAATGGGACATGGAAAAAGGATCCCTTCCACATAGCAGAGTGGTGCCTTTGTGATCTGGAAAATCCTCATAAAGTTTTTTGACCCCACCTTTGTGCCAGAGAAGAAATCTGAATTTTTTCTTTTATGGGGGTGTTTACAGCACCTTATTATAAAATTTGGATTTATATTATACAATGCTATACATATATTTTATACATTTCTGAGTTTCTTTTTCTTTGTTGTCTGGTGGCCTTTGTGTATTGTCTATGACTTCTGCAAAACTTCACTAAAATTCCCATTTAATTTCTTAATTCCAACCCATGATATATCAGAAGATATATCAGAAAGATGGGGAAAGTCACGATGTGGAAGGGATAATTCTAGTTCTTTAACAGAATATTAGAATGAAATCATTTACACTAGAAAATGAACTTTTTTGAGACAATGTAAGATTGAAAAGAATGGAATGTCATTGATTGGTTAAAAAATACTGATGTTGCAGATATAAGATTAATTTTAAAATTTGCTTATGTTTAATTCAGGGAGAGATACAAAATTATCTCCTGATATTTGGGTGAATGGCTCAAAAACTCTCAGTAAATCTCTCATATTTATCACCTTCAATTTTTGCCCTTCTTTAATCTCTTATAATTAGAATATGAGTATAGTATAGCTTGTTTCAGTAATGCTATCTTACATCAGTGATGGCTTGTAGAGTTCAGAATTCATTATAAATTTCTGGCAAGGAAGTCTTACTGAAAATGTGGCAGATTGTAAGTTTTAACACTCATATTAATTTGATCAGTAGGCTTTATGAGATTAAAACTTTTGGACTTTTTAATATGGCGATATTTCCCTTTAACAGACATTTAGCAAGGCATCATGCTAAATATAGCTAATAAAAAATTATAATACATACCCTCCAGGAGTTCATACTATAGGAAGAGGACTAGGGCATGTACTCACATAATTGTAATACAAGCATTAATATGGTTAATGCATAGGAGAAGTCAGACTGAGGTTGCATGGGGGATTTTTGGAAGGGCAGGATCCTGTTTAGCAGTAGATAATAGGAAAGGCTTTATGAAAAAGGTAGCTCATAAGCTGGTTTTGAAGAAAGAAGAATTTTGGCAGAGATAGGTTGAGAGTATCTTTTCTATGGAGTAAGCAGAAAAAAGTAGGATAAAATTGGAGAGCAAATAGTTTAGTCTGGGGAGAGCTTTGGACATTATATTAAGGAGTTTGTATTGAGGAATTTTGAGAATCAGTGATGTGAGCAAACCTCTGCATTATGAAAATTATTTGGCAGAATGTGACACATCAGTTGGTGAAGGCTAAGTCTAAAGGCAATTTATCATTAATGATAATTTAACATCTATTTTCTCTGCCAAAAGGTTGATTTAGCAGGAAAGTGTCTACCATGTTGCAAGAAATTCCTCTACTTTCTTAAGCTCAGTATCCTTCTTTTGGTTGTACTGGTCTGGTGAGGAGTGGGGAGGATCCTGTAGCTACATAGGGATGAGCTAGCCTTGAGTTAGCTTCCATGCATTTCCTTTTTTTTCTTGTCCTTAGACTCTAAGGCTTTCATCACTTTACAGACTTTCCCAAAATGATCTGTAAACTCTAGCCTAAAGCTCAGAACTTCCTGCACCTTACTGTCTTCTGACCTTGTTTGCTTCCTGGAGTTGAGGAACTTGTAGTACTTAATATTTGATTAATTTTCTACCCTCTGCCTCTACCACTCTTATTCTGTGTCAGATTCTAGTACCTGTTCACTTTTCCCCTTTACCCTTGTCTCCATGTGTTTGAGATCACAAGAGTACCTTTCTAGGGTTTTTTCCTCTTTTAAAAAATATTTTTATTACTGTCTTGTTTTTACATTACATTTATTTATTAATATATACCTGGCCCCCTCACCAAGCTATCCTTCCCTTGTTAGAAATATCTTTTATTTTATTTTATTT
>CM053581.1:393189346-393228883 GCA_028627135.1 Pseudochirops cupreus | reverse complement strand
AGGATTGGTTTAGAGTCCTATTTTATGGGTATTTTGGGGTGGCTATGTGAGAGCTGCGATATGTTGCTGCTTCTACGCCGCCATCTTGGCTCCGCCCCCAGAAATATCTTTTAAAATTAAGCAGAACAGACTAATTTATAGCCTTTGCTTGATAGCATATGCAATATTCCAATCCCATACTCCCCTGCCTTTGCACCAAGGAGACAAAGATATTTGTTCTTACCTCTTCCATAGTGCAAGCTTGGTCATTATAATTGCAGTTTACAGATTGTTTCATACATTGCATATATTATTATCCTGGCTGTACTCTACTCTGCATCAGTTTTTGTTCTTGTGAATTCTTCATATTCCTAATTTCTTACAGTGCAGTGATATTTTCTTACATTAATGTATTGGTTGTGAACTTCCCTCTTGAACATTTCAAAATCCTTTGATATAATCTCCCATTCTTTTCTTTTTACTGCAGTTTTATATGAGGATCCATTCTGTCCTGTTTTCTTTGGCAGATTGCCCCCATAATCATGGTATTTTCCCCCCCTCCTTTTGCTTCCCTTTCCTCCTCTTTTCTCTCTTTCTCTCCTCCCTCTGTTTTTCTCTGATCTTCCATTTCTTCTATTTACTGGTTTCTTACAGCCTAGAAACACTCCTGTCTCCCCACTCCATCTTTAATTGAAAAGAAAAAAAACTACTCACTGGACCCCTTAAACTATTATTCTATAACTCTCCTTCCTTTAAAAGCCAAACCCTTAGACAAAAACTATCTATTTTGTTGCTTCCACTCCTTTTCCTATCGTTTTGCTTCTTAATGGCAATCTTTTTTTCTGACTCCATCATTTAACAATAACTGTTAGCTCTCACGTTACCAAAAGTCTCTTTTAAAAGAATGTAAATTTAAAATTCTGAACTTAAACAAAAATAAACATTGCTTTATATAGAGCAGAGCACAGAAAAAAGATTGTATATGAAACTATGAACCTTAATTTCATACTACTTACTTTTTTTCAAAAGTTTTAATAACCTCCGTATGTTACTTTCAAAATTGTATGCATGTCCTTATTTTTGAAAATGTTTCACTGAAAACTGAAAATGTTTATGTTCTTTGACTTTACCGTTGCTGTGCCCCTCTAAATTAAAAATCATAGTCAAGCAAAATGAATTGACAGAGTGGTAGTGTCCATGGACATATATCTTTTTCTGTACCTTGAGTTCATCACCTGGGGGTGGGAGTGGGGTGTAATTTTGTTTAATCATAGGACCTCTGGAGACATTGTGGGTCATTGCTGTGACCAGAGTCCTTAAGTATTTCATAGTTGTTTTTCCTTAGAACGTTGTTCTTGTATAAATTGTTCTGGTTCTGTTCACTTCACTCTACATCATTTTTGTGTCCTAGAATTGTATGAAATCGTCTCATTTCTTATGGAGCAATATTCTGTTACAGTCACGTGCCATAATTTATTTAACAACTCCTCCATGTTTTCTTGAATACCAAATCTGGTGGTCTTTTCTCAGTTCTTAACTTGATTGACATCTACAGTTTGCCACTACTGACCATCTCCTATCTCTGGATGTTCTCAGATTTGGGTTTGTGCTGGTGTTCTCTTTTTATTTCCTTTGCTCTTTCTAAGCTTCTTTTGCTAGATCACCCACATTATTTCACACCTGTGGTTATTCCTCAAGGCTTTGTTCTGGGCCTTTTTTCTTTGTTTATGTAGTCTTGGGGACCTCCTTAGTTCTTGAAGTTTTATTGTCTTTAGACAGATCTGCTAGGTCATCTCTGGCTTAATAGTCTCTACCTAGCTATAGACGCTCTCCTTGAGCTTCAGTCTTACATCAGTCTGATTTTGGGGTCCTACATGTCCAGAACAGCTGGGTGGCACAATAGATAAGAGTTCTATACCTGGAGTCAAGAAGACTTGAGTTCACATCTGGCCTCTGACTTACTAGCTATGTCACCCTGGGCAAGTCATCATCCTGTTTGCCTCATTTTCCTCATCTGTAAGATGGGGATATAATAATATCACCTACCCCCCAGGATCAGATGAGATATTAATTGTAGAGCAGCTTAGCACAGTGCCTGGCATATATTAAGCACTATATAAATGTTAGTAATAATAATAAATAATTATCTTATCTTCCCCCCCCCAGACCCACCCCCTTCTTAGACTTTCTTATTTTTGTCAAGGATACCACCATCCTTCTAGCCAACTAATTTCTCAGTCTTGGTGTCATCCTTGATTTATTTCTCTTACCATACAGATCCAATCATTTGCCAAGTTTTATAAGTTTTCCTTTAATTCACATAGCCACCACCATAAATCAGGTTCTCATCTCTGCCCTGGATTATTTTGGAATAGTTTTCTAGTTAGTGCTCTTGTTTCATGACTCCTTTTTCTATTTTATCCTCCACATACCTGTTATTGCCATATGCTTAAATTATAGAGCTCTGATTACATACTCCATAAATTCATTTGTTACCTCTAGGATTAAATATAAATTCCTCTGTTTGGAATTTAAAGACCCTAACCACCAGGTTCCTCACTATATTTCCAATGTTATAAATTAATCCACTTCACACACAATGGTCTAGCCGTTGCTCTTCTCCCATCTCCATACCCTTATTGACTGTCCTTCATACGTGAAATTTTACTTCCTATTCTTGGAATCAATATTTAATTTCAGAGTTTAACTGAAGAGCTATGTTCTACTTGACACCTTTCCTCAAAAAGTTACTTTTTATTTTGTATATAGTTTTTGTAGTTACATGTTATCGTCTTACATTTTTATGTATTGACTTGAGAGTAGGGACCAGGGACCATTTTTGTCATTTTTTCTTCTTTGTATCCTGTCACAGTTATTTGGTACAGAGCTAGTTGTTTTTTAGTTGATTGTTCTACATTTGTAAAGCGAATTTCTTCATTGGGCATCCCCTCTAATGAAATCAGCTGCTCTGAAGCAAAATAAAACACCGTCTAGTAACTGTAAGTATTTGTGACAGGGGAGAAAAATAGGAACTGTTCTCTGCCTGAATTCCTTAGCATTAGCTTATCAGTCAAAAAGTTACGAAGCAATAAAAATTGACTACATAATGTTGACATACATTATCTGTCTCTCTTTTACCTTTTTCCCCAACTTGATTGCTTTAGGAACGTGCCATTAACCATGCAGCAGGAAGTCATGGGGTGTCTGGGATATTTATGAAATATGATCTTAGTTCTCTTATGGTAACAGTGACTGAAGAACATATGCCGTTCTGGCAGTTTTTAGTAAGACTGTGTGGTATCATTGGAGGAATTTTCTCAACAACAGGTAATACAACATTTTTGTATCTTATTTCTGGAAATGCTGTTTATTATGGAAAAGAATGTTGATTCATAGTCATAAAGGAGGCATGATGCAATGGAAAGAATAACGGATTTAGTATTAGAAGTCCTGGGTTTCAATCTCTACTTTGCCACTTAACCTCTCTGGGTCTCAGTTTCTTTATTTGAGCAAAATCCCAAAAGTTTGGATTATACATTTGTAGTCCCTTCCATAAATCTATGATACTTATGACCTAGGTTTGAGTCCTGCTTCAAAAACTATGTGACTTTTGGTCAAGGCTTTCTGATCCTCTGTTCTCTTATCTATAAAATGGGGATAGTAATACATATATAATCTGTTTTACAAGCCTGAAGAAGTTTTGTAAATCATAAAAGCACTATATAACCTATAATAATTTTTATCAGTTTAGAAAATACATTATTTAGAAGAGATGTAGAAATTAATCTCGGACTTAATTGAGAAAACCATCCTTCAATGAAAATAGATAATATATCATGAATTCAGTGTTATTTAAGTTGCTATCACAAAGATTAATAAGATTGTAATCCTAATAAATTTGTATAATTTTCCTAAGAAATGCTGTTGAACAGGAGGATACAGTTTTGCATGGAATTTAAATTATGTGCTTCCTAACTTATTTCATGATCAGAATAGCATGTAATTAAATAATTTATGTTTACTGCCCATCATATTTTTTTAAGTTGTGGTGGTAGACATACCAGTTTTTTCTTATATAAAACCGTATTGCCACTTGGATAAAATGAAATGTTGCAATATCATTAATTTCCCAAAAGATATGAAAACAGCCCCCAATGTTTTTATTTTTACTTTTTACTTTGGCAGCTTTTCATAAGTATAATTGGAGAAGTTGGATTTTGAGGGCCTAGGAACTAAGTGGCTTTATTTGTTCATTATAATTTTTTAAAATCCATTATCCTTGAAATAACAATTTTGAATTCTTATTAGTTGGTAAGTAAAAGGTGCCATCCGTTAAATTATTTGCTCTTTTCCACACCTTTATACTTGTCCAGTTAGTTATTTATTCTTTTTTTTTTCCTTTTGTTTTTTGGAGGGGCAGTTGGGGTTAAGTGACTTGCCCAAGGTCACACAGCTAACAAGTGTTAAGTGTCTGAGGCTGGATTTGAACTCACGTCCTCCTGACTCCAAGGCCAGTGCTGTATTCACTGTGCCACCTAGCCGCCCCTGTTATTTATTCTTAAATGATAATTCAGGAATTAGTTTAAAAATTTCTTGTTTTCTGACAGTGTATTTTTTATGTGTGTATTTTTAACTTACAGGCATGCTACATGGAATTGGAAAATTCATAGTTGAAATAATTTGTTGTCGTTTCAGACTTGGAGCCTACAAACCTGTTACTTCTGTAAGTAAGAATAGTAAAACAACCATCTGAGTACCAGTATTGTGTTTCATATATTGTATTATTTGAAATAGAAGTAGAGAAGGCATTGTCAGAATTGGGAAGATCTAGGTTCAAGTCTAGCCTCTTAAACTTGCTGATTGTGTAACCCTTTACCTAAGGCATGTTACTTAACCTTTCTCTGTCTTAGGCATCTGTCGAGGAAAGAGCAGTTGTTGATCTGCATTGCTTTAGTGAATTTTGCTTATTTGAGTACTCTCAAACCAGTGAAATCACAGTTGTGGACAAAAAAAAGGCAGACTTTTTCAGAGTCCCCAGTGTATCCAAATTTGAAATGAAAATAAAAGTTTCTGTTTTTACATTGGATGTATTTTACAAGAATTAAAACTAATAATCTGATCTTTTTTCTGTTTTGTTTTCTAGGTCCAGGATGGCCACACAAACAACCACTTACCTCTTACAAAAAATAGTATACATAGCACCTCCTGAGAAGAGGAGAAAAACTTTTTTGTCTGACAGAAAATCTTTTTTTAATAATAAAATATTGTGCAATATGTTCAAAAGAAAAATATGAACGGGAAGGAGAAATCACACCTTAAAAAAAAACCCAACAACTTTGTGTGTGTTGTGTCTGTTACAAATGTGTTAGAAGAGGTCATGGGGCCCATCTTCTGACTGAACCCACCAGGAGAAAATCTTTGAAGAAAATCACAACTACTACTTTCACAGCAGATGGACAGTCAGCATTAAAATCAGACCATTCTCATTGGTAAGGTAGATTCTTAAAAGAAAAAAGTCAAACTGCACATAAATAAAAAAGTAGTGGACATGGTGAATCCCTTTATTTTTTTAAAGACATGTTGGAATCAAAACATGTATCAGGTTACTCCAGACATTGAAAATCAGTGATCAGTCCTGCTATTAACAGGAAAAGAAAAGAAATGGTTCCTATGAGATAGCCTTATTAATAATTAAGCCATACTAATACAAAGATTCCATTAATTAAGGCTGATCTGAAATAAGAAATGTGACATAATTGCTTTTAACTATAATTGGATCTTTTAATTATCTAATGTTGCTCAAGCCAGGAAGAAGATAAAATTGAAAATTACTGTGAAGACATTGATGATTAGATATATAACTAAGCAATATCTTACTGACAAAATTTAAGAACTCTTTTGGATGGTAGTAGGGAAAACTAGTCCTTTTAAGAAAAAGTGCTATTTTTCCTTATTTGATCAATTCCTTTCTTTGCAAAGAGTTTACAGATGAAAATATAAAGTTTAAGGAGTTTAAATAAAAAACCAGTGCATCTGTATTAGTGAAAATTAAGACATGGGTGTATTATATTTATATCTGTGCTGTGTTGATTTAAGTTAATTTATCCAAGCAATATAAAGTTGAAGAGCAAGTCAAAAGGAGCCAGCATTATGCTTAAAGAAAAGATGCAGGGATTGTTAGATACCAAATGAAGGAGTGTGATTTGTGACATACATGGACTTCTATTTCCTCTTCTGTAAAATGATGGTGTATGACTAAAGTCACTTTAAACCCTAAAATTCCATGGGATAAAGAGACAAATTGCTTTATATTAAGAATATCAGGCCTTCGGTTTGCATTTCTGCAGAGTATACAGTATGTAGCTGTAGCCTTAGGCTGATTAAAAATAGCAGTAATATAATAAAATTGAAGGTAAAAAGAGGACTGTGATCTGAACTGCCATTCAAAACTATATTTTCCTTTTCAATAAACATGCCAAATGTTAGTTTTCTTTTTGTGATAAATACTTGAGGACTTTGGAAGAAGCATTTAATTCATTTCCAAAGTTCAAACCATTAAGGGGAAAAGGAATATGGAAATCTTGCAGGTAAGTAATAGCCCCATATCAGACATATGCTGCTATAATAAACTGGAACTTATATGGTAGCTTTGTAGAGAATGGTATATTAGAAGATGATAAACGAAGATTCTTATGTCTGATAGACTTAAGAAAAAAGAGGGAAGGAGTTGCTTTTTTCAAAATAGTGTTGATAATCTTTTAATGGAGCAGAGAAAAGCAAGTGTAGAATTACTGAAGGAACTAAGTTGCAAGTAGAGTTCTCATCTAGTAAGCGCTTTGCAGAAAGTAAAAGTAGTGCCATGAAATATAATGCATTAAAAAAGGTGAAAGTCCCTTAATTAGTTCATTTTATTTCTTCTCAAAAAGAATTTGGCCCTAGGATTTTGCAGTCATTGACCTTTAGTTGGATTCTATGTAACAAAGTATTAGAATTTTACTTTAAATAACAATTTGTAGCACGTGCTTTATTAAAATACTTTTTAAGAGATCAGAACTTTATCATACTACAAGATTTTGAATGACTTCGTCCAATAAAATGCAATTTAGTTGTTTTGTTCCCCTCATCCATTTCAATCCTTGAGGGAAAAATTCCCCACAAAACACCCTAGATCCGCCAATTTAGTTTCAAGAATTTAGGAAGCATGACATAGCTATTTTAAAAAGGCATTTAAAAATTGCTTAAATAAATTTTTCTTCCTTCTACCATAATACTTAAGGTTTTGCACATATTTCTTATTTTAAAGAATGAATCTGTCTGAAGAAAATTGAATTGTTAGTTTGTTCACATCACATCCAGTTTTCCCACTGATTTTCCCCCAAGCAGATGAGTAACCCTTTTGAAAAAGAATTATAAGGTAGTGACTTGGGACACCTGCTTGGTAGTTGTTACAGTCAGGGAAGTACATCTGTGAGAAGTTGTCCTCAACAAGTAGGTTTTTTCCTTTGCACTTTGTGGTTCTACCTATAGCAACTTCCCCCTTTACCTGGAACTTTCTCTTCTTAAAACTATTTTTAATCCTTTTTTCTTTTGGCCTAGATTTTAAAAGTATCTAAAAAGAGAACTAGGCAGAAGTATTAACTTTTGTCCAATATCCACTGTTTGAAGATGTTGCTAACATGATGTATAATACAATTTAAGAATTCCTTAACTTGAGACTTCAGTTTCTATAAAATCAATTTGTTCTTTGTTTCATCGGTTTTACATATTGACTCAAAACAAAAAATAACTACAAATTATTTTCTTCTGGATAAAAATGAACTACTTACATATATGTAGTTTATGGCTATATCTTAATCCTCAGATCTTCCTCTTACAAACATCACAAAGCATAAACAATATAAGCACAAGATAGAGAAATTAAATTCTATGATTAAAAATGCATCAGTATGACCAAACAGGTTTTAATCTGTTTTTTTTAAAAAGTTAACCAAATTTCTTACAATATTGCATGTTTTCTATATATCTGTGCTTTCCTCTTTAATTTATCAATAATTCAGGAATAATACTTGAAGTAGTTTCTACTACTATACAGTAGACTTTTGATTTAAGTAAAAAATTTTAGATTCATGTTCAAGTTGTACACATTATAAGTAGTCTTAAGAATTTTTAAACTGAGCCTTAGAACCTTACAAGATTTCAAGAAACCATAAAAGTGGAACTTAAGCATTTCATATTTTGCTTTCGGTCCTGCACAGCTTTCTTCTTCAGTTTTTGGAATTATGACAATAGTGTTTCATCCACCCTTTTTTGGTGCTTCCAAAAAAAGGGACAATGTATATCATCTCCTCTGGAGTTTTTGTGTGTTTTACAAAAGTGTGCCAAACCCTGTGTTCTCACTTTAGGGTCAGTAGTTTTTTTTTTTAAAACCTCTGGTGTTTTCCCTGAAGTATTTATACACAGTGATGAGGTAATTTTGTGGTATTCTACGAATAGTGACCAAAATGCCTTGTTTTTAGCTGTTTGCTTTTGGGTTTTATGTTATTTTTTGGGGATCAGTAGGAAGAATTGAAAATTAAAAAAAAATTCTTCCTTATGACCTAGGACATTTGGAATAAATAAAATGGTGAACTATCAAAACAAGTAATTTGTCCTTTTGATCTACACAGAAAGAAAATAGTAAATGCTCAGATACACCTTAACTTCTTATGACAACTGCCTAAGTAAAATCAAGTAAGGATTTTAATGTAACACTTAACCTACATTTTTCCTGCATGTGAAGCTAACATGTCATATGGATAAAGACTTATTTTTTCTTTTCTTACAAGAAAGATTCGCACCAAAAAACCTTGGGGGGAAATTTACTAAAGTGTTTTCTATCTGGAAACTAATGAAAAAGGTTGAATAAAGTGGATATAGAAAGTTAGCACAGTTCAAGAAAACCTTGTACTTGTGCTTTAGTAACACTGGAGTATATGGATTATTGATTTTTAAAAGAGGGAACTGGGATACATGCATGAAACTGTATATGTTTTAAGTTTTCAAAGAAAAATATTTTCATACAGGTATGAGGAAAAAAACCAATCCTAAATTAATCAAAGCTAATCTTAGTATCTGCAGTATACTTTTGAGAAACAACCAATGAGCTTGTTAACCTATAATATTTTGTAAGAAAAAAAAAAGCCCGAGCATCCTTTTTCCTAAGCAGCTAAGTGAACATTTATGGGCAATGAATACTATAGGATACCTTTACAAATGAAAGCAAGTGCTTATTTATTTAAAAAGTAACAATTCCAATAAATCCTTTATTTTAGTTTTTAAAAATATGAATACTTGGGTTGAGAGCAGTGGATCAAATAAATTGGGGGAACACTTGGTCAAAGTGCTCCCCTGGATATCAGAAGAGTTGCATCTGGAGGCTCAACTCTGTTCCAGTTAAGCATCCCCTGCTAAGCTGAGTAAGCAGTTTAAAAAGGCACCACTCCCTACTTATGAACCACTCACAATGTATGGCCAAATGCTGGTTTTCTTTTATTTTTTTAATTTAGTGATACCAGAATCAAGAATGAGCATCTTTCTAGGACCTGTTTTTGATGGGAACCTAGTACATTTGTTCCCTTTTACCTTTTATGGCTGACATTAGGTATGGCAAAACACTAGGTAGGTAGGAGGTGACAAAAGTGTGAGTGAGAAGTTTTGAGAGCTAATTTTTGAGACAGGTGTTAGCATGTATATGGAAAGAGAATTACCTAAGAATCACGGAGATCAGTTTTTGAGTCCCACCTCTTAAACTTATTAACTATTCTTTGGGAAAGTCCCTTAACCTCTTCATTACCTCCGGGCCATTTTTTTTTTCTCAGCCAAAGAAAAATAAAGGTTATTAAAAGTTCGCTATATTGGGTAGACTCTTAAAGAGCCTCAGTGTCTGTGATGCTTGCATTGGGCAAGCAGAACATCCAGGCCATTGCTAAGTTGCAGAATAGTTGATTTTTGATAGATGGTACCTTCTCCCTTAGAAGTTACAGTTTGAGCGTAGATAAGTTTGGACCAAAAAAATTAGAAAATTTGAGACTAATTGAGTGTTTATTGTCAGATAACATGTGAGGTCATCGGCAAAATTCTGTTCGCAGAGCAGATCAATTTACTGTGAAGTTTATTAGACTAATATAGGCCAAATAAAATATAATTGACAAGGTGCTAGTGAACTGATGAATTGGAATAGCTAAGAATTATCTTTATTCTTAACTATAGAGTTATCTCACTTGACTGATTTATTCTACGAATTTATAAGGCAAAATAACTTTATCTGCTTCCATGGCATTTAGTGTGACCATAATACAGTGAAAAGAGCTTTGACTTGGCAGTCAGGATTTGTTTTCAGATCTTACTTGTTTCCTACCTAAGTGACCATGGAACCTGCTTGGTCCTTGGTTTTCTCATCTGTAAAATGAGGGTGTTATATTGGATACCTCTGAGATCCTATCTAGGCTCTAGCTCTGATCCTATAGTGGTTTGCCCTAAACAAAATATTGAATAACCACCAAACAAAGCAGGACTTTGTTTATAAAAGTTGTTACCACCGACAGGCACTTTCCATCCCATAACAATAATTTACACTTATAATCCTTTAAGGTTTACAAAGGACTTTTTGTGATAACCCTTTTAGAGGTTAGGGAACAAGAGGCTTAGATGACTTGCCTATGGGCACGCATTAATGTGTGTCTGAATTGGGACTTTGAACCAGTGTCTCAGCACTTAAGTAGCCTGCTTTGTTATTGTATTCCATCATAGCTTAGCAACACAAAAATGAAAGCATATAGACAACTGTATGTTCCTTTAGTTGCTCTATTTCTTGAAATGTGAACTGGAAAATATCCCCCAAAGGTAAAGTGACAAAAAGATACGCAGTTTGCTTTAGAAGGAATTATTTTCATCTGGAAAGATGAAGACTGAGAGAGGTTTAAAGTCCATAAAATGTAGAATTACAAAGAATAAACAGGTTCATGCACTGAATTTTGATATATTAAAACAAGAACTCCAGGGACCATAGATTTAGAGCTGAAAAGGATCTTAGCCTTCCAGTTCAGTCTCATGGAGGAAGAAACTGTGCCATAGTTTAAAGGAGGAAGCTCAAAGGCAGGATTCTGAGCTAAACTTTCAGTGTTCCTTTCTGTTGTACCATACCACCTCTATAATTTATTTTCTTGAAATTCAAGAGAGAAAGGTTAATTGTAAAAAAACTATGTTCTACTTATGCAGCAAAGGATTTATGTAACAAACTACAAGACATTGTACTAGTAGACTCACTTCTAGGAGGTTTGTATATGAGACTATCACTAGGGGTTTAGGAAAATTAAAAAAAATTTTGCTTTCTCCTTTTGAAATTGGTGATGGCACTAAGTGAAGGTTTGTTTGCCAAGACATCAAAGGCTGAATGGAAAGGTAAGTGGGACCTTCGCAGTGATATAATGTGATAATTCTTATGGGAGGAATATGTGATTCTGAAAGAGGTATAGAGTTCAGATAAATTCAGTGACAGAACACTCAGTAGACTTGGAGTCCAAGAAAACAAACCTACCTTCTGGTCTTGGTAGCTGGACAAACAAGTCATGACCTCTCAGTCTTAGTTATCTATAATGGAGAATAATAATTGTATTTATACCATGTTATGAGGATAAACCGAAATGATATATGTAAGTTCTGTATAAATCTAGCTATTAATTTTCAGTCATTCCAGTAATGCTCAACTCTTCATGACCCCGTTTGGGGTTTTCTTAGCAAAGATAATGGAATGGTTTGTGTTCCGTCTCAAGCTCATTTTACAGATGAGAAAACTGGGGCAAGTAGGGTTAAGTGATTTCCACAGGGTCACATAACTAGTAAATGTCTGAGACTTGTTAGTGTCTGTCATCCTGATTACAGGGCTAGTGCTTTGTACTCACTCACTGCCTGAATGCTGTTAATATGCAAAGTGCCTAATGGGTGAATTTATAGCTACTGAAAAATTGGAAGTAATACTTTAGAATCAGTTATTTTTTGCTTTTATTCTCTTTTCAAAACTTAAATGTCTTGTTAGCATTTCTTTTAATATGGAACATTTTTTAAACTGAGCTTGAGTTGGGGGGAGAATGTTGCTAATAAGGTCAGAGGTCATAAATGTGCTCAGCATAGTCAGTTTAATATAGATAAGAACTTCATGTACTGTAAGCGCAAACTACTCCTAAACCTGAACTGCCATTCCAGGAATTCTCATTATTTAAAGGCAAGAGGGGCAGCTAGGTAGTGTAGTGGATAGAGTGTCAGCAGTATCTGAATTCAAATTTGGCCTCAGATACTTCTGTCTGATTCTAGGCAAGTCACTTAATCCATTTTGCCTCAGTTACTTATATGTAAAAATGAGCTTGAAAAGGAAATGGCAAACCACTCCAGTACCTTTGCCAAGAAAACCCTAAATGGGATCATGAAAAGTCAGACTTGAATGAAACACTGACAAAGATGAGAGACTGATAAATGCAAAACTCATGAACACTACTGGAAAAAGAACTCGAAACGTAATTCTCATTTAGTGTTGGCTTGGTGTCCTGTCCACATGCTGCATAATACTAAATACATTTCAGAAGCAGGCTATTGTATGTTGTAGTTTTCCAGATAATAGCATATGAGGAATACACACTGAAAGTCAATTGTTTAAAAATTTTCATTTCCATTTCCCCCCATCTCCCAAAATAGAAATCTTTTATTTAAGCTCTGGTTATTTGCCCAGAAAAAAAGTACTTTTTAATTTCTATGTATATTTTAGAGGATAAATCCACATGCCCCTTAAGGAAAAGCCTTCTTTGACATTCCTACCTCCTGCTCCCCCCACCCACCCATTGCCCCCAGTCCATTTAATAGTTTTCCCACTCTGAAGATCTTTATTGATGAGGAACTCAAAATTAGTTATCCTATTCTGTTTTTGCATTGTTACTTTCCCCCCTTCAAACAAACTTAATTTTTTTGCCCTAAGAACCAACATTTATTGGTTCCAGTTCTGCCCTTTAGAGCCATACAAATTTGAGTCTCATGACTTATCCATTCTGGGCAAAGCAATAGGGAGAGATTCCAGTGAGATCTCTTAAGCTCTAAAACTTCAGTAAGATCCACAGAAATTCAAAGTACCAGGATGGCTAGGTGCTAGAGCACCGGCTGTGGAGTCAGGAGGACCTGGGTTCAAATGCGGCCTCAGACACTTAACTGGCTGTGTGACTTTGGGGAAGTCACTTAACCCCAATTGCCCTGTCCTCCTGCTCCAAAAAGTTAAAAAAATTCTAAGTATCATAGCAGTTCCTCTTCTGTGAAACAACTCTTCAAAGGGTCAGTATTTTGTTTTGCAACTCTCATGTTGCTGTGACCTTACATCCAGGGTAATAGATTTTTAACTATCATTTTAAAATTCAGTTTTATAATTTTACCTTTGTATAAGGCCTGCTTTTACATGAACGATGAAAATGTTGGCTTAACATATTTCCTGTATAACTTGAGTACCTCTGTTTCTGTTGATAGAGGGATACCAAATTTAGAAGTGAATTCTTTTAGTCTTTTACTAAATTGGACTGTAGTTTGCAGGGATAGGCTTCCATCTGCCCTAAAATACATATAATGTATAAAACTATGACATTTTAATAGAACATTTAAGCCAGTTATGGGGTTTGCCTTTGACATAAACAAGCATACCTAGCCTTACCTCCCACTCTTGCTTTATAAGCTTCTACTCATGTAGTCTGCTACACCTCAGAACCCTTATAAATTAAAAGACTATTGGCATTGCATCAGTGATATGGATATTCTGACTCTTGGAGCAGCCTGCTTGGAAATAATGAAATTTTGAGTGGGAGTGTCTCACAGGATGATTATGCATGAGTGAATTGTGACCTTGGTCACTCTTTCCAAATTACCTTTCTCCCCAAACCTGTCCAATCTCCAAACTTCTCTATTACATTTGAGATTGTGACCATTGTTTCAGTCATCCCTATTTTTGGACCTCTGGTATCATATTCAGCTTCTCAGTTCAACTTCCTCACCCCACTTTCACATTTCAGGTTACCAAATCTAGGGTTCTATCTCCCCATCTCACATCTGTTCTTTTTACTGACACAGCTACAAGTCTAGTTCCAACCCTTATCACCACTTCTCTATACTAGTGGGCTATTAGTTTCTCAGTTAATCTTCCTGCCTTAAGTCTTTCTCCATTCCAATGATTTTTCAGTAAATTATAGTGGCTTTCGATTGATTCTACCATCACACATTTCATATTTTTATTCCTTTTAAAATATTTTTCTATTTAGATATTTTAAATAAATATTCTTTTTAAACATTGTTTTTTAAAAAATATAATTTAGCATATATGTAATTTATAACCCTGTTGCCTATATATTTTGGAGAAATATGTGCTAAAAGTTTTTACTGGCAGAAAAGCATAACCTAAAAGTTTGGAGACCACTGTTTTAATGCACTCACCGGTTAAAAACATATTTATTTTTAGTGTTCTTTTAAAACTTTGAGTTCCAGATTCCCTTTCTCCCACTTCTCTCCCATCCACTGAGAAGGTAACCAATATGGTATCAATTACACATGAATGCAAAACATTTCCATGTTAGCCATATTGCAAAAATAAAGTGAGAAAATTATATTTCAGTTTGCGCTGGAAGTTCAGTAGTTCTCTGGAGATGGGGTAGTGATTCTTCTGTGAAACAACTCTTCAAAGGGTCAGTATTTTGTTTTGCAACTCTCATGTTGCTGTGACCTTACATCCAGGGTAATAGATTTTTAACTATCATTTTAAAATTCAGTTTTATAATTTTACCTTTGTATAAGGCCTGCTTTTACATGAATGATGAAAATCATTCCATCATAAATCCTTTGGAATTGTCTTGGATCACATTGATCAGAGTAGTCAAGTCTTTGAACAGTCGACCAACATTACAACATTGCTGTTACTATGCACAATGTACTCCTTGCTTCTCACTTCACTTTGCATCAGTTGATTACATAGCTTTCTTGTTTTTCAGAGATCATCCCTCCTTGTCATTTCTTATCACACAATAATACTCCTCCACAGTCATGCAGCAACTTGTTCAGCTGTTTCTTCATTGATGAACATCCATCCAGTTTCTAGTTCTTTGCTACCACAAAAAAGGGCTGCTATAAATAGCTTTGTTTTTCTTTGATTTCCTTAGGATACAGGCCTAGTAGAGAATGCACAGTTTTATAGCCCTTTGTACATAGTTCCAGATTATTCTCTAAAATGGTTGGATCAGTTCATTGATTTACCTAAACTGTGTTTTCTTTCCTTTGACCATTTTTCAATTGGGGAATGGTTTTTATTTTTTTAAATTTGTCTCAGTTTTTTATATATTTGAGAAATGAGGTCTTTATCAGAAACTTGTTACAAAATTATTTGATATTCATTGTCTGTGGTACCTTTTAACAAAAGGTAGTTTCCCTGACTATATCTTTTAATTAGATCTATTTTTACTCTTGTTTTCTCTAAGGTTATAATTACTACCCCTGCCTTTTTAACTTTAGCTGAAGCATAATAGAGTGCCCTTTATTTTAACTCTTCTTTTGTCTCTTGTATGCAACATATTGTTGGATTCTGGTTTCTAATCCATTCTGCTACCTGCTTTCATTTTATGGATTAGCTCATCCCATTTACATTCATAATTATGATTACTGCGTATTTTCTTCCATCCTGTTTTCTTGTTTATTTTATTTTCTCTTTTAATCCTATCCCTCCTAAAAAGTCTGCTTTTCTTCTGATCACTGCCTCCTTTAATATCCCCTACTCCCCTGCTACCCATATCTCTTATCTTCATCCCCTGTGTGTTCAACTCTGTGTATATATATTCTTCCCTCTTTGAACCAATTCTAATGAGAGTGAGGTTCAAATATTGCCCTCCACCTTGACATTTCCACTCTCTGTAAAAGCTCTTTTTTTTGGTACTTTTATGAGGGAAAATTTGGCCCATTCTCCCTCTCTGTTTCCCTTTCTCCCAGTGTATCTGTCTTGGCCCTTCATGTTTTGTTTTGTTTTTTGTGTGTGTGGGGGGAAGATCTTCCCAACATAATTGACTCAAATTCATACTTTCTGTCTATATAGATTCTTTTTAACTGCCCTAATAATGGTAAAGTTCTTGGCAATTTTATATATATATGTAATCTTATATAGGAATGTGTACCTTTTAACTTTGTTGAGTTCCTTATGTTTATAAACATTTACCCTTTTATGCTTCTCTTGAACCTTGTATTTCAATGTCAGCTTTTCTATTCATCTCTGGTTCATCAGGAATGCTTGAAAGTTGTCTATTTCATCAAATGTCCATTTTTATCCCCTGAAAAATTATACTCAGTTTTGTTGGGTAGGTGATTTTTGATTGTAATCCTAGCTCCTTTGCCTTCTGGAATATATTCCACGCCTTTTACTCCTTTAATATGAGAGCTCTAAATGGTGTGTTGTATTGTCTGTGACTCCACATTTGAATTGTTTCTTTGTGGCTGCTTGCAGTGTTTTTTTCTTGACCGGGCATCTCTGGAATATAATTAGAATATTCTCGGGAGTTTTTGGGATCTCTTTCAGGAGATGATCAATAGAGTCTTTCAAATTCCTGTTTTATCTTATAGAACTAACATATCAGGTCAAGTGTACTATATACTTTTTAAAAGTCTTATGTCTATGCTCTTTTTTTTATCATAGTTTTCAAGTAGTGCAATAATTCCTTAAAAAATTTTTTCCCCAATTACATGTAAAGTAAAATTTTAACATTCATTTTAAAAACATTTTGAGTTCCAGATTTTCTTCTTCTTTTTACCTCCCACCTCTCTGAATTGGTAAGCAATGGTTGAATCAGTTCACAACTACTATTGGTGCATTAGTGTCCCAATTTTCCCATATCCTGTCTACTACTTATACTTTTCCTTTTTTTTTTAATATTAGCCAGTCAGATAGTTGTGAGGTGATACCTCAAGTGTTGTTTTCATTTGCTTTTCTCTAATCTGTAGTGATTTAGAGCATTTTTTCATATGGCTATAGATAGCTTTGATTTCTTCTTCCAGAAACTGGCCGTTCATATCCATTTATCAATTGGGCAATGGCTTGTATTATAGATTTCACTCAGTTCTCTATATTTTTGAGAAATGAGGCCTTTATCAGAGACACTTGTAAAAATTGTTTCCCAACTTACTTCTTTCCTTCTAATCTTGGTTATGTTAGTTTTGTTTGTGCAAAAACTTATCATATATTCAAAATTATTTCTTGTTTGGTCATATATTCTTCCCTTTTCCATAAATCTGACAGGTAAACTATTCCTTGCTGTCCCAGTTTGCTTATGGAATCGCCCTTTATGTTTAAATCATGTACCCATTTTGTGTTGGTCTATACCTACTATCTGCCATACTATTTTCCAATTTTCCCACAAGTTTTTGTCAAATAGTGAGTTCTTGTCACAAAAGCTTGGATTTTTGGGTTTATCAAACACTAGATAGTTTTGATAATTATTACCTTATTATACAGTTTGAGATCTTATACTGGCAAGCTACCTTCTTTCATATTTGTTTTCATTAAATCCTTTGATATTCTTGACTTTTTGTTCTCCCATATGAATTTTGTTATGATTTTTTTCTAGTTCCGTAAAATAAATTTTTGGTAGTTTGATGGGTATGGCACTGAATAAGTAATTTAGCCATCACTTTTGTTATATTGACTCATCCTATGCCTGAGCAATTAACTTTTCCAGTTGTTTAGATATGACTTTATTAGTGTGAAAAGTTTTGTAATTATGTTGATATAGTTCCTGGGTTTGTCTTGGCAGGTAGACTCCCATATATTTTATATTGTCTCCAGTTATTTAAAAGGAATTTCTCTTTCTTTTTCTTACTGCTAGACTTTGTTGTGATATGTAGAAATGCTGGGCAGCTAGGTGGCGCAGTGAACAGAGCAGCGGCCCTGGAGTCAGGAGGACCTGACTTCAAATCCAGCCTCAGCCACTTAACACAAAAACTAGCCATGTGACCTTGGGCAAGTCACTTAACCCCAATCGCCCTCAAAATAAAAGCAAAAAACCGTGCTGATGATTTGTGTGGTCTTATTTTATATCCTGCAACTATTCTAAAGTTGTTAATTATTTCAACTAGTTTTTTAGTTGATTCTTTAGGATTATCATCCTGTTAGCTGAAAAAAGTGATACTTTTTTGTATCTTTATTGCCTATTCTGATTCATTTAATTTCTTCTTTTATTGCTATAGCTAACATTTCTAGTACAGTATTGAATAATAGTGGTGATACTGGTTATCCTTGCTTTACCCCTGATCCTATTAGGAAGGCTTTTAGCTTATACCCATTACAGTGAGTGCTTGCTTATAGTTTTAGATAGATACTATATATCATTTTTTGGATCTTTTTTGGGGGGGTGATCAGTGAATTCTTTCAGTTTTTTTTTTTGCCCTTTGGTTGTAGGATATCAGGGCAGTTTTCTTGATAATATCTTGGATTACGATGTCCAGGCTCTGTTTTTCTTCATGGCTTCCTGGTAGTCCATTAATTTTAAATTATCTCTCTTCAGTCTATTTTCCAGGTCAGTTTTTCCAATAAGATATTTCACATTTTCTTTTATTTTTCATTCTTTTGATTTTGTTTGATTGATTCGTGATGTCTCTTGGAGTCGTCTTGCCAAAGTCTAATTTTTAAGGAATTATTTTCTTCAGTTAGCTTTGGTACCTCTTTATCCATTTGGCCAATTCTTTTTAAGCATTGTTTTCTTCAATGGATTTTTGTACCTCCCTTTCTGTTTTGCCAGTTTTATCCTTTCAGGATTTGTTTTCATCCTTGAATTTTTTTATACCTTTTCTCATTTTCTGTGCTTCATAAATTCAATTGTTGGCTCTTTTTTCATGATTGTCTTGCATAACTCATTTCATTTTCCAGTTTTTCTCCTACATCTCTTATTTGATTTTTAAAATCCTTTTGGAACTCTTCTAGAAATTCTCTTTGTGCCTGAGGCACATTAATATTTTTCTTTGAGACTTTACCTGTAGTCTTTGATGTTGTTGTTCTCTTCTGAGTTTGTATTTTCCTTCTTCTTTCTCACCACCGTGCCATTGGGCTGCTGTGCCTAGAGCTAGGCCTTGTTTTCTGACCTGTGGCAGAGATTGGGGCCTCCCACTAGCTTTTCTGGATACTGCCTACATTGGAATGTATTCTCCTTTTACCCAATTGAGACAGATCTTTTCTGCAGTCCTTCTAAGTAATTTTGGGATGGAAAATTATTTTTCCTTGTCCTTTTGTGGATTCAGCTCCTTTATAATTTGTGATTAAGCATTATTTAAAGTTGTTTGGCAGGGAATTTGAGTGAGACAAGTTACTGCATTATCTCTGCCATGTTGGCCAGCTCCTCTTAATTCTTAAATCATATCTCATCAATCTATTTTGTAGGTCAATTGTTTTTTTCTGATTAGATAGTTCACATTTTCTTTTTTTCATTTTGACTTTGTTTTATTGTTTCTTGAAGTCTCATGAAGTCATTAACCTCTTCTTGCCCAATTCTGATTTTTAAGGAATTATTTTCTTTAGTGAGCTTTTGTGCCTTTTTTCCACAAAGGCCAATTCTGCTTTAAAAAAATTTTTTTTTCTAAAGTGAATTTTTGTGCCTCTTTTATCATTAGGCCAAATTGGTTTTTTTAGGATGTTAATTTTCTTTAGTTTTTTTAAGTGCATCTTTTACTAAGCTATTAATTCTCTTCATAATTTTCTTTCATAATTTCATTCTCCTTTTCCCCCCACCTTTTTGCCTACCACTTGTATCTCTTTAACTTCTGGATAGCCTTGGGTCCAATTAGTATTTTATTTTGAGGCTTTGCTTATAGCTGTTTTCACATTGTTGTCTTTTTCTTGGTTTATGTCCTTTTTTTCTCTCCCACAGTAGTAGTTTTTTATGCTCAAATTCTTTTTATTGTTTAGTTTTTTGCTCATTTTCCCATCCTGTTTTCTTGACTTCAAACTTTATGTTGAAATTGGTCTCTGCTTACCTGGGTATGGGGAGACACTGTGCCCAATTTTAGGATTTTTTGTTTTCCTGTTTTCAGAGCTACTTCTGGGGGTTGCAAATTTTTGGTGATTCTAAGATAGTATGCTCCCGGGAGAGTTACTGTTCTTCTGGTTTGTGCTCCTGCCTTTACCCAGGAAGGGCCCCTGTCCCCTTGTGACCAAAAATCACATGTTCCCCTCTCTGTGCTGAAATTGCGACCCAGAACTTCTTGTAGGCAATAGAACTGTCAATCAGTGCCAGCTGCATCTAGTGCTAGCAAAGGGTCCCTTGTGATCTCTTTCTAACTAGTTGCCTTACCCCTTTACCATCTATGAGCTGACGGTTCCCAAAACTACTTCTCTGCTATCTAATGCACTTTTATAATGCATGTTAATAGTTACCTCTTTGCCACGTAACACACTACTAGACTTAGATCATTGGGAGCAGGATTCATGTCTTATCAAAACATTTCTATCTCCATTGTTTATTTAAGTTCTCTCTTTAATGAGTTGAATACCTCTCATGTGTTTAGTTACTGAATATAAGATGTGAATGTTGACAAGTCTTTGTCAAATTATGAGTACCTCAAAAAGTACTCATAATCTAGTAAGGAAAAGTACAAATTTTGACACAGCAACACTAGAATATAGTTTATTGATACTCATATAACCAAGCTAATGTCTTAGGATAACAGTAATTCAGTCAAGGATAGGATGCATGCAGATCCATGAGGCAGCATACAGGATGGAAATGCAGATATGTTGTGTGGTATGACCTCTGTTCAAAGGCCCAAAGCTGTTGTGAACTCAAAATTATATAGATTTTTTTTTTTTGGTGAGGCAGTCAGGTTTAAGTGACTTGCCCAGGGTCACACAGTTAAGTAAGTGTCAAGTGTCTAAGTCCATATTTGAACTCAGCGCCTCCTGACTCCAGGGCCAACGTTCTATCCACTTCACTACCTCCCTGCCCTATTTATATGATTTTCAAAGGCCTGATATAGAAGCTAACCTCTGAAGAAATAGTCAGGGAACATGGATCAGTAGCAAAAGAAATTCTCTAAAGTTTGCCTAATTAGGAACCAGGGAGGCCACTTCTAATGGGCATTAGGAAGTTTATATTAGAACTGCCATATCAGTAAGCTTGTGGAGGAGTTCCAGTATGTGCTATATAGAACCAGGTATAATTAAACCATAAGCTAACCATCCTTGTGTGACAGAGATCAGGTCAGGGAAAGTGGTTCCATTAGGGCAAATCTGGCTTTTCAGAAAGAAATTTAGGAATAACCTATGTAAATTAGAATATGATTAAGTGTATAGAAGAAGTCAAATAATGATAGGAGCAGTTGGAGGGAAGGATCATTTTTAGATGGAAGAAAAGAGGAATAGAGGAAAGAAAGCTTACTGGAAGTGGACTTTGAAGGATAACACTTAGCAGACTAGAGTGTAGTGCGAGATAAGGGTGGTTGAAGCCAGATATTTGATGGCCTTGAATACCAGACTAAGGTATTCAGACCAGGCTAGGGAGTTTGTAGTGAATGGGAAACTAAATCTTGTGACAAGAAGAGACATTTGAATTATTAGGACAACTATTTGGAAACAATATATAAAGGATGAGTTGTAGAGGAAAGAAATAAGAAATGGGAGACACGAGTAGGAGCTTGTTCCAATAATCCAGCTGAGAGAGAATGAGAGCCTGAACAAAAATAAAGTGAAGTTTTGTCTAGATGTTTGCGCCCTGAAGGAATTTGTAATCTAGCAGATTAGAAACCCATATAATGGAAACTAATGATAAATAAAATAACCAAAACTATCATATATAGAGAGATATTCTTTAGGAAGCCAGAAAAATTGTTTATTTTTTAACAGTAGCTTTTGAAAAGTATTTTTCTCTAAATATTAAGCACAAATAAAGACGCATCATTAGAAGGGAGGAAATACTCATTTTTATTTAATTTTTTCTTAATCAAAAAATGATTATTTGATTACTGAGGTTATTGAAATTGCTGAACATAGTAATCAAAAAGCACATCCAGTAATTTATTAAAACTTTTGTCCCCATCCCAGTGAAACATTTTGATTTGTTTTTTAAAAAAATATTTCTCTTGTTTTTATTTCTTATTGTGTATTTTTGTAGCTAGCACCTGAGAAACTCAAAGATTGCTTCCCAGATGCTTTGGCCCAGAATTGGGTTAAATACCTTGTAATTAGGACTAGAGGAAAATTTTGACCTTTTCCTAAGAGGAGGGGACCATTGTGGAGCCCAGGGATTGGACCTCTGAGTTCCTTGAATAGAAAACTCTTGAATGAGAGGAAACCTTCTCAGCAACTTTCAGTCTTAAGAGAGATGCTTTTGACATAGAGGTTAAGCAACTTGCCCAGGATCATGTGGCCAATATATATTAGAGATGAGGCTTGAACGTAAGTCTTAACTCTGAATTAGACTGTTTATCATTGCATGATACTTCCTGGAGCCTGCAAAGAAGATCTCTAATCTTGCTGCATATTTTTCCAGTATTTCAATATAAATGAGAGGCTGTTTTTATTACCCTATTTTGCCCAAGTTATTCTTTCTTCTGTTATTTATTTGTTATCTGTTATTCTGTTATTTGGATAATTGCTGTTTTCTAGTAGTTGAAAATTGTTGCTACCAAACTCCTCGGCACTGCCAGATAAGTTTAACATCCAGAAATTGCTGTCATTTTTTTCAGTGGAAATCACATTAAAGAAAAGGAATTAATATTCTCTTTGCTGCTATAAGGACAAAAACTTTTCCATCTGACTTACATCTTAAATCTCAAATGAGTTATCTCCTCCAGTAGAATGGGAGCTTCTTGAGACTAGGGATTGGCTTTTCTGTTTATATCCCCAGTGCTTAACACAGGGCTTTACATATAGTAAATGCTTAATAAACTATTCTATTTGTTTATTTTACTGCAAAGAGGAATTGGTTTGGAGTCAGAGGACTAATGATTTGAATCTCAAATTTGCCACTTACCAGGCAGGTCACTAACTATTTGGACCTCAATTTCCTCATCTTTAAAAGGAGAGGATTGAGTTAGATAACCTCTTAACCTCTAAAGTTCCTTCCTGCTCAGTCTGTGATCATATGATTAGTCAGTGTTTTTGGAGTGACTGGTTTAATATAATCTAGCAAGTAATGATTACTAGGAAAGATGGAAGAGCATATGTTATGATAATATAACAGTATTTTGAATTTTTTAATTGTTTTGATATTTATTATTAACCTGGTCAAATTAGCTTGTTCCCATTGCACCTAAAAATACAATAAACTTAAGGAAAAAAAACCCTAATCAGTATTCCTAAAAGGTAGCTTAGAGTCCCTTATTACTAAAGACTGTAACCTCTTCCTCTGTACATAGTACACTTAACACTGGGTTAGCTAGACCTCTCTGGTTACTCATAAATAGAGCAATATTTTTAATTTAGCAGGTGTGGAATAAGTGCCTGTTCCCTCCACCATTTTTCCTCACTTAAGAACTATGACTAAATATTTAGTTTCAAATCCTTAATAACTTTATAATATTTCACAGTTTTCAGTTGGGAAATATTTTTTAGATATATCTTTGAAAACCTCTCCAACCATTTGCCCTAATTAAAGTTAACGGCTGAATAGGACTTAAATAGAAATAGAATTTACAGAGAAAGTAGTTATAGATAGCACAGTGGTGATAATAGGAGAGGTTAGGGAAATGAGTTTAAAAATAATAAGCTTCCAGAGGAGTAGTGTTTAAAAGGAATTTGAGTACTAGTATTTAAATCCAAATTACGTTAAGTCAGAGTCTTGATTAAAACCTGTAAGAACATGTTCAGTTGAGTATTTTTTCTTGGTAATATTGATTTCCTAGCTAAAAAACTTTTATACCAGGACTTGAAAATATTAATTACATTGAGAGGAAAGGGGAGAAAATTAAAAAATTAACAATTTTTCCTACAGCACTTGTTAATGAGTTGAGAATATGCTCCCCTCTGCCTATTTTTATTTTTAACTTTTAAATTTAATCCCCAAAAGGGTGCCATAGTATAACCTTGCTCCTAGAAATTCACATTTTTCAACTCTGTTACATATTTTGTGCTTTTAAAATTGACAAAATGTAGTACAGAAAAAAAAAAAACCCATCAAAGTTAGAAGGGAGAAAGAAGTTAAGTTGTTCCACACATACAGTACTGGAAAATTATTCCAGGATAATTTTTTCAACAAAGTTCATGATAATGGCTTAAGAGATTGCAGTGAGGTTTTATTTCATTAGGCATTCTCTGGAACATAAAGCACTACATATGAATCAAGGAAATACAGTTAGGAGTTGAGATGAATATCTGACTATACCTATGCCCTGTAATAAGTAAAAGAATAAGCTCCTGCATGATTTTTAATGCTTGATAGCCACAGTTTGTTGTGTTCAAGGAGCTCGGCAGAAGATGGATAAACTTTGATTGTTCTCAGTTCCTGAAGGTGCTGGATGCCCTGAAGTACGAAAGGAATTTATAACATAGGCTCACCACGAAGTACCAGATATTCCGAGCCATCTGTGATCTTGCAATGAAAAAGCGCCAGATGATGAGGAAGAGGACCGTGTTAAAGAGGTAGTAAATGTTTCTGAGCCTGAGGAACAGAAGGACACACATGTGATTTAAAAAAAAAAATGAAACTACTCTACACCTAACAGTTACCCAAGTATTTATTGAACACCCACAGAGTACATAGGATTGCATTTCAAAGAATGTGTGCTTGCCATCAGGGGCACAGGATTAAGAAATTCTTAATTGAAAGCTATAATAAGAGCAAATTAATCTCTCTAAAGTATATAGCATGCTGCAAGTAGTTTACACATGATAGGACCAATGTGTCTGGTTTGTAAAATGGAATTAATGTTCTGTCAAGTGGTTATATTCAGGAATTTGGTACCATTGGCCCCCCTAATAGTTATGAACAAGATTTTTCTTAGGATGGTGAGGCTCTACTAAATTTAACCTTAGCTAATTTTCGGAGGATCAGCACTTGATCCGAGCCTTTGCCTTTGGTTTAGGAATACCTTCTTATTTCATGTACTTAAATGTTAACGACTAGCTTTATGTAGCCCAGTACAGTAGAGCCAAGTTAAGCCTCAGTATTCTGTTCACTCTATAAACTTGAGCTTTTGAAAGAACCAAAAAGATGATGCGTAACTAATCCTTTATCTCCTCCTAAACAAAATAGAACTGTGTTTTTCCTAGTGTATTTATTTCCAAGGGAAAAGAATACTAGTAGGAATATCAGTAGTAAAATTCAAGTAATTTGAGAATTCCATCATCCAGCATGGATCAAGTGGTTTCTAAATTTCCTAAACTATCCTACATTGCTAACGTTACCAGAGACTCTCTAGTGCCCAAAACACGGGTACCCAGTCATTCTTTTCCCTTCCCTTCCCTTCTTCCCCCAGTAATTTGGATTTGGCCTAGCTAGTGGCTCTAAATGAAGTGTAATCCCAGCCTCACTTTCAAACATTTAGTAAGATAGTCAGCAGGTCTCTGGCGCTCTGTTCCTATTTAACTATTCCACTTAACTAACTGCATACTTACTCCCCCATAAACACATGCTAATTAATGGCTAGGTTCTGCCCCTTCTCAGACCATGCCCCCTTCCAAAAAGTATCACATGACTCAGTACATTATAGGGGCATATAGTACATAATATTTGAAGAAGAGACACTTTTAAAGAAAATTCATATTCTGGGGAAGAAGACCATTCCTTTTCAACAATGTTAGTGGTTTGGCTGAGCTTTCATATCAGTAGTAGGCCAGCCAGGAATGGTTTTGATTGGTTGTCATAAATATACCGACTATGTTAATGCCAACTGATGCTTAGTAACAGGAATGTTGGAACACAGCTTCCTCTTTTTTTCTCTGCTCCATCACTTGAAAATAAGCACTATGTTCTGAGGTAGAAAATCTGAGGTTGCTTTACCAACACTTGAGCACCTGTGGATATTATCGTATTGCTTGACATTTAGTAAGCACTTAACCCATGATTTATGTATCAAATCCTCAGAATGCTGCTTATTGTCACCCTCTTTTTTTAAAAAACAATTGAAGAGAAATTTTGAACTGGGGCTTAGTTGTCCCTAGATAGGTAGTGCCTTGAGTGTTATAGTCTTGTTGCTTTTTTATACTTGGCACAGAGCTAGAGCAGTACTCTTGTGGAAGAAGCCCTCTGCATTCCACCTGAGCTGAATTTGGAGTAAACTGTTAATTCCATTGGCAAAATTATGTTGGAAAGTCATTTAAATGTTAGGTTCTGGAGATATAAAGGCAAAAATAAAACCACTCCCTTTCCTCACAGAATTTATGTTCTACCAGAAATTTCTACTAGAAACTTTCCTTCAGATTTATTGCTCTGTAGGTAGGTAGGTGGCAGAATGAATAGAATGCCAATCTGAGACACTTGACACACCCTAAATAGCTGTGTGACCTTGGACAAGTCACTTAACCCCAATTACCTTGTCTTCCCCTTCCCCCCAAAAAGATTTATCGCTCCTTTTCAAAAAACAAAAACTTTGCATAACTCTCAGATACACTCTTAGAAATACGAAGTTTACTTAATATGCTTAAAATCTTGGGAGTCAACTTTGACTTCTTCCCATATTCTTTGCTCCCCACATCCAAATTACTCATTGCAGTCCATAGATTTTCTCTTTGTAATAATCTTATATCTTCCCTCTTCAAGTTCTACTGCTACTACTTTGGTTCATGTTCTTATGACTTTTTATCTCAATACTAATAATAGCTTACTAAGTGGCTTCCTTCTCTTTATCCTGCTTCCTCTTCCATCTTTCGTATGTAACTTGGACAAATATTTGTAAAATATTTTTATCGTGTTAATATGTTATCCTCCTGCTCAAAAACTTCCAATGGCCTCTTGTCTAAGCAATAAATTCTAAACTAACTCAAGGGCCTTCACAATCTGACTGCAACCTTTTCTTTTCAACTATATTTTCCATTGTTCTTCAATTTTATTCCTTGCTCCACTTGGGCTAGTTTGGTCATTATCCCATAAACAAGCCTTGCATATTATTACCTCTGTGCTTTTTCTCTTCTTGCCTCCTCAGCCACCACACACAGACATGGCTGGGATGGCCTTCCCCCTAAATATCCACATCCTGTTCTACATCAGTTCACAGTTACTTTCTTCCTGTTTTTAAGTCTTTAACAGTCATTGGCTAACCCTCTCATTTTGAATTTTTCAGACGCTACTCAGTATTGTTTAATAAATTGTTCACGTGTCTGTTTTGTCTCTTTGCCTCATTTTTAAGTTCTTTGTGGGTAATGAGTTTCTGGCCCATTATAGGGGTTCAACAACTATTGTTAATTGACTGTTGACACTTACATTCTTAAATGTCTCTTTGCTGCAGGAATCCTAGCCATATCCTCTTTCAGTAGGTATTTCTTAATTCCCAAGCAGTAGTTTTCAGTGTACTCCAACCAGTTCAAGTGACGTATATCAAAATTGAATAACTGAAAGGAAATAACAGTGGTTTAATTGCTAAGAATGAATAGTTGGGCAGTAATATAATAATCCGACATTGAAAACCTTGTATATATATATATATATGTTTATATATATACATATATATATGTTTATATACATACATACATAAATACATATATATATATATATATATATATGTATGTATGTATGTATGTATGTATATGAAATTGCCAAATTTTGGAGAGTGGAGAGTTTTTTTTTTCCTTGCTTGAGGAAAGATTAAGGTCATGGTGGAAGGCTGTAATTTAGAAGAAGATAAAGAAATGGATGGTTCTAACTAAAGAATTGTTATTTAAACACTTCCTGAGATGTGAGAGGAAAGGTTAAAAGCTAAGAGTTATGGTAAATTGGGAAACATTTTTAAGTTAAATGAAGTGGTTTTTGTTAGGAGAAAGTTCCTAACATTAGAGCTGTCAAAAAAACAATGGAACTGATTACCTTGGAAGGTAGTAGTTTCTCCCCTCTTATTCCCCCTTTTGAGATGTTTAGGGGAAAGGCTCAATGATTACTTGTCAGGTCTGGTAGACTGACATTTCCTTTTGGGTATAAATTGGATTAGATGGCTTGCAACTCTAAATTCTGCAGTTTTGTAATAGCCACCTTTAAGAATTTGAAGGGCTTCCAGGACAATTCCAAAGGACTCATGATGGAAAATGCTTTCCACATCCAGAGAAAAAACCAATAGAGTCTGCATGCAGATCTAAGCATACGATTTTCACTTTATTTTTATCATGGCTCTTTTGGCTTGTTTCTTCTTTCACAACATGAATAATAAGGAAATATGTTTTATGTGATTGCACATATGTTATCTATTATCAAACTGGGAGAGAACAAGGAAGATAATTTGAAACTCAGAATTTTTAAAGTGGATGTTAAAATTTGTCTTTATATATAATTAGAAAAAACAAAATACTACTTAAAAAAGAATTTGAAGGGCTGTTATGTGGAGAGGTATTAGACCTTTTCTCAGGGCCAAAGAATCAGAGATAACATTATGAAGGACAAAAGTTTCTAAGAGCTATTCAGAAGTAGCATTTTTATTGTGTAATTGATGTGGCTTCATTGAGATTAGGACCTAATAATTCGAAAATTAAAAAGATAGTTGAGCAGTGATTGAGTGGCTTTTCCTTTTTTAAACTATTCTTGCAAACTAGGCATTAATTTCAGTTTAAAATTTTAGTATCCTCTAAATTTCAGTGTTCTGGGGCAAAGTTTGATATACCAGACTCAAGTTTTACTTCACTATTATGTTTCATGATATTAAGAATCCAACCACAGCCTCAGTGAAAAGTTGAGGTGAGAAGTAGTCTTCCAACTGCTTATTAGTTTCATACTTATATGTATGTGTATAAATGTATATGCATATATCTGGATATCTTGTATACAACTTAAACTTGTATCCCAAACAAGGACTCATCATTCCACTTTAACCTTCCTCATGCAGAACTTCTCTCTTACTCTTGAGGGCACCACCACCTAGGCTTACAACCCAAGTGTCATCTTTGACTTCTCACTCTCACTGTATTCAATCAGTTGTCAAGTTCAAGTTTGGTAATTCTGCTTTTGTATCATCTCTCGTATATGTCCCCTTCACTGGCAGAATAACTGCCCTGATGGAGGCCCTTACCTCCTCCCTAGATCTTCTCTTCACACTTCAGTTCATCCTCTACTTAGTTATCAATCTTCCTAAAATACTAACTAGCCATGTCACTCCTCCTATATACCCATTCCAATAAACTCCAGTGTCTCCCTGTTACTTCTAGGATCAAGTATAACATCTGTTTAGCATTAAAAGCCCTTTACAACTTGGCCCTCCCCTATCTTTCCACTCTTCTTACAGCTTATTCCCTTCCATGTATTCTGTAGTCAGTGACACTGTTCTCCTTGCTATTCCTTGAATAAGATTCTCCATCTTCTGACTTCTTGAGTTTTCACTGGATGTTCCCTGTGTCTGCAGTATTCTCCCTCCTCATCTCTACATCCTGGCTTCCTTAAATTCTCAGCTAAATTCTTATCTTCTATGCGAAGCTTTTTGTAATCTCCTTTATGTTAATGTCTTCTCTTTATTTATGTTCAGTTTAGCTTGTAAATATTTTGTACATAATGTTGCATTTTCTGTTCCCCATTAGATTGAGCTTCTCCTATTTTTTTGTATCCCCAGTGCTTAGTACAGCAGGCACTTAACAAATGCTCATTGACTATATATGTATGTATATAGATACAGATAGATATACGTGTATATATACACATTTACATGATTTATATACATATATTTGTATATATATACATACAACCAAGTTAAATTATTAAGGTAGTCTACTTTTCGTACACAACTTATATATTTTGTTTCAGTTTTTGGTTACAGAAGCCAGTAGGCCTAAAATAACATTGTCAAAGAAATGAATCAACTACCACAAACATCCTTCCTTTTATCACTATAATCTTCAAACCCTGCACAAAGTCTATACTTTTGCAGACTAAAAACCTCCAGTTTCTTCAACTGTTTATATGAAGTGATTTCAAGTTATCCCACTCTTCTGATTGTTTCTGGATATGTTTCAGTTTGTCATTATACCAATTTTGGTATCCTTAAAATATGACACCAAGAACTGAACAGAATACTTCAGGTACTGAAGCGGAGTTCAGTAAAACCATTTTTTTCCCTGCCTGGATTCTGTATAGTTTTAATGAAGCTTAAGGGCACATTAGCTTTTGGGCCTGCCATATCCTACTACTGATTCATTGAATTTACAGTCACCTAAAACTTTGATTATTTTTCTGTTAATGAGTCCTTAGCTATATCTCTTCCACATAGTTATTTGTCCAGTTCATATTTTTTTAGCCTAGGACTTTATATTTATTCCAATGAAATGTAAACTTTTTAGACTTGACACATTCTAATTTTGGTATGTTGTTGAGGTTTTTTTTTTTAATCCTGATTCTGTCATACAGTAATTTAGCTATTTGCAAAATTTGGCAAACATTTTTAACATCATTATCAGAACCCAATCAAAGATACTGACCAGAGAAGGATTGACAAAGTTCTATGGCATACCAAAGGAAAGACTTTTCTCCAAGTTGACAACTAGTCTATGAGGAATATACTCCTGGTTTGGGAAACTTGAAGAATCTACTCAGGTTCTCAGACACGCCAATACTGAGTACATACTTAGTAAATGTACTCCTTGAAGGATATCAGAGAGCTGCAATGTCAGCAGGCAAATACTATAAATCTCAAAAAATGGCTTGAGTGGAGTGTAATTCCTGTGAGAACCAGGGGCTGTTTTTCAGTTTTGACTTTATATCCCTAGCACTTATTGTACTGTCTTACATAAGCATTTACTTAGTAACTATTCATTGAATTAAATTATTGACTTTTATATCATAAAAGCTCAAATTTAGTGAGAAGTTAGCTTTAAAAGCCAAATTGCATTTCAAAGTGTGATACAGGAAATTTTCCTCTGACCAATATGAAAGCACTTGTTTATGAAGTGCCTATATTTCCTCATCATTCAATGATTTAGGGGAAAACATCCATCAACAAGTTATTTGAATTAGCTAAAAGCCAGAGATAAATCTGTCAAAAATATTTCATAACTATATAGGTTTACTCCATTAATATTACCAAATAAGTCCATAAAAACAAGGCATCAAGCAAGGCAGAGAATACAGAGAATTCAATTAAAACAAATCACTCAGTTTGTATCTGAGCTGGCTACAGTGTGATTCTCCAACCTGTTTGTTGGTAGTTATAATGTACTAATGACATGGAACATTTATTAGGCTTGCATAAAATAAATTATAAATTAGGATAAATTTTATTAAAAGATTTTTAAACAAGTGTGAAAAAAATTAAGAGTATCCTTTAAAGTCTGAGAGTATGTGACTTTTCTAATAACAATATTAACTTTGGCCAAATATTTTAGGAAAATACATAACATTAATACAAGAAAACTTCACTTATTGTGAATTATTGGAGTGAAGGTCAGTCCAAATTTGCAAAAATTTTGAACTAGAGTACATTTTTTAAAGGAATAACTTTGTTACTTTCCAATTACTTGTAACTTTACTAAAATAAAGTCAGTGAGTGTGAGCCACTGTGCTCACTTAAAGGAAGAAATTAAACTTCCATAATCAAGTGTACTGAAAGTATTTGGAATAGTTTATTTAGTGGCAGTAGGAGAAGCAAATACTGTGTAATGTGCTACACTGAGTGCTGAATGGACATGAAAATAGACACAATGATCTTACCATCTAGTGGGGGAGACAGAATAATGACATTAAAAGATAAAAATACCAAGTATATGTGGTAATATAATATAGCATAAAAAGGAATGGCATAGATCAAGGTCAAAAGAAGTTCTTAGAATGCAAGCTTCTTGAGGGCAAGAAGTGGTTCTTTACCTTTGTATCATAGTACCTAGCTTAATCAGACTCATAAATAGAGTTTATTAAATGTTTGTTCAATCTCTGAAGGCTAAGGGACTTGAGAAAGGCCTCATAAAGAGGTTGGATTAGAATGGGGCCAATATTTAGAACTTAGAAAAGCAGAGAATAGGAGGGAAGGTGAGTATCCAGATAGGAGATCAGAATAGGCAAAGGTTTAAAAACTAGAATGTGCATGGCATACTCAGCATAATTGGTTTGAGTAGAAGGCTTATGTAGGAAGAAGTGGGAGATAAAATTGAAGAAGAAGGTTGAGCACACTCTGTGTAGAGCCTCAAATATTAGATTAAGGAATTTGTTATTTTTCTTATAGGCCATTGAAGGTCCTTGAACATGGAAGTATGCCCATTACATATTTAGAGTGGTAGAAGAAAAATATGTAGCTTCTAGGATTGGTTAGCACATTGCGTATCTATCTATCTATCTATCTATTGGTTAGCACATTGCATATATACATATATCTACTCTCTCTCTCTCTCTCTCTCTCTCTCTCTCTCTCTCTCTCTCTCTCTCTGTCTCTCTCTCTGTCTCTCTCTCTGTCTCTCTCTCTTTCTCAAGAGATTCAGAGCTTGGTTCAAAATCAGGGAGTGTGAATGGCCCAGATTGCTGAAGGAACTTCTTGTGATTCCAATGACCTTCTTCTTTAAGTAATGTAAATAGACTGGAAGCAGAAAAATCAGGAAGACATGAGTTGTGGAGGGCTTGAACTATGATAGTAGCAGTGGAAATGGTTAAGGGGAAAAATACTCTGAGTCCTTAAGAGAGAGAGAGAGAGAAGGAAGGAAGGATGAAAGAAAAAGATAAGTGTTTCTGACTGTACTGTGAGCCCATCAGCTTCTTCTCTGTAAGTAGATAGCATGTTTCAGTATATGTCCTTTTGAAATTGTGGTTGGTCTTCTCTTTATTTCTTACAACACAATAGAGGAGGTAAGAGACAGGAGTGGGTCCAGTCAGTGTGGTTTTATGTCCACCAGTGTTTGTGTTCAACAGCTTGTTCCCTGAAATTTTGTTCATATTGTTAATTTTTTTGCTTTGCAAAACCTTTCTATACTGACTAGCTTATTCTGGTTGAATCATTATGAATTCTAAATTATTGACATCTAAATGAAAGAGGTTTTAAATTTAACATAATACTTACTTTCTGGTCTTCGTTACTCAGCTGAGACATTAACATTTCAGTATTGTATGTACTCCATTCCCAACTGCGATTGATGAAATAGTCCAACATGGAAATGGTTTTCAACATGCGATTCATGAGTTTTGCCATTCTGAAGAAGAGAGCAAACAGAAATAAATTAAATGGTACCTTGCATACTGGCTTATCTGTTTTCAACTTTTCTGTGAAATATTTCTAGTTGACAGCCAACGCTGTGAGAAACAAGTTATTTTTAAGAAAACACTAAAATTACCATGAACAATATATTCTCACGAATATTTAGGGATTTCTGTGAAAACTCTTATTCTTACTTCTACAGTTATTCTCCATTAGCTGAAGGAACTGGAATCAATCTTTAAATGTTAATTATATTTTCAATTTTCTTAAAGCCCCATTTCTTTTTTGTTCTTCATTCATTTCCATTATTCAGTTCTTTGAGTAGCAGACCCAACATACCTTTTTATCTTTACTAAAAATACAAAAACACATATAGACACATATACTTATGTACATATATGTATATACACACAATACATACTTGAATTTTAATTGGAAAAGATGAGATTTCTCCATTATCTATCCAGACTCCTTATAACATCAAAAAAGGGATAGGATTTATGGAGTCACAACTTGTAGGAGTCACAACTTCATTTAGTATTCATGGAGTCTAAGTAAACCAGCTCTTATAATAGGATATTAAAATATAAGGTCTTTTTCTATTCCTTTACTAGGTGTCAGACCAATTTTGCTGCATTAATCACAGTTGAAGTACCAAGCAAATGATACTGAGGAGGCACAGACATTTGGCATAATTTGGAAGCTATGAGAATTCAAAATAATATTTCTTCAAGGCAACTTGAATAATCATAGTAAAAGTTATTACAGATAAATCCCATTATCAATTAGTCAGTGAGTATTTATTAAGCCCTTAATATGTGCCAAGCACTGTTGAGCCCGAGAAATACGAAGAAAGCCAGAACTGGTTTCTCCTCACAGGGAACTCACATTCTAATGGGAGAGATGACATACAAAAAATTGTGTGGACAAGACATATATACAGTGTATATGGAAAATAATCTCAGAAAGAAAGTACTGGCAATTCACTCTGATTTCCAATTTGTGAGTTCTTCAGTTCTCTTTCAACTCTTCCCTCTGTACTAGCCAGAGCCTCCTCTTTTCCCTCTCTTGACCTCTTGATGAACTAATTCAACTCTATGCTACTCTCTTGAGGCCCTGGTCCTCTTATCATATCACTGATTTACCCTGCCAAACTTCAGCCTTGAATGGTGACTCTTACCATCTACCACTTTGACTTCAGTATAAATGCAGCTGAACACAGGTGGACAAAATCACATATCTGTTCTGACTGGGTCCACTATAAATTTATGTTGTACAACCTCAACTAGGTCCTTACTGTTACTAGGTGATCCTTCTGCACCTCCCTTATCAACTCTCTATCCCACTCTTTACAGTGGTTCTGCCAAACCTTTTCATCTTTCCTCAAACTTCCTATGGACTCCCCTCCTTTTCTCCTCTCTCCCCCAACTGAGAACCTTTCTTATTTTACAGGAAAAAATGAGACCATTTGCTGAGAGCTCCCTCTTCTTCCCTCTTCCTCATATCACTCAGCTGTTTACTGCCATTATCTCCTCTACCTGTTTCACACAAAGAGGTTGCTTTACTCTTTTTTTGGGGGGGGGGTGTCATAAGTCATCATTTATTATTTAAGTTCAAGAACAGGATATGTAGGTGGTGGGGAAAGGGAAGAAGATAGGAGACAGGGAGACAAGGGCCTTAGGGGAAAGGGAAGAAAATAGGAGACAGGGAGACAAGGGCCTCTTATCTATGTCTGCTCTAGATGGGGTTGATCCTGATTGCTGAGCCTTGGTCCAGAGCACACAATGAAGTGCAAGATAAGATAAGATTCCAAGGGGTACAGGTTTAGGAAAACATCAATGGGTGACCAGAGTTACACATCTGATGAAAGGTGGGAGCTGTAATTCCCCTTGGATCAGCAGCACTGCTTCCCTTTTTGGAACTGAAGCCTAGTGATAAATTTCATCTCACTTATTTCAGCTCTTATAAAGTGTTCTTGTAGTTAAAGTCTTTGTGCTAAAAAGTTCTTTCATCATGTCTCTAACTTCATGTACTTTGCTTTTAGTTTCTTTGAATATGCATCCAACTTGTAAGCTGTTTGCTCAAGAGCTTCTGCTTGCTCCTCAGTTAAAGTGATCTGATCCAGATAAGACTGAATTGCTGCTTATTTCTGGTTTAAGTTCTTTAGGCTTCTACTTATGTTTATTGCAATATCTTTCATTTCTATATACTTCAAGCTAGTCGTTTTGTTCATATTTTCCAGAATTCTTCACTGGTGGCTGTCAGCTCTCCTGTCAGGTACATGGCCATTTTGGAACATGTCCTGGCACAGCCCTGTGATGTACACCTTGGCAGGCTCTTCAGCCTTCTCCACCATGGCATCGTCTAGGCTGGGGAAGGGAGGAAGGAGAAAGAATGGAGGGAAAAATGGGAATGTCGGGGAGAGAGGAGGGAGAGGAGGGAAGTAGAGAAGGAAGAGGAGAAAAGGAGGGTGGAGTTGGAGGAGATAAGAGGAGGGGGGTTGCTTTACTCTTTACTAAGATCCACTCCTCCTGAAATGGTTCCATTTCTTCCCATCTCCTCTGATGGATTGCCCCTTTCCGTCACCCTCACTGTTATTATTTCAATCTCCCCTGGTTTCCTGGCTCATTTCCTACTGCCTAAAAATATGTCCATGTCTCCTCCATACTCAAAAAAAACCCCTCACTTGATCCTTTCATTCCTGCTGATTATTATCCTTTATTTCTTCTGCCTTTGTGGCCAAACTCCTTGAAAAGGTCATCTACAATAGGTACTTCCACTTTCTTTCCTATTAGTCTTCTTAACCCCTTACAGTCTGGCTTATAAGCTTATCATTCCTCTGAAATTTTTCCTCCAAAGTTACTAGAGAACTTTTGGTTGTAAAATCCAGTGACCTTTTCTCAGTCCTCATTCTTCTTGAACTCTACAGTCTTTGGCACTGTTGATCATTCTTTTCTCTTTGAAACTCTTCTCTCTAGGTTTCTGGATAGCACTCTCTCTTGGTTCTCTTTCTACTTATCAGATCACTCCTTAGTTTATTTTGCTGGATCTTCATCCAGCAAAATAAACTTCATCCAAGGCAAGCTAAAAGAAGACTTTACTTGAATACTGTATACTGACTGAAGAATTGTAAATTTACTAGTGACCTAGGGGTGGAGGGTCTGTGTATTTTCTAATGATTGTACGTAGTGATTAATGATACTTAATAATTGATTGCTGAATAAGTGGCTGATTGAGTTAACTTAATTGGAAGACTTTGACTATTGTACTCTGAGATGACTGAATGACTGAGTAAAGAGGCAAACCTCCTTAGGGATACCAGATGATTGTTCTTTGTTCAAAACTTTGTGGCCACTATGGTGGAAACTATGTGGCCATTTTAATGATAAGCTATTGTGAATACTATATTGTGATTTTCTGTGATAAGCTGTAATATTGTGAATGCTCTACCTTGATTTTCTGTGAGTGTTTTGCTTTGATTTGTTATGGAATAAATAGAGTGTTCACTCTACTGTGTAATCAGAATCTTAAAAGATGTTCACAGTAGCATTTCTTCTGGAAAGCTGCTCATGAATGGCATTACAGATAGGAACTGACTTTTGCCCACTTTTGTGTACTCAGTGCTTAGCACAGTGCTGGGTGCATAGTAGGCACTGGATAAGTTTATTGAATGACTGAGGATAAGGGGAACACCAGGAGAGACTTTCTGTAGAAGGTAGACTTTGACCTGAGTCTAAAAGGAAACCAGGAGGAAGAGGTCAGGCAGAAGAACATTCTACATGTAAGGAATAGCCAGTGAAAAGGCACAGAGATGGGATATGGAGTGCTGTGTTTGAGGAAGTGAGCTAGTATAGTAGCTGAATTGTTGTTCATCCTTTGCTCTTGAAGAGGACCAATGACATCAGAAGCATGATATCCTGACTTGTACATGAATTCGATTTGAGTGAGGCAGAGCCATGCGGTGTCATCAGCCTTGCCCTCTCATCTAGGTCATTGGACTTCAGTGGCAAGATAGAGGAAAATTATTGGTGATGTCCCAGGATGCAGTGGATGACCTTGCCCTTTTCTGAATTAAGGTCTTTCCTAGGTCTCAGTTTGTCTGAGGCTATGCCCATTTATTGACTAATGGTTAGTTAACAATTGAGACAAAAGGTGGCACAATTTACCATCCTACAGATGGGGAAGACACTCAGAGTTTCTGGCCAGAACAGAAAACAGTTGCTATTTATATTCATTCTAACCCATCAATACCTAAACCATGTGTCATAGGCAGAGGAAGATCCTTCAGAAAGGGTCCAGCATAAGTGGCAAACACTATTTAAGCCCTTTACTTCTCTGGTAGCATAAAGATGATAATTACATTAGTAAAACTTTGCTTTTGTATAATGTTTTGTACTTTCATGGACAATCTTCATATACTTCAAAGGAATCCTCTTTTGATCTTCACAGTCTATGTGAAGGTAGGGCAGATGCCATAATCCCCTTTATAGATGAGAAGACTGAAACTGGAAGAGTTGGAATGACCTGCCTAGCTAATTATGTTTCATAGCCTGTAGTCAAACCCAAGTCCATGTGTTCCAAATTCAGTATTCTTTCCACTATATCGTATTCTCTGATTGCTTCATTCATATTTTAAGAGTGCTTTCGAAGTGTTCTAATCTCATTCAGCATGAATTAGTTTCCTCAGCATTCAACACTCAATGACATTTTTTCCAGAGTAGTTTATCTTCTCACCTGGGCTTTCTTCCTGTGAGGCGAAGATAAAAGTCATACATCACTGCTGGAGCCATGTGAGTAAGAGTATTCCAGAAATAAGTTGAGACGCTGTTGGTTGTGAAGTCAGCATTTGGCCTCCTAAAGGCTTTTTCAAGGGGAACTTTTTCAAAAGTAGCTAAGACATGGACTCCTGGAAAGGAGTAGACAGAGAAAGCAATTGTTAAGGTCTATTATGGTAATACAACACCAAATTTGTTGGAATTCATGAAGTATCACTAAAGCGAAAGCAAATAATAATACTTATTGCACTTTTAAATGATGAGGTCCCTCTTTAAGAAAACAGTAAGAATTTTTTCTTAGTTGATGACAAAAATTAATATGCAAAAATGTGCTGAACCCAACCCTTCTCCCACCTTAAAAAAAGACAAAAATGAATCATTTCCATCATGGGTTATAGAGAGAAATTTACTTCGTATACTGACTTTCAAGAGAAAGCAATCTTTATTCCTAGATCTACTTGTTACTTCCACTGAGGACAAACTGAAGTGGCAATCAGCAAATTCTGAGAATTCTGTTTTAATATTCAGAATGTGGTCCTTCCTAATAAAATTTTAATTCTAAAACAAATTTGGGGGAAATGTTATTATGTTATCCAGATTAACACATTGAGCTATAATTTCAATTTCTTATATTCTAATGATCTAATCTATTCCTAGAGTCTCAATGATAGAATAATATTTAGGTTACTATTCAGTTCTGCAATAATTTATTACAAAGATATTGTGTGCCAATCACTGTGTTAAGCACTTGGGATACAAGAAGAGCAAAAGACAGTCATTGATGAGTTCACAATTTACTGAAGGAGTCTACTTACAAACAATAGATAGAAATAAGCCAAAAGCAGAATCAATAATAATCAGTAAGGAGAAGACACTAGAATTAAGGGAAAGGTTTCCTACTGAAAGTGGGATTTTAGCTGAGACTTGGAAGCCATGAGGTAAAGATGGGAGAGAGACCTATGCAGGCATGGAGCATATCCAAGAAAGTGTTCAGAGTTGGGAAATGTGGTATCTTATTTGGAGAACAGCAAGGAGGTTAGTGTGACTGGTTCAAAGAGCTGGGCTATTCTCCAATCAGTGAGCACCCTCTTAGATTCCAATTCTTTGCTCCCACAGTTACTTTTTTTTTAACCACTGAATCAGTTTTATTTTTTTTGTTTTTTTATTATTATTTTTTAAAATTAATTTTCGTTTACATCATCCATTTCCATGAGATTTTGAGTTACAAATTTTTTCCCCATCTTTCCCCTATCCACCACCCCAAAACAGCCATCCCATTGTATAACCCCTCCCCAATCTATTCTCTCCTATGTCCTCCCTCATCGCCCCTCTAACTTTCCGGTAGGGCAGGATGGATCTCCCTCCCACAATGCCTGTGTATCTTAAGTCCCAGTTGGATGTAGTTAATCATAATGATAATAATAATTGTATACATATATATTTTTAACATTTGATTATAGAACTTTAA
>CM053581.1:393108349-393188846 GCA_028627135.1 Pseudochirops cupreus | reverse complement strand
CAGGGTGCCAACTTTTCCCCCTGAACTAGGTAAATGATATTTGATTGATTAAAGTAAGAATGTTAACTCATTTTGAGTTGCTTTCCTTTAGAAAAGCAGATCTAAGAACCTGTGCTAGTAGACGCCCTAGGTATGCTAGGGTGCTTGCTGATACACTGCTCCTTCTCAATTTCTTCTGATAACCTTTTCAGATCATCATTCTTAAATGCTGTCCTCTGTTTGTTGTACCCTTGGCTCTCTTCTTTCTACTCTCTCTTGTTGGAACTTATAAGTTCCCAAGAGTCTTATTAGTATGTCTGTGTAGATAACTTTGTGATGTATGTATTTCCAGCCATGGTCACTCTAATCCTGCAATACCAATTTTTAACTGTCATTAAATTGTTCTCTTCAAATGTTTTACTTTTCACGCATTTCCTTGTAGTAATATCCATTCTTAAAGACCCAAAATTAAAAACACAACTAAAGAATAATGAAACACATGCATATGACACAAAGTACAGCACTCAACTGATTGAGAAAAGAGGGGAAACCAGCTCAATCTAGTTTCATCTGGTCAGGGTCAGGAGTTCTAAGTCAGTCTAGTATGAATAAAAGCACACATATCACTGCTTTGACAAAAATGAAAGTATATTGAAATTTTTGCTTGTCCCAAGCAATTCACATACATAGTTGCTATTCCAGAAAACTTACCGAGGTCTGTCCAAAAGCAAGGATTGAGACTTCCACTTGTGTAGTGATAGATTAAAATTGATTTTGGTCTGAAAAATAAGAGGAAAATTAGATAAGTACAGCATTGTAGAGGAGAAACCAAAATCATGTCTCAGGGGAAAGTGGTTGTTAATGACAGGCAATGATTTTCAGTGCCTTAGGGTTTCCTTTGCAAGCCAGGACCATTCACATTTTCTCCTCTATGGGATGTTTGTGGTTCAAACAGATGGGCAGTATTTATTCATATCAAGTTTATAGTGATGCAAGATATACTATGGAGATGAAAACTCTTCCATAGGTTACAGGTATCTCTTGGACATAAAAAGCAAAGTAAACAATTAGGCAGTGTTTTTTCCTGAACGTAATTAAGGCATCCTGGTTTGGAAACATCTAAACATTTGATTTTCCATGTGTAAATGACATTTTACTTACTACTATAAAATTACCAAAAGAAAAAAAAATTGAGGCTATATGCCATGAACTCCATTTACCCATTTTCCTCATATTCTATCACTCTGATGTTTTATGCCATTTTCTTCTTCTTCAACCCTGTCTCACATGATGAAGTGGCGTTACTTAATGAGGCAAAGCCTTCTATTTTTTCAGGTGATCCCATTCCATCCTGTCTCCTCCAAAAAACTGCCCCCTCTGTCATCCTTTAGGACTCTTTCACTTCTTTTCAATCTCACCTGCTTTACTGGTTCATTTTCTACTGACTACAAACATGCCCATGTTTCCCCTATCCTGAAAAAGCCTTCACTTGATCCTTCTATCCTAGCTAACTATCATCCTATCTCTTCTGCTCTTTGTAGCTAAACTTGAAAAGGCTGTCTATAATAGGTTCTTCTACTTTCTTTCCTTTCACTCTCTTCTTAACTCCTTTTAATTCAACTTCCGACATCATTCTGGTGAAATTGCTTTCTCTAAAATTACTAATAATCTCTAAATTGCTGAATTTAATGACATTTTTTCAAATCTCATTCTCCTTGACCTCTTTGCAGCCTTTGACAGTTGATCACTCTCTTCTTGATACTGTCTTCTTTCTAGGGTTTTGGGACAGCACTCTCACTGGTTCTCTTCCTGCCTATTTGACTACTCCTCTGTCTCCTTTGATGGATACTCTTCCAGATTACTCTCTAACAGTGGGTATCCCTCAGGGGTTTATTCCAGTGCCTTCTTCTCTTCTCCTTAGATCTACTCTACTTCATTTGGTAATCTCATCAGCTCACATGGATTTAACTTCCATCTCTCTGCTCATGATTCTCAAATTGACGTATCCTGCCCCAAACTCTCTGTTTGACCTTCAATATCACATCTCCACTTGTCATTCAGACATCTCTAATTGGAACTCACTATGTCCAAAACAGAGCCCTAAACCCTAGCCTGCACCCTCCACCTTCCCTATTAGGCAACACCATTCTCTCAGTCCCTCAGGCTCACAGCTGAGGAGTCATCCTAGATTCCTCACTGTATCCATATCCCACTCCCATATCCAAGTTATTTCTAGTCTGTTTCACCTTTTTGATAGGTCTCTCCTCTGACTGCCACCATTCTAATCTCATGCCTGGGTTATTGTAAACGTCTGCTGGTGGACCCTGCCTCAACTCTCACCATTCCAGTCCATGCTCTAGTCAGCCTCTGAAGTGATTTTCCTAAAGCACAAATTCAACAATGCCACACACATACTGTGCCACTTTACTCAATAAACTGCACTGGCTTCTTATTGCCTCTAAGACCAAATACAAAATACTGTTTGGCATTTGACTTGAGCAGCTAAGTGGATAGAGTACTGGGTCTGGAGTCAGGAAGACTCCTCTTCCTGAGTTCAAATTCACATCAGACACTAGCTGTGTGACTCTGGGTAAGTCACTTAACCCTCTTTGCCTCAGTTTCCTTATCTGTCAAATGAACTGGAGAAGGAAATAGCAAACTAACATCTTTGCCAAGAAAATCCCAAATGGTGTCATGAATTGGACAAAACTGAAAAAAACAACAACTGAACAATATTTGGACTCAATATGTCCAAAACTGAACTCATTATCTTTCTCTCTAAATCCTCTTCCACTCCTACCTTTCCTAATAGTGTCCTCTTTCTCTCCTCAGGCTTACAATCTAGGAGTCGTCCTAGATTCCTCACTATCTTTCACTACTACCTCCACCCATATTTTCCATATCTAATCTATTACCAAGTCCTGTTGATTTAATCTTTTACAGGATCTCTGAAATAGGAACATGCTTCCTTCTCTGCTTTGACACTGCCACCACTCTAGTACAAGCCCTTATCACTTTATACTTTGATTATTGCAATAGCCTACTAGTGGCTCTCAAGTTTTTCCACTCCAGTTCATCCTATATTCAGCCACTAAAATGATTTTATTGCTCTGATCATGTCAATCCACTTCCCCTTGCCCCTACATTCCTTTTCCTCCCCAGTAAACTCCAGTGGCTTCCTACAGCTCCAGGAGCAAAATAAAATGCTCTATTTGGGATTCAAAGCCCTCCATAACCTAGCGTCCTCCTTCTTTCCATTGTTTTTACACTTTATTCCCCAACATTTACTCGTCAACTCAGTGACACTGGCCCACCTGCCTATTTCAAGAACAAGGCACTCCATTTGTTTCTGGCTGTCCCCCATGCTTGGAACACTCTTCTCCTCCGCTCTGACTGTTGATCTCTCTTCTTTCCTTTAACTTCCAACTAAAATCCCACCTTCTAGAGCTTCCCAAAACCATCTTAATTCAAGTATTTTCTCTCTGTTAATGATTTCTTAATTGATCTTATACATAGCTTGCTTTGTATATATTTGTTTGTATCTTCTCTCCCCTATTACATTGTGAGCTCCTTAAAGGTAGGAACTTATTTTTTGCCTATTTTTGTGTCCCCAGTGCTTAACATAGTACCTGGCACAAAGTAAATACTTAAGGATGATTGGCTCATTAGAGCCAGCTAGACAAATAATAAATACGTTCCAGGAGCAAAGTTCCCTATACATGCTACTAAGAACTTTTAACATTGTTCTACTGTCAAGCTATTTTTTGAAATGCCCCATTCTGCCCTCACATCTTTACTTCCCTTTAAGAAGGGAAGATCCTTTTGAGAACCCTAGTCATAGTGCAAGTGCATAGAGTCATATGGTTTAATTTTTTAGCTTCTGCATCTGTGCTCAATAGCTTTGTGGCCTTATACAAATCACTTAACCTCTCTCAGAGCCTCAGTTTTCTTATCTTTAAAATGGGGATAAAATTAATTAAATTAAGTATATAAGGTAATAATAAATTAACTTGTAATTAAATTTTTATAATAAATATTAATAACTAACATAGTTAGGATAATCCTACTTACCTTACAGGAGAAAAAAGCACTTTGTAAAAATACAAAGAATTATATAAACATGAGTTTATATCATATATAGAAATACTAATTTTTGTGGGCTTATCTATTTTACTGAAGCAATCTAAGAGCACTAATAAAGCTCTCTTACTACTCTGTACCTGACAAAAGTAAAACAGTAACCAGCAGTAACCACAGGATTTGTTGGAAAGCTTAAATATTTCATGGCCATGTTAGTAAAGCCTTTATAAAGCACCCTAGTACATATAATACTGTACTCAGTCCTTTAAAAATAAGACAGGCCTAATAGACAACATTTCTCAGATCTGAGATCTTCTATCAGAAAATCTCCTTTGTTTTAAAATGCACCCAGCACGTTAATATTCCTTATCACCAGCATTACCAGAAGCACATGCATACCTGTGAACTGCAGTGTACCACCCTACTGCCAGGGTGAGGTTAATGACTAGATCCACTGGGACCACATCTGCCACAGCTTCTGGAGTGGCCCTTATGGCCCGTAGAAACCCTTTCCCAGCCTGAACAACGGATGAGAACATAATTAAAGTCAGATTTTCAGTCAGTGCAATGGCTGAAATAGCCATACATTCAATTTTTAAAGTCTCACTTGAATATTCTTTGGTACTTGTAGGCACTGATTAGCTTCCCTTTGGCTCATCAGTTCAAATCTAAACTCTTCATCCAGTATAGAATACTTGACAGATTTATGGACTTTGAGTGAGGAAAACCCGGGTTCAAATCCTGCCCTTGGCACTTATTAGCTGTGCTATGGGCAGTATCAATGAAGCCATTTCCTCATCTATAAAATGGGGACCATAACATCCCCAGTGGCCATGTGGTGTCTAGAAGACCCGGGTTCAGAACACTGACTGTCTGATCCCAGGCAAGTCATTTAACTTCCCACTGCTTTTGATTAGCTCCCTAATACTATAATTTGCAGAGAAGGTACCAATATGCATTGATAGAGTGTATTTTCTCACTGGAAATTCCATATGCCAATAAAATCAGAGGTCCAGTTAAAAAAAAACCCAACAAAACAACATACCCATAGCATTGACTTCACTGCGTTTTCATGAGCCTGAAATGAAATGATGTGTGTAAAGTGTTTCTCAGACTTTAAGGTGTTGTGGAAGTGCAGAGTGTTATTGTCTTAGATTTCAGGACTTTCTCTAGTCTAGCATCTATCTAACCCTGTCTTCTGCCGCTGCCTAATGTGAACCCTCTTCTAGAGGTGCTAAGCACTGATGTGGTTCTCCATACCTGGAACGCCGGCCCTGACCTCTACATTTTATCCATCTTTCAGTCCGTCTCAAGACTCATCTTGTTATCCATCTTTCAGTCCGTCTCAAGACTCATCTTGTTATCCATCTTTCTTTCAGTCCGTCTCAAGACTCATCTTGTTATCCATCTTTCAGTCCATCTCAAGACTCATCTTCTCCATAAAGCTAAGAGCTTTTAGGCTACATTGGTCTCTCTACTTCCCATGTCTCTCACTGTCAAATTTGTGTGGGCTAGAGATTTTTCAAACTTAGCCTATCCCAAACTGAATTCATTATTCCCCCTCCCCTCAAAAATTTATCCCTCCTCCAATCTTGGCTATTTTTGTCAAAAGTACCATAATTCTTCCAGTCTGCAAAGTTTTTAACCTTAATATTATCTTTGACTCCTCTTTCTCTCTCAGCCCAATCAGTTGCTAAACCTTGCTGTTTCGGCCTTCATCATATTCTGGCATGTGGCCCATTTTCTGTACATATAGAGCTGCCCTCATCGCCTCTTGCCTGTATTACTACAGCCTCCTGTCTGGTCCCCACGCCTGGTGTCTCACCATTCCGGTCCATTCTACACAGCGCTGCCAAACTGATTTTCCTGAAGCGTACCTCTGACCTTGTTACTTCTGCACTCAGTTAATTCTGGTGCCTCTCTGTTGCCCACGGGAGAAAATATAAACTCGCATGTTTTTCTTTTAGAGCCCTTTATAACCTGACTCCAAACTCTCTTTTCAGCTTCGCTGCACCCCTCTCACATTCTGTGAGGCCAGGCTGTCTTCTCCCTGTTCCTCAGACATGGTACCCCTCCAGTCCCTGTGCCTTCGCACTGGTTGTCCCGCATGCTTGGGCGACACCTCACCTCTGTCTTAGAGTCCCTTTCTTCCCTTAAGTTCCAACTCCAGTTTCTACCTAAAGTCTTTCCCGGTCTCCTCAGCTGCTAAGTCTCCTCCCTCCCCAAATGACTTGTACTTAACTACCCTGTATTTATATGTATTCGTTTTCTTTGTGTTTATTTTGGATATGCTTATATGTCTTTGTTGTCTTCCCCATTATGGTATAGATCCTTGCAAGTAAAAAATATTTCACTGATTCCTAATATACTGCCTGGAATACACGGCTGTTTAATATATGCTTATTGATTAATTACATTTTATCTTATATTATTCCATGACCCATTTCTCCTCAAAAAGATTTTTAATTCTTTGAAGGTAGGGATCATGTAGTGTATTGGCTTTGCATTCTCTGTGACTAGTGCAGTGTTGATCACTTTGCATGAAAAGTAATGTGGTGTAGTAGAAGAAAGTTGGACTCTCAGTACCACTGAGAGTTGGGACACCTGGGTTCAATCCTGGCTCAGGCACTTAATCACTTGTTTGTCACTTTTCAGTTGTGTCCAACTCTTTGTGACTGCATTTGGAGTTTTCTTGGTAAAGATACTGGAGGAGTTTGCCATTTCCTTCTCTAGCTCATTTTACAGATGAGGGAACTAAGGTGAACAAGGTCTAATAGCTAGTGAGTGTCTGAGGCCAGATTTGAACTCATGAAGAGGAGTGTTCCTGACTGCAGACCCAGGGCTCTCTCTGCTGCACACTTATTCAGGAGCCACATGATTCTTCACAAGCAATCACTACAAGCTTCATTTTTCTCCTCTGTAAAATGGAGTTATTAATAACTATACTATTTCATCAGATTATTGAGGAAAGCCCTTATAAAATTTAGAGCGTTCGACAGATGTGAGTTATTTTTATTACTGTAGTGGGTACTTGTAAACACTTGTTAGACTTTAACTGAATTTAAACTGAAATGCATTAGGGCCTGCTGCCTGATGACAGACACCACACGGGCCAAGGAGACGACTGAAAGTGTTCCTAGAAACAGTGGGGGTGAAAAACGTTCATTCTCAGACCCCTGGTGATTCGTCTGGAAGGGAGCCTGGGAGATCCTGGCATTCTGTTTTCTTCATTTCTACTTATGCCACTGGGTATTTGGAACTTTTTACTCAACTGAATTTATTTAGTGAACAGTTGTTGAATTTAAAGTGTTTTAAACCTGACTTGAGAAAAACATCTTTTGTAACTGGAGAGAGTCAATATCCTGTATTGCCTCTCCCTAAAATAAATTGTTTTCAAACACAAAATGATAAAAACACACCATGTTGCTTCTCTCTAAAATAGTTTTAAAACAAAGAATGGGTAAAAATAGACAGACATATGAAACAATAGGATTCATATTTGTATTTCTGGCCGTCCTGCCACCCTTCTAGGTGATAATAGTTGCTCTTTGGAAAGTTCAAAACCAGGAATGAGCACAAAAGTATCAAGGTCTGAATCTGGAAACATACTACTTCAGAGGCTACTACGTTTGGTTGTGGTAACTTTTTACTTATGACAATATTAGTGAAATAATATTAGTGTATAATATTGTGTAAACAACATGTATATGCAAACACACATGTATGTGTATATGTGTTATTACACACAAGTATCTGTATATACACATATAATGTATTTATGTATATATTATATGCACATTATTTGTATATATATATATATTACATATTGTGTATTGCATATACATTACATATTGTGTATATGAATATATATATATATATATATTTCACTAACATTGGTTGGAGCAGATTTATATATATTATATGTGTGTATATACATCAGTGGTTCTCAGCCTTCCTAATGCCATGACCCTTATGTGGGCATATCTGGGCATATCTGTATATGGGTGGACCTGCCTGGAGACGGATAGAGGAGTGGTGTCTCGGTTCCTAAGACCATTGGAAATATGTGTTTTCCAATGGTCTCAGGCGACCCCTGTGAAAGGGTCGTTCGATCCCCAAAGGGGTCACGACCCACAGGTTGAGAACTGCTGATATACATGAACCCTGCTTTCATATATATCTATATCTATATAGATATATATATCTTATATTTAGTATATATATATATTCTCTCTACATAGACATATTAAATATAGTATATATACATATATACATACACACATATATATGTACTACTACTATTACTCCTGCTTGAATCTTAGAGAAATTAGAGAATTGTTTCACCATCATACATACCGCAATAATGAGTCCACTTGGTCCATTTAAGTTATCTACCCAACCCTGAAAAAGAAATTTCTGCACTTTACACAGAGCATGGTATATGAGATTTTTGTTTTTCTGAAAATGTAAGCAACTTCAAGGCATGCACTAGCTTTGTCAGTTCCTACCAAGCCAGAGAGTTAAAAAAATTTGCTAGAACTGAATTGCAAAGGATGTAATTTTAATATAGGCACTTGAGATCAGTAGAGAGAAAATTTGTCTTAAGCTGTATAGAAGCATTTTATGGGGATTTAGTACTAAAGGCTTTTTAGTCAGAATTATCCTTCATAATCCATTTATTCCCCATAAAATAGAGTATAGTATTTTTAAACAACTATAGCTAGAAAGGGAACAGGGTAGATTTAAAGGAGGGCATCATAACTCTGCATCATAACTGATGGATCCAGGATGATTATTATGGAAACAATTTATCATGAATTTTATTTACACCCAGCTAAGCTATTGATCAGAAGACAGAGCTAAACTAGGACTTCCAATCAAAAGGAAGAAAACAAAAACAGGTGAATACTTGGTTGGCAGGAAAATTTATGATTGGGGGAAAACACTATCGAAGGGCATTGTCACACACAAGTATATATACTATATAATAAAGTGACTAATACCCCATCACATAAAGGTTTCTTCTTCCTGTTTCACCATGAAGCAAGAGAGGACATAGGAAAGTCAAAGGGAAACACACCAAGGAACTTTTAGTTGACCAAGAAAGCTTGGAAAGCCCCTTGAGACTTTACCCTTTTTACTTTTATCAGTGTAAGCTAAATGAAAAACCAAACCAAACAAAAAAAAAACCCCAAAACTATAGATATTATGAATAGGAGAATCTAGAGTCACACTAGGTCCTGAAAGATGCCTGCCCTATGGAAGTTGTGGAGCAATTGAGACCAACTCAAGGAGCAGCAGACATTTTCTCCTAACCTGCTCACTTCAGGGCCTACATTCATTGGGAGGGCACACTTTCTCTGCTCTTTTTATTCTTTTTATTCTTCCAGCCCATATGGATAAATTCACCTAAGTTAAATGCCATATGATGTGACACCACTGTTCTTAGTCTTTAGATCAATAGAAGACTACAAGTTACTTGCTCTTTTATGTGTATTCTACACACACACACACACACACACACACACACACACACACACACACTCTTTTTAAAGATGTATTTTTTCCAACATCTCAAAGCAAAACCTACCCCTGTAGGTCATGGAAACTTTCTTTTGAAACTCAAAAGAGGTAAACAAACTACACTTCTTTCACTTAAACTATTGCTTCTACATTGAGATGTCCCACACTGTAATATGGGAATGAAGCTAAAAGTCATAAATTGATTATTAAAACTGCTACATTCTTGAAACTGGTCCAGTTCTAGGTAGTGACCTTGGAGTTACTCAGGACTGCTTTAACTTATCAGTCAATTCCTGTGAGCAGTGGTCCTGTGGAGTCCATACTGGATCTGAGACAGACAATTTGGCTAGTGGGAAGAATAGAGAACCAGGACATGGATAGAAGCCTGGATCCTTGTTGTAGCTTTTCCACTAACTAGCTGTGTGGGCCTTGGACAAATCAACTAATCTTTTTCTTTGTCTTAGTTTCTTGAGACGTGAAACCTTATAGGTTGTAGTAACCATAGAATGAGAACATAGGATCATATCTTGAAAGGTATAGAGGACTATGCCAGGTATCAGTACTCCCAATCTAATGCACAAACTAGTTCTGTGTTTTCTTTTTTTCACTCATAGCACCTCTTTATTCCCTAGAATTTGAGGTTGGTGACACAGGAAATCCCCGTTGCTATCTTGGACAATGAGAATCCAGTAGCTCCTTGAGACCGGGGAAGGAATAATATGGAGAGTTCATTTAAACTCACCCCAGCTAAGGCCATTGTCACTATTGGGAGTGCCCTTCCCAGGGGATCCCCAGGCAAGAATTCCAATATCCATCCATTAGTATTTTGCTTCAACTGGATCAGTGTTCAGAACATCAAAAGTCCATCTCATTAAGTTTCTTGGGATTATACCCCAAGAAGGAAAGAAAGCTTTCAAATCAAAATGAGTCTGAAAGCATCAGGAAGCAAAACTAGGAAGCCAATGGAGTAGGTAGGCTTACTGGAAAAGGCTCCTGCCAGCTAGCTCCAACGATGGATGGTCTTATGATGGCAACATTTAAATTCCCGCGTTCTTGATGCACCACCATCTCTCCCAAGGCCTTGGTATATGTATAAGTGTTGGGCCGATTCTCAATCAACTTGGGTGTGATTTCTTCAATGATTGAATCATCCAACCACCTGGAGGGCAGGGAAAGTTGAAAAAAAAATCTATTGGTAGCTATTAAACAGATTAAGAAGAAAATAGTAGGTACATACAAGAAGGATGACCAGCACTTATATAGTGTTTCAAGGTTTGTGAAGCACTTTACAGATATCATCTCATTTTGTTCTCAAGACAGCCCTAGGAGGTAGGTGCTATTTTTATCTCCATTTTACAGGTGAAGAAACAGAGGTTAATTGACTTGTTAGGTTCACACTGTTGTTCATATTCATTTTCAAAGAAGACCAATGACACAGAAGGGTCATTTCATGTGAATTAGTTTTAAGTGTGGCAGAGTTGTACAAAATTGTTAGCCTCACTTTCTCTTCCAGAGTCATCAAAGTCGAGTGGCAAGACGAAAGTCAAGACAACTGGTGATATCTTGGAATGCAGTGGATGACCTTGGCATCTTTGATGTCTGACCAAGGTATGAGCACTCTGCAATGCCTGCTTCAGTTACCTTCATGGCTATTGGAACAAATTGTTCTCATCTACCTGTTCCGCCAGGGGAAGTTTTCACATACTTGGGGTAGACATTCCCCTAACTCATCAGAGGGTTTGAGTGACACCTGTTGGTTACCATCAACCTGATTTAGCTCACCTGCGGAGACAGTTTTACTGGGGTGTGACTACTGTGCATGCTATGGCTTCTTGGAGCCACAAGTGAGAGTGAGGATGACAGGTAGACAACAAAGGTGGATGAATAGCCCTGAGAAGGGCTTAGCAAACATTTACATGGCTCATAAATGTCTAAGGCTGGACTTGCATTTAGGTCTCCCTGACTCCCAGTGTTCTATCCATTGTGCCACCTCTCTGAGTTCTGGGATTTAGAGCTTTGCAACACCAGTTTTGTGTAATGGAGAGTAGAATGATTGTTTTTGCTCCTACCTAGTAAATTCTCCTAGGTCTTGCTCTTTCTGGAAACTGGCTGAAACAAATCCAGTAAATATCTCTCTCTCTTACCTTTATAACTCCCCATAGTTTTAATGCCCATGACAATAATAATAATTAGCATTTATATTAACACTTTGCGAAGTACTTCACATACGTTAACTCATCTGAGCCTCACGATAAGGGCGTAGCAGTTGCTATTACTTCCCCCATTTAAGAGATGTGGAAATTGATGCACGTAGAAGGCAGGGGTCACACAATTAGTGTCTGAGGTCTACATTTGAACTCAGGTCTTTCTGACTCCCACTATATCAACTCAGCCTCATAATATCTATTTTGATTGAGAGCATTCAGTTAAGAACATTATCATGCATTGTCTTAGGATAATAGAATAACAGATTTTGAGCTGGACGGTTTCAGAATTCTTTCTAATTTGTCTAAACTCCTCATTTTACAGGTGAGGATACTGAATCACAAAGGGAGCAAACATAGTGCAATAGAAAGGCCCCTGCATTTAAAAAAAGAGACATCTCTTAGTTAAAAGTTTGCATATGTGTTTTGCATATGTTATCTTACTTGACCTTCATAATAAACTGGTACTATACGTATTACAGGTAATCTTTAACAGATGAGGAAATTGAGACTAAGTAACTTGCCCATGAACACATAACTAGTAAATATCAGAAGCTGAATTTGAGTTTAGTTCTTTATGATTCCAAGGTTAGCATTCTTATGCCCATTCAATCATGCTTCCCTCCCAGAGGGCCTCAGTTTGAGGTGTGTGATGCTGGGAAAGTCACCTTCTCTGGGCTACCAAATTCCTAAAACACAGGTTGGACCATGACTCTCCCCTGATCCAGATGCTTCAGTGACTTTATATTGCCTTTAGGATCAAATGAAAACTCACTTTGGCATTTAAAGCCTTTTATAATCTGGTTTCAACATATCTTTCCAGATTAATTTCATGTTACTCCCCTCTCATGCAGTCTACATTCTAGTGAATTGACCTACTTGATATTCTACAGATATGATATTCTAGATCTTCCCTCCATGCCTTGCACTGGTTGTCTCTTTTGCTTGGAATACCCTTACTCCTCAGCCCTTTCTCTTGTTATTATTAGTTCCCTTTAAAACTCAGTTTGTGTTACCTCCTAAATAAGGTGACATAATGATCCCTCCAATTGATAGGCTTTTTATAATTCAGCTCCTTTGTACTTTTCCAGTCTTCTTGAAACTCTATATATGCTGCTATCCAGTGACATTGGGCTTCTTGCCATTCTTTGAACAAGACTCTCCATCTCTTGATTCTGTGCATTTTCACTGGTTGTCCTCCATGTCGGAACACTCTCTCTCCTCATCTCTACCTCTTGGCCTCCTTAAAATCTCAGCTAAAGTCCCATCTTCTGTGTAAGAAGTCTTTTTCAGTCTTCCTTAATTTTCATTCCTTCCCTCTGAGACTATCTATCTATCTATCTATCCATCCATTCATCTATCTATATTTATCTTGAATGTATCTTGTACCTAGTTGTTTGCATGTGCACTAGAATGTGAGCTCCATGAGAGCAGGAACTGTCTTTTGTTTTTGTATACTCAGTACTTGGCACAGTTCCTGGCACATAGTAGACACTTAGTAAATGTTTATTGATCAATTCTGATAATATAGTTACAGAAGACCCAGGATGCAATCCCAGCATTAAGGTGGAGTTAAACTGAATGTACACATACACACATACACACACACACATAAAAGTATATATGCATATATAGTTGTATATATAATTATACACCTATATCCTGATCCCGTTATGAATTATAAACACCTCTCTGAATCAAGAGGGCAACAATATGATTGTCTGAGAAAGCAGATTGGCTATACCTGTGGTGTTTTAAATAGCTAAACCTTGAGGAGTTCAAAATAGTCAAGGCTTGGAACACTGATGAAGTAATATTTGGTGGTGGTACTGGTGGGGTGGGGTGGGTGGCAAAAGGTATTACTTTTTCCTCCTCTTCCCACCCCACATTGGTCATGACATCTAGCAGTAGAGTAGGAGACACCAACTGCATCCAAAAGTTCCAAGAGTGGAAGAAAGTATAGTCTAGGAAGCTACCTATGGAAGAGATTCCTATAAAAGGGGAGGAGGGAATTTCTTTTTCTTCTCCCAGGCCCTCCATGACTATACTATCATCAGCCATGTCACTTTGAATCAGAGCTCCTTGACCAGCAGAGAGACACTAAATCCATCAGGGAGCAGAGACACATTCCAGACATAAACTGATACAGAAAGTCACCAAAAGGAAGAAATAGCTGTAAGGAGCTAGCTGTCAATATTTGGGTTGATGGGAAGGAGCAGAGATCTTAGGAGTCTAGCTGAACAAACTATCCATCCAGCAGAGATGCAGTATCCAAGAAGAAATGCAGAGAACCCCACGAACAGGGATGTCCAGGCTCTATGAGTTGTTGTTGCCATACACATATTCTCCATGTTATCACCATTATCTTCTAAGTTTGAACCCTAATTTTCCCATGTATTTGAGGTGTTAGTTAGGCAGCACCATGCAGCAGCCATAGAAAAATATAAGACCTGCATGTATGTAAAGTGCACCTGCATTTAGCTTAAGGTCGTGTTGGAGAGAGAAGACTCAAGACTCACAGACACAAAACAGAACCATAGGATTCTAGAGTTGAAGTGAGATTGTCTAAATTTGAATCACAACTCTACTATTTACTTTCATGTCCCTTAACAAGTCACTAAAAATCAGAATTATTGAATCCAACTCCCACTAGTCAGTTTATAGATTGAATTTTTAGAAGGGCTGCTTGGGTTCTTAAGGGTAATCCTGTGGGTGCCTACTCCTACAACTGTATCTCATGAGCTCCTGCTGCTGTGTTTGTCATTCACAATTAGCCTGTAGATATAACTGGTTCTCAGCAAAGGCATTTACACAAATGGCATAGCAAGAGCAGCTCTTACAAACCATAATCCCCATAAACTTGTGGCATAATAAAAGTAACAATTCTACCTAAGTTAATTTACTTACTCAGTGCCGTATCAACATACTAAAATTATTTTACAGAGCTAGGAAAAAACTACAACATTAATCTGGAAGGGCAAAAGGTCAAGAATATCAAGAGAGTTAATGAAAAAGCAAATGTGAAAGAAGGTGGCCCTAGCAGATCTCAAATTTTATTATAAATCAGTAATCATCAAAATAATCTGGTGCTGGCTAAGATATAAAGGGGTAGATCAGTGGAATAGATTAGGTACACAGTGTGCAACAGGTAACCATGGTAATGACCACCATGTTTCATAAACACAAAGACTTGGGACAAGAACTCACTACTTGACAAAACTTGTTGGGAAAACTAGAAACAGTCTGGCAGAAACTAGATGTAGACCCACATCTCACACCATAATACCGAGATGAGGTCAAAACGGGTGTATGATTTAGATATAAAAGGTGATGCCGTAAAAGCAAATTAGGGAGGCATCAAATAGTTTATCTGTCAGATCTGTGGATAAGGGAAGAATTTATGACCAAATGAGAGAGAGGATTATGGGATGCAAAATGAATACTTTTGATTATATTAAATTAAAAAGGTTTTGCACAAACCTTTTGCAAGATGAGAAGGAAAGCTGAAGACTGGGATGAAAATTTTACAGCAAGTTTTTCTGATAAAGCCCTCACTTCTCAAATGTATAGACAACTAAATCACATTTATAAGAATACGAGTCATTCCCCAAACAATAAATGGTCAAAGGATATGGACAAGTAGTTTTCAGATGAAGAAACCAAAGCTATCTATAGTCACAATTGATTAGAGAAATGCAAATGAAAACAATTCTGAGGTGCCATTCACACCTATCAGAATGGCAGATATGACAGAAAAGGAAAATAACAAATGTTGGAGGGGATGTGGGAAAAATGGGACACTAAAGCAATGTTGGTGGAGTAGTGAACTGGAGAGTAATTTGGAGCTATGCTCAAAGGGATATTAAACCATGCATATTCTTTGACCTAGCAATGGCACTACTGGATCTGTTTATCAAAGAGTTAAAAAAACATGGAAAAGAACCTACATGTACACAAATATTTATAGCAACTCATTTTGTGGTGGCAAAAAGTTGGAAATTGAAGGGATATTCATCAGTTGGGGAATGGTTGACTAAGTTGTAGTATATAATTGTGATGGAATATTATTATTATGCTATAAGAAATGACATCCAGACAGATTTCAGAAAAACATGAACCAATGCAAAGTGAAATGAGCAAAACCAGTAGAACATTGTACAAAGTAACAGCAATATTGTAAGATAAGACAGTATACTGTGAATGACAACTATTCTCAGCAATACGAAACTCCAAGACAATTCCAAAGGACTTGTGATGAAAAATGCTATCAACCTCCAGAGAAAGAACTGATGGAGTATGAATGCAGATCAAAACATACTATTTTTTTACTTTATTTTTTCATATTTTTTTGGTCTGTGTTTTATTTCACTTTACTAACATAGAATTATGTTTTGCATGACTGCACATGTATAATCTATATCAAATTGTTTGCCATCTTACAAAGGGGGATGGAGGGAGAAAAGTTAGAATTTAAAATTTTTTTTAAATGTCAAAAATGGTTTTTACATGTAATTGGAAAAAGTTTAAAAAAATACAAAAAGCAATGAGCAGATCTCTTTGGGGCTCAAATATTAGAGAAGAAATACCTCTAAACCTTTAGAATATCTATAGATGGGCTGTAGCAAGTCTGACTGTGGAAGAATGGGCCAGAGCACAGTCATTACTTAAGAATCAGAGTTATTGTGCCATAAAAGATTTTTAGTTCTTTGTACTTCTAAATTCTCACTTCCTCCTTGGCTATTCAGTGTCTCTATGTGCAAAAATAGTAATAATAACTGTCTTGTTACTTTGAGATATTGTGAGGCCAAGTTCAGAAGTATACATTTATCTACTTCATTTATAAATAAGGAACCCTAATAAGTATAATCAATTATCATATATTATCAACTTGTATTATAATGTTTTTTTATCAGTGACTTGGATATGCTTTTGCATAGATGGTCCACTTTTAAATTTTGCTGTTAACACAAAAATGGGAGGAGTGTCTAACCACATATTGGAAAACAGACAGAATACAAAAAGACTCTAACAGGCTAGCACATACTTAATAAGATGAAATGTAATAGAGATAAAGGTAAAAAGTCTTACATAGAGCCAAAAAAATCACCTTTATAAGTACAAAACAAGTAAGGCATAAAAATTTGACATTTTTTTGTGGACTGCAATCTCAATATGATATGGCAGCCAAAAAAGCTCATGTAATCCTGGATTGCATTGGGAGTAATAGCGTTTAAAGGGAGAGTGAGGGTAGTGTTGCTGCACTATGCCTTCATCATACTACACATTGAGTTCTGGGTGCTATGTAGTAGGAAGGACCAATCCTCATATAATATGATTAGTTTGCCCTTCTCCGTATGATTTGGTGGTTTAACTTGATTCAGAGAATTTTAGTTTCATGAAATTCTATATATCTCTATCTCTCTATCTCTCTTATCTATCTATATCTATATATATCAAGAAAGCAATAATTTCTAAAATAACTCTCATTTCTCTCTTGGCAATTCACTGTCTCTTTGCAAAAACGGTAACAATACCCATCTTTTATCCTGGAAATATTGTGAGGCTAAGTGCAGAATTATACATTTGTCTTCCTCATTTGGAAATAAAAGGGAACCTAATAAGTTCCATCTCGGAGGAGATGAAGATCATCAGGAAAACAAACTGTGGATAGCCTAAAGCTTTGGACCTTGAGTTGCTGCACAGATAGTATATAGGTCAGAGATGAAGGTGAAATATAATGATCCCTTCCACATTGCAACTTTCCCCATCACAATTTTGATATATTGCAGGCCAGATTTTTGCAGAAACCACAGATGACATGTGAAGACCAGCAGATGACAGAAAAAGTTTAGAAACTCAGAAATGCCTTATATGTAGTATTGTATAATATCAACCCAAATTTTACAATAAGGTACTATAAGCACCCCATAAAAGAAAAAGAAAAAATTCAGACTTTTTCTCTGTTACAAAGGGAGGATCAAAAAATTTTAACTGGATATTCCAGATTGCAGTGATGTTGATGGGATAACTATACATGTTCAATAGTTCCATTAGTTTGCTACTCTTATAGAGTTGTCTGGGGGCCTTTAGGCATTAAGTGATACGCTCAGGGGCACATTTCCAGTATCATGTATGTATGTACCACATACATGTATATTTGCATACATGTGTACATATATGTTGTATATGTACATATTCTATTGTATGTATATACATAGATGTATATTTGTGTGTTTATCTATATATTTATATCTATAGGCAGAGATAAAGAGAGTGCAAGCTCCCCTCCACTGTAGGGTATATACCCTACAATTTTAATACTTGAACATTCAGACTACTACTGCCACCTTCAAATGGCATGATGCTGTCCATTGCAGCAAAATAGCCTATTTCATTTATGGATAGCTTAAATAGGTATAAAAGTATTCTTTGTACTGAGTTGAAACCTATATTTTATAACTGTTTGTTTTAACACCATTTTAATAATCTGTTACTAGCATCAAGTCTGGAAACAACTATCATGAAATAAAGCAGAGACACCACCTTGCCAACAAAGGTCCCTTATAGTCAAAAGTTATGTTTTTTCATTAGCAATGTATGGCTGTGAGGTATGGACTGTAAGGAAAGCTGAGTGCCACAGAATCAATACTTTTGAATTGTAGTCCTGGAAAAGACATTTAAGAATACCTTAGACAGAAAGGAGATTAAATTGGTTAATACTTAAAGAAATTAATTGAGGCGACTCACTGGAAGATCAGATACCGAAGCTGAAATTTAAGTACTTTGGCAACAAAATGAGAAGATGGGACTTAACTGGAAAATATTCTGATATTGGGAAGGATTGAAGGCAAAAAGAAAAGGGGATGGCAGAGGTTGAGATGGACAGATAGTGTCATACAGACAACATACATGAACTGGGACAGACTTCTAGAAATAATGAAGGACAGAGAAAGGCCTAGTGTGCTATGGTCTATGGGATCACAAAGAGTCACACATGACTGAATCACTGAACAACAACAACAAAAAGCAAAGCATCATCTTAGAATTATATGTCAGAATTTAATTATCTTTTTATTGAAAGACAACAAATTCCCAGATTAAAATTATAGGCTTATATTAAGTACTAAAATTTTATTGGAGAACTCAACCAATAAACTATAGTGAGACCGAAACATTATCATAGACTGGAATACTTGTTGCTCACAGTTGCCTACACATAACACTATTATATAAGACCTTAAGAACAACCTCTTTAATAAATGTTGGCATACTAAATAATCAAAATCTCAAAAGATTTAAAAAGATAGAGGAGAGATAGCATGAGAACAGGATGAGGTACAAAATAATCCCGTTGCCTTGTTAGTAGAGGTGCACTAAGGCCATTTTTGGTGAGCCTATAGAGGATATTTGTAGCCTAACATTTAGTCAAGCATAAAACCCCCCACCAATTACTTTATCCACCATTATAATAATTTATAGAATATAAAATATAAAAGATAATAGGAAAGTATCTTCTCCCAGGATGGTTTTACTCTGGACAACATTTAAAAAGATAAGATGAGATAAATAATAATATTATTGCTTTAATAATAATAACGTGTTGCTTGATAAAGGATAGCGAGCTTCTGCTACATATTTCTAACCATCTGATCTTGTCTTTCTAAGTATCCACTAGATGCTAATTTTTTGCAACCTATAGTAAGTAATATATTGCATGGCTACTACCACTTTATTGAATAATATGCATTAATCTTACAATAATAAAACTCTTCCAGGAATAGGATGAGTTATTTATCACTCATCATCCTGCCTACAGCTATTGTCATACTGAGGATGCTGACAGTCACCCTATAGAAGACAAAAACTTGATTTTAATATTTTTATTCAGCTATGAAAATTAAATTATGTTTCATCCTTTGTAATGATTGATTAAACATAAAATCATAATAGCAGGATGGTAACTTGTCCCAAGAATGTTTCTCTCTGAAACCCATTGAATAAGATAAGAATGGAATGATGATGGTGACAATGATGATGATTACAGCTGACATACAGTCTGTACAAAGCACATCAATACATTATCTCATAAGATGGAAATAGATAAACCCTTCTGTTGCAGAGCTTTGGTTGTAATAGCGTGCATACGGATTAAGGAAAGATTACTATGTTTCTAACTTTAGTCCAATTTTTTTGACTTTTTATAATGCCTTTCCAATGCCTCATCATAGCACGGGAGCGAAACTGTGTTCTCAGAGGTTATGCCAGTAAACACAAATCCTAGCAAGACATTCTGTGTTAGAAAGGCTTGGAAGGAAAGGCCCAATGGATTGTCTGTCTCTGGGTCTTTTGGCATCTATGAAAATTTTATATTCTATTCTACATAGTTTGACTTTGCTAGGACCCATAATTAAGGTCTAGAAAAATTAAATCATATAGATTTAAAGATAACTAATTCTTAACTGTTATCAATATGCTGGCTAAATTGAGCCACAGAAGGAAAAAAAATTAAGTGTTGTAATTGATATTTCTCCTTCTCTATGTGGTGAGACTGAACTAACCTACACGAGGTCATCTCATGGAGTAGTTCATAGTTCTTATTCCTGGTCCTGGTTGACCACATGGATACTCAATGCTAAAGGACTTATATTTTGAGATGACAGAGTTCCTTTTAGGGCTAGAATAGAAGATAACTCAGAGAATGTATGAAAAGGAGTCACCATCAGGACTGTTTTGAGTTGCTTTCTGAATAGGAGAAAGGTGACCTATTATCTTCACACCCTTAAGGCTGTGAATACATGGCATTTAAAACATACAGCCTAGGCTAACCTAAGCCTTGGTTTAGGCTGCTTTTTAATTTTTTTAAAATTTATTTTTATCTAAAAATTTTAATTTATTTTTATTAAAAAATTATTTATTTTTTCTATTTCCTTATCTTAGACAAACAAACATCCTGAGATAGATGTGTCCAGGCTGGGAGATGAATTTGTGAGTTTAAGAGATGCAGGACCCACTTTGAATTGGAGCTAAATGGTGGCAGGGGAAGAGTTCCCAGCAATTACTTCAAAGCTCTTACAGAGGATAGCCCACTGTGACATGAGAATTGACCTTAGCCTGGCCATTTAGCAAATACGTATTGGGAGTTGTTTGTTCAGTACAGATTCAAGGTGAAATGTAAAATGCTTAATTAACAGTCTTACAAACTGCTTTATGTCCTGATGGGCTTTAAGTATCAGCCTCCCTCCAAATTGTAATAGAAATTATACTTTAAGTTGCTCAATCTAGTTTTAAGTTTCTGCTTTGTCAAATGTTTGGTTATGAGTCTTAGTGTAGCATTTCTTTTGAGTGTAAAAATAAATTACTTGTACTATATCTGATATACATCAAATGGAAACATCTTTTAATTCAGCCGTAGCAATAGATTTTGTATCTGTTGGAAGACTGGTTACTGGATTGTTAATTTTTGGCTACAACAACTCAGAAAGACTATCTACTTAGTTGCAAAGGGGTTGTGATCTGCTCACATCAATGAAATGTATTCTTGAAGAAGTAGCATATTAAGTAACTATCCATATGAAGCCTCTATACTAAATAGACATAATTGGGCTGAACTTGTCAATTAGGATATATTGTTCTATTTAAACATTAACCAAGTTTTTATACAGGATTCCAACCCACCAAATATGCTTAATTTGGTATTAGATAGATACATACCAACTGAAGATGTCTAATGATAAAAATATTATAAACTAGAGTTAGTTAAGTAGTGCAGAGGATTAAGCATTTGACTTAGAGTCAGGAAGACCTGAGTTAAAATCCACATATGACTGTGAACGAGTAACTTAACCTGTTTGCCTCAGTTTCCTCTTCTGTAAAATGAGAATAATAGCAATTACCTCATAGGACTGTTGTAAGGATAAAAGTCAATAATATTTGTAAAGAATTTTGAAAATCTTTAAATGTAAGATTGTTATCTCTAACATTATTGTTTCTTCAAGTTCTAAAAATTCTGTAATTCTATAAACCTCATATTCTATTACAGAAAAAATCTGTAAATTAGGGCATGATTATGTTCTGAGAAGGCTGTATGCCTACTATTGTTTGAAACAGAACACTGGTGGATCTTCAGAGGAATTGTGAATATAGCAAAAACTTTTAACTCTTCTCTGAAATCCTACTGATAAAACATTTAATCCTGGTGTTTAGATGACCTTAAAATATAGAAGGTTATACTAAAAAAACACAAATTTATGAGGTCTTAGCAATCTGGAAAGATTTTATTAATTGGCCTAGGGATATGTCTTTTTTAATGTCTTTTATCAGTCTACCTAAGTGCTCATCACTAGAAGTTTAGCCATGAAGTGATGAAAATTTTGGAGCTAGATCAGTTTATGTCCCAATCCTCAAGAAGGGCAATGCCAAGGAATGTTCAGATTACTTAACAGTTGTGCTTATTTCACCAGTAAGGTTATACTTAAGATTCTTCAAGCTATGCTTCAGCCGTACGTAAACTGAGAATTACCAGAAGAACAGCCTGGTTTCCAAGGAGGCAGAGGAACTAGAGACCAAATTGCCAACACTGACTGGAAAAAATAAAGGAGTTCCAGAAAAAAAAAATCTACTTCTACTTCATTGACTAAAGTACAGCCTTTGATTGTGTGGATCACAACAAAACGTGGCAAGTTCTCAAAGAGATGTGAATACCAGATCATCTTGTCTTCTGAAGAATCTGTATGCAGGTCAGAAAGCAACAGTTATAACTGAGCATAGAACAACTCACTGGGTTAAGATTGGAAAAGGAACACGGAATGACTGTGTAGTGTCTCCTTATTGAACTTACATGATGCTAAATGCCAGGCTGGATGAAATCAAAAGCTAGAATTAAGGTCGTTAGGAGAAATATCAACAATCTCAGATATGGAGATGGTACTACTCTGATGGCAGAAAGTGAAAAGAAATTAGGGAGACTCTTGATGAGGGTGAAGGAGAAGAGTGTAAAAATTGGCTTGAAGCTTAACATAAAAAACCTAAGATCTTGGTAACTGGTAGCATCACTTCCTGGCACATGGAGGAAGGAGAAATTGGAGCAGTGTCAGATTTTATATTCTTGGCCTCAAAGATCCCTGGAGACAGTGACTACAGCCATGACATTAAAAGACACTTGTTCCTTAGAAGGAGAGCTATGACAAATCTAGGTAGTATACTAAAAAGCAAAGACATCTTCTTGCTTACAAAGGTCCCTATAGTTGGAGCTATAGTTTTTTTCAGTAGCACTATATGACTGTGAGAGTTGGATTACAAAGAAAACTGAGTACTATAGAATCGACACTTTTAAATTGTGGTGCTGGAGATGATTTTTGAGAGTTCCTTGGATAGCAAGGAGATCAAATCAGTCAATACTTAAAGAAATTAATTCAGGCTATTCACTAGAAGGTCAGATACTGAAACTGAAACACTTTGGCCACATAATCAGAAGACAGAACTCATTGGAAAATACCTTGATGTTGGGAAAGATTGAAGGCAAAAGGAAAAGGGGATGGCAGAGGATGAGATGGATAGATAGTGTCATGGAAATAATGACCATGAACTTAGACAAATTTTGAGAGATAGAGGATAAAGGAGTCTGGTGCCTGGTCCATGTGGTCACAGCAAATTGGACATGACTATTTGGTCTGAATAGTCTGAACAAAAGACTGAACAAAAACAACAAATCCATGAAGAACAGATCACATCCTCCTGTCATTCCATTTCTCTCTGTGCTTTATTACTCCCAAACCTACTCTTACTTCCCATTGTACCCTACAATCTCTCCATCCCTCAGTATTTTGCCAGCCCAACATCTGTGCTCTGACTACTCTCTTCTACCTTCCTAGCTTCAAGTCCCCAGTGACCAGCTTTAATTCTTCACTATTCTCAACACTTGAATGCCTAGTTTTGTCATCCTGTTGCATTGCTTGTACACATGAGGTCACACCTCAACCCTAGATTCTTCCTACCATCTGCCTCTTCCACTCCTACTCATGTGCTACTGAACACAGGTGGAAAAAGTAATGCAACTATGTTGATTGAATCCATTCCAAATTTATGTTACCTAATTTTAACTTACTGCAGTAGAACACCATTAACTAATTCTCTATTTCATGCTCACAATGGCTATACCAAACTTTTTTTTTTATGTCACTAATACCACCTCTTATACCCACCCTTTGAGTTAAGGACTTCACCTAATATTTAAGTAAAAAAAATTCTAGACTATTTGCCAAGAACTTCCTCTTCCGCCCTCTTCATTTCATAACTCTTCAATTTTACATTCATCTTCAATCTCATCCTTTCTCATATTATCCAGTAGATTGGCCCCACTATCATCTCCCTTCTAATTTCTGTTTGGCTTTTCCCTCCTGCTTACAAACACTTAGTTCTCCTTTGTTCTTTTAAAAAACCTTCACTAGATACCACCTTCCCCTTCCAGTGGTTCTCAACCTGTGGGTTATGTTCAATTTGTAACAATGAAACTACATCCTGCATATCAGATATTTACATTACGATTCATAACAGTAGCAAAATTACATTTATGAAGTAGCAATGAAAATAATTTTATGGTTGGGGGGGTCACCACAACATGAGGAACTATATTAAAGGGTCATGGCATTAGGAAGGTTGAGAACCACTGCACTACCATCCTATAACTATCATTCTATAGATCGTGTCTCTTTTTCAGCCAAACTCCTTGAAAAAAAATCTATGTTTAGTGGCTCCACTTATTTTCTTTTCATTCTATTCTTAACCACATACAACTCGGCATTCAACTCCATCATTCAACTGAAGTTGCACTCAGTTACCAAAGGTTAGCAAAGGTTACCAAAGATATTTGCAAAATCTAACATGTGCTCAATTCTCATTTTCATTGAGACCTCCTTTAATTGCATTTGACATTGTTTACTCTTGGATACTGGATACTCTGGGTTTTTATGAAACTGCATTCTCCTGGTTCTCCTATTTACTTGATTGTTCCTCACTCTTCTTTACTGATTCAGTCATGCCAGCTAACTGTGGGTCGACCTGAAGCCTCCATCCTGGGCTCCTTCTCCTTTCTCTCTATAGACTCCCTCCCAGTGATCTCATCAGCTTCCATTGATTCAATTTACCATCTCTATATAGATGACTTAGAGATTTATTATATCCATCCCTGGTCACTGTCCTGAGCTCCACTCTCATATTAACAACAGCCCATTGAACATTTTGAACTAGAGATCCCACAGGCATCTCAAACTTAATATATCTAGAACAAGACTTGTTATCTTTACCCCTCCCACCACCCAAATTTACTACTTTTCCAAACTTCCCTATTACTGTCCACAGCACCATGCCTTCTTCTTCACCTCTCTTGGAATATCTGGCTTCTTTCAATACTTAGCTCAAGCACTTCTTTTTACATACAGCCTTTTCTGATTCCTTCCAGCTGTTACCACATTCTCTCCCCATACTAACTTGTATTTGTTTTACGTATATATATATATATATATATATATATATATATATATATATATATATATATATATAAAATACATATTAACATAATAAGTAAAAATTGTATCACTATAGTAAATGTTCTTTTTTTTCTTATATAATGTGAGCTCCTTGAGAGCAATGACTTTTTTCTTTTTGTACTTGTGTCCTGAGCAAAGTGCCTGGTCCTTTTTTCTGGTATAGTTAAGAAGTAAGGTAATTCTGTGAAAATGAATATTTCTAGCTCTAGATCTAGTATTTCTAGATTTTGGTAGACAGGAGGGGACTGAGAGTTGGCAGGCAGAAGGAATCTAGTGAGGAAGGAGGAAATGAAGGGATCATTCAAGGCTGACAGGAGGTTAGCAGAAAATAGCACTCAAAGCAAGAAAGTGTATGTCACATACATCAGATATGCAGCCATAACTTGGAAAATAAAACTGGTAAAACAAAGACAATCAATTTATTGATAAAATAATTAAATATTTGAATTAATTTAATTAATTTGAATAATTAATTCAAGAATCTGTTAAGAGCTTTTTTTGCATATCTGGACATAGGGACTGAGATAGCAACTTCTTCCTTTCCAGCTAAGTCATTTAACATCTTGACAAGCTGTGGATTCTATAGGATGTTTTGACTAATGTTAAAATATAGATGTGTCCTCCCAGTTAAGCAAATAATTCACATTTTTGAGTGTCCTCTAGGGTCATTAGATAACTTTGATTTTACTATGTCCTAGGTATTTTTGAAAGAAAAATGAAAGCTCTATCCTTATATTTGTAGACAATGATTACATTTGTACTGATTGAACTGTATTATTTTGCCTGAATTCAGTTTGTATTTTTGGGAACAATAATAAATGAAACTGCAATTTAGAACAACCTCATGTTGAAATGGTCAATTACTCATGCTTTTGAATTCATTTAACATTCTCTATTAACATTTAAGAAAAAATAATCTTATTATAGAAGCACAAATAGTAGAGAAGAATAGAAAAGAGATAGAAACACATTATAGTGTTTCTGAGAGCAGGCCAATGTCTTTAGAAGAAAGTGATCCCTGGAGAGGATAAAAGAAACATAGAACTAATTTTGCTGAATAGAGGGAAAGTAAAGATTACTGCACTTGAATAGGTCAGGGTCATGATGGCTTTTCCCCCAGTATCTTAAAATTGGAAAACAGCTTTATAACAAAAGGATAAAGGAAATCACTGCCCTTTCTTAGGAGAAATTATTTTGGTTAGTAGTATTTTTCTTATCAGTTAAATTTCTCACCTTTTTGGGGGCATACTAAATTCATTAGAAAATATAGAATTACTGCCTTTTCTGGTACTTTCAAAGTGCCTCATGTGATCTTTGGAAGCTTAAGCCTTTCTTTTGGAATTTTGTTAACTCTTTTCTACCTCTCTTTCCTTATACTCACATACCCAAAATTATTTTTCCTTCACTGAAATAGGAGAGGCCACAGGCCATGGCAAGGTAGATACAACTAGCATCAATGAAGGGAAACATACATAAATGCTTCATAGCCTTGGAGGGTGGTGATATGGGAGATTATCTATAGAAAACTACAGCAGGTGGGAGTAGGGTGGGGAAAATCATATTGGATACAACTTACTCTACTGAGTCAATCAGTTTCTTGGGTTCCACAGAACATGGATAGATAACTTCATCAATGTACTTCAGGTTACAGTTTGAATAGGCAGTGGAGAAATGAATGAAGACTTCAAGATTTGACATCTGGCTGGCCATCAACATAAGCTGCTGGGTGGCAATCACGTTGAGTTGCAAAGCATGTCTAGAGGACATTAGGAAGAAAGAAAACCAAAGGGATTCAGTCTGTATTTTTGTATTCCTGTTATGGTGGCTACTGCAATAATCAACTTACACAAAAGCTTATGATGACTGTACCAAGTAAACATTAATATCATTTACATAAAGACAGTGATAGGGGCTGAACCTCTGATCATTTTGGTATAGGGACTTCCAGATGAGGAAACTTCCTCTACAAATGCAGATTGGTACCTTCTCTGCAACTTGTATTAAAAACTTGTCTAGAGTACTGAGAGGTGAAGTGACTTGCAATCAAGGAAATGTTAGAGGGAGGACTTGAACCCAGGTCTTCCTGGGTTCCTTCAAAGGCAGATCTCTATTCATAATATCACACAGCCTTTCATAATGTAGATCACACCTGAAAACTATTGTATTTAATATTTGTATGATGACAATATATTTAATGAATATGAACCACTTCCTGAAGCACCATTTAGTCTTACTGATAAGCATGAGAGGAAAGGGAGAAAAGATTTCCTACTACTTTTTAGATTTTTAAAATTTAAATATTATTTTCCCCAATTATATATCAGGAAAAATTTTGAGCATTCAGTTTTACAAGATTTAGAGTTCCAAAATTTTCTCCCTTTCTCACTCTCCTCCCCTCTTCTGAAAATGGCAGGCAGTTGGATATAGTTAATACATGTTCTGTCATGTAAAACATATTTCCATATTCATCATGGTTATAAAGAAGAAAGAGATTAAAGTAAATAAAACCATGAGAAAGAATAAAGTAAGTGAAAAAAATTTTAACCTGCATTCTGAGTGAGTCCATCAGTTCTTTATCTGGATATGGATAGCATTTTCCTTCATGATTCCTCTGTACTTGTTTTGGGTTGTTGTGTTGCTAAGGAGAGCTAAGTCATTCATAGTTGATCATCACACAATGTTGCTGATGTTCTGCTCATTTTACTTTGCATCAGTTTGTACAAATCTTTCCAGGTTTTTTGGAAATCTGCCTGTTTATCATTTCTTATTGCACAATAGCATTTCATTCCATTCATATACTATGGCTTGTTCAGCTGTTCCTCAATTGATGGGCATCCTCTCAATCTCCAATATTTTGCTACCATGAAAAGGGATGCTATAAATATTTTTGCACATGTAGGTCCTTTTCCCTTTTTAATGGTGTGTTTCAGATATAGACCTGATTTTGGTATTGGTGGATCAAATGGTATGCAGTTTGCTTGCCCATTGGGCGTAGTTCCAAATTGTTCTCCAGAGTGGTTATATCATTCATGTATCTACCTACAATGTATTAGTGTCCCCATTTTCCCCACATCCTCTCCAACATTTATTATTTTCCTTTTTCATCATATCAGCTAGTCTTATTGAAGTGAGGTGGTATTTCAGAGTTCTTTTATTTTGCATTTCAAATATTATTATTGATATGATCAAAATGATATATTATACATTTTGTAATGCATTCTATCTCTTGTTTGGTCATGAATTCTTCCTTTCCCCATAGATCTGACAGGTAGGCTGTTCCTTGCTCTTTTAATTTGATTACTTCATTGTCTATGGTACCTTTTAGCAAGATGCAGTTCCCTTCCTTGTCTCTTTTGATTAGTTCTATTTTCACTTTTACTTTGTCTAAGATCAAGATTGCCACCCCTGCTTTTTTTTTTTACTTCAACTGAACCATAAGAAATTCTGCTCCAGCCCCTTACCTTTACTCTGTGTGTGTCTCTCTGCTTCAAGTGTGTTTCTTGTAAGCAACATATTGTAGGATTCTGGTTTTTGATCTACTCTACTACCCGCTTCTGTTATGTGGGAGAGAGCTTCCCATTCACATTCACAGTTAAGATTACTACCTGTGTATTTCCCTCCATCCTATTCTTCCTCTTTGTCCTTGCTCTCCTTTCACCCTTTCCCACCTCATTAGTGTTTTGCTTTTGTCTACCACTTCCCCTGATCTGCCCTCCCTTATGTCAGTCCCCACCATCTCCCCATTTACTTAATCTCCTCCCCTCCTTGTTCCCTGTCAGGTAAGAGAGATTTTTATATTCAACTAATTTTGTATACTCTTTCTTCCTTGAGCCAATACTGATGAGAGTGAGGTTCAAGTGATTGCCCATCACCCATCTTCCCATCTTCCTCTCCGTTGTAAAAGGTCTTTCTCTCATCATCATGTGAGATAATTTGCCCTTTTCTACTTCTCACTTCCTTTTGTACCCTTTGCACTCCTTTTTCTCATCTCTTATTTTTTTTTGTCATTCCCTCAAGTTCACCTTATACCCACATTGTCTGTCTATGTATATTCTTTCTATCTGTAGTGTTAGTAATGTAACTTTTAAGAGTTATAAGTATCATCTTCCCATGTATGGATGTAAACTGTTCTATTGAATCTCTTATTTTTCTTTTCTCTTTTTATTTGTTTATGCTTTCCTTGTGTCTTGATATTGGAAGTCAGATTTTTGGCTCAGTTCTGATCTTCTCCTTATGAATTCTTGAAATCCTTCTATTTCATTCAATAACCATTTTTTCCTTTTAATTTTTCTATGTAAGTGAATCTTGGTTGTAGTACTAACTCCTTTGTCTTCCAGAATATCATGTTCCATGACCTCTGATCCTTTAATGTTGCAACTGCCAGGTCCCATGTGATCCTGTGTGATTGTGACTCCCCAATATTTCCTTTTTGGCTACTTGTAGTATTTTTTCCTTGACATGATAGCTCAGAAATTGAACTATAATTTTCCTTGGAGTTTTTATTTTGCTGAGGTGATTGGTGGATTCTTTCAATGCCTATCATGCCCTCTGGTTCCATCACACCAGGGCAGTTTTCCTTGATAAGTTCTTGAAAGATGTGTCCAGGTGCTCCTTTTAAGTACGGCTTTCAGGTGGTCCAATGGTTCTGATATTGTCTCTATTGAATCTGTTTTTTTCAGGTCAGTTGTTTTTCCTATGAGGGATTTTACATTTTCTTTCACTTTTTCATGCTTTTGAGTTTGTTTGCTTGATTCACGAGGTCTCATAGAGTCATTACCTTCCACTTGCTCAATTCTAACTTTTAAGGTGTTGTTTTCTTCAATTAGCTTTTGTACTTTCTTTTCCATTTGGCCAATTGTACTCTTTAAGGAGTTGTTATCTTCAGTGGATTTTTGTATCTCCTTGTATCGCCTTTTCCATTTGGCCAGTTCAACTTTTTAAAGCAGTTTTCCAAGATGTTGTCTCTTTTCATAATTCTCTTGCATCACTCTCATTTCTTTTCCCGGTTTTTCTTCTATGTCTCATATAATTTTAAGCTCCTTTTTGAGCTCTTCCATGAGATCTTTCTGGGGTTGAGACCCCTTCCTTCCCATTTTTCTTTGGGGTTTTGCTTATAGGTGTTTTGTCATCATTGTTGTCCTCTTCTGAGTTTGTGTCTTTGTCTTCCCTGTCACCATAATAACTTTCTATGGTCAGATTCTTTTTTGTTTGTTTGTTTTTTTGCTTATCTTTTTTTTTTTTTGCCTTTTCCGTTTTTTAAAAAATTTGAGCTCTGCTCCCAGGGTGGCAGGGGCACTGTCTCTTGCTTTTTGTGCTAGCTGCTGAAGGCTCTGGCTGTTTATCCTGGTGCTGCACTGATGTTGTCCTGAGGCCCATGGGTGACCCTTGTGTATGGTGCTGTGATGAAGAGATGTGTGTATGGGGGCTTGGCTAGTGCTACTGGAAGCTGTAGGGGTCTGGTAGTTTATCTAGTGCTGAGCTGGAGTACTAGTGGTGGTGTGTTGTGCATGCTGAGGTCTGGTGGGATGTTTCTGCATTTCCCTGTGGCTATACTGAAGCACATGGTGGTCAGGCCTCTGGAGGATGCCTCTTTGCCTGGGGTTATGGTGGTTCTCAGAGCTGAAGTCTGCTGGTTCCCCTCTCTATGCTAAGGCACATAGGGGGTCCTGGTGTTGGTGTTTGCCTGCTCTACCACACTGGGGCTCACGATCTCTTGCTGGTTTGCTGAGATGGGGCTTGCTGCTGGCTTGCTGGGATGTTTCCTGTCCTGGATCATGCTCCCCTTTTACCTGAGAGAGATGGACCTTTCTTGCTGATCTTTCAAGTTTCTTGGGCTAAAAAATTGTTTCATTCTGTCTTTTTGCTAGTTCTGCTTTTCCAGGATTTGTTTTGAGGCTCTACTTTATGGTTGTTGGGAAGTAAGTATGGGAGAGTTGCAGCTGTTTACTGCTTACTCCACTATCTTGGCTCCCAGAAGTCAGATTTCCTACTACTTTTAATATAAATACAATATTGAGCAAATCAGCAAAATCACCTGCAATTCAGACATCATGGAAATAGAATACAGGAAAGTAACAGGTTTATGTAAAGGGCACTATAGATTTGAATATTTCTAGGGGAAGCTTAGAATTTAGAATTAAAGACTCTTAATTAAAGACTAACATTAAAGACTTATAGGTCACCTAGTCCAATATAGTTGTCACTTGTCCACAAGGTTCCCATCATTTAGTGATCTTAGTATCTTACTTGCTATTTACACTCTAGTGGACATAACTTTTGTTATCCAACAGCTACATAAACATTCAATTTCCCCCAAATAATTTGTTATCCCATTTAGCAAGGTGGTGTTCCAGACTTTTTCATTTCTGCTGAAGCCCATGTGTGGTATTCCAAACCCTATCTTCTCATCCTCAGCTCTTGCTTCATACTTCACTTAAATACTGAAACCATTCACCAAGAACTTCCTTGTTTTCAAATATCTTTTCCCTCTTTATCTTCCTTCACACTAGCTTGGATGAAGAATTGATCTTTTTCCTTCTGAAACTCCTCTAAATCAACTCTTGATCCCAACCCCTACTACTTCAACAGCATATTGCCCCCATTATCACCGCCCCCCATTTTCAACCTCTCCCTAATTACTGGGGCTCCCTGCAACTTATACACAGGCCCATGCCTCCCTTATCTTTAATTCTCCCCCCCCCCAACTAATTTTATCTGACTATCCCCACAAGTCATTATCTTACATCATATCTCCCATTTGTGGCTAAACTTCTTGATCATGTGGACTATATAGGGTACCACCACTTTCTTTTACTTTTTTCTAAACTATGCTCTCTGGCTTCCAACTTCATCATTCAACTGAAATTACCCTCTCCAAAGTTATAAATGATCTGTAATTGCCAAATCGAAACAGCTTTTTCTCAGTCTTTATCTTTGTTGACTTGTCTGCAACTTTTGACACTGTTGATCACTTTTTCCTCCTCGGTACTCTCTCCTCAGTTTTTTTTTTTAAATTTATTTTTTCATTCTCCTCAGTTTTTTTTTCCACACTGCTTTCTCTTACTTGTCTGACTATTCTTTTTCAGTCTCCTTTGCTAGTTCTTCATTCATGTCATGCCACTAACCTGGATGTCCCCAAAGAGTGTGATTTTGACTTTCTCTTCTCCCTTTATACTATTGTAATTACTGACCTCATTAGCTTCCAAGATTCAATTATCATTTCAATACAGATGATTCTGTATATCACTTCCAAACCTCTCTCCTGACTTTCAGTCTTGTATCATGAGCTGCCTTCTGGACATTAAGAATTAAATGTTCCTTAGGTTCCATACACATCTTAAAACTAGCATTTCCTCAAACAGAACTCATTATGTTTTTCCTCAGACCCTTCTTTCTTCCCAACTTGCCTATCTCTGTTGAGGGTAGGGTACCATCATCCTCACAGTCACATAGGCTTACAACCTTAATTGTTGTCTTCTACTCCTCATTCTCATCTCACATATCCAATTTATTGTCAAATTTTATAATTTCTACCTTCTCAATATCTCTTTATATGTCTCCTTCTTTCCCCTCACATAACCACAATTCTTACATTTGTGAAAGAGATAAGGATGATTAGAATTTCTAATCACATTTAGGCAATGATTTGATTCTGACCTTGAGGAAAAAGAAATATTCTAATTTGTGCCCTCAATCTGCAGTTAAATGATTTTAACCACAAGTAACAGCATATGGGAGCTAAGAAAGAGACATTACTACAGGACAAGTCCCTTGGGCTTAATCCAGTTGTGAAACAAAACAAAAAAAAAAAAAAAGAAAAGCTACTGCTACTGGCTAAATTAATGTTTTTTGTTTGTTTGTTTTTGTTTTAATATAGAAGCCTAATTCAAGGCCTGATTGTCATATCACATCAGATCATGTTGGAGTAGATAGATTTCTTCCTCCATTTAGATTCAGGCTATGATTTTCTACTCTAAACTGAAAAGAAAAAAATGGGAACATACCTTAGTGGATCATCAAAGCGAACTGTTGCTGCACAATGGAAGATGATATTGGTATGGCTCAGGAGCTCCTCTAAATCTTCCTTGCTGATGCCGAAATCTGGCTTTGTGAGATCTGAATAAATAGGTCTGATCTTCTCCATGATATTTGGGCAAACTTCTTTGGCCTTTTCGAAAAGCTGAAACATAGATGTAGGTCAATACATACCTCATCATTACCTAATTCTTCCTTTTGACATTTAGTAATTCATTCTCAAAAATTGGCTAGTTTTCCTGTAAAAACCAAAAGAAAACTGTTGCAATTTTTAAAAAGTGTTTATTCCACACCTATTTTCTATATCCCTTGTGCTCTAAAACAGATAGGTTTTAAAAATATAATTTTTAACTTGACTGAAAAAGGTCAAAATCTACGCCTTACTCATTGCATATCAGCATAGTGATAAGACATTCAATCAGATCCCCTGGATTCCCCTTATTATAAGCAGCACAAATATACCAGATTCTACAAATTTGGACAAATTGCCAATTTTCATTTTCCAAGGAATGTATACATTTTAAAAAAATACAATTTTATTGAAATCTTTTTGTACTACATACATTTCCTAATGTATCCCTTCTTACTCCCCTCTCAAATCCATCAATCAAAATAAAGAATACATCTCCATAAAACACTCTTTCTTTGATGAGGTAGAGAGAGGGCTATGGTTATAAAAAACTAAATAAAATGTCAAACTCTTGTCAATATTTTGGTTGGTTTTTCTAATCTGCTTTTTTTCTTTTTTTGTTCAACTATAACTATTACTTAAAAAACAACTAAATTCTTCTTAATTTGTCTTACACACACACACATACACACACAAGTAGAGTCTATTAATAAGAAATAATATTCTTGAATTTAACAGTATGAGCAAATTGCTACTTTGCAATTTCCTTGGAGGGGCCTAAATTAATCCTCTATTGTCACTAAATAGAAGACCTCTCAAATTTTTACTTATGCTAACAAAATGTTATTCTTCACAATAAATGAGTAGACCTACAGACAGGACTGTAATTAGTAAATCTGTTCACAACTGTTTCATAGATAGCTGGATAGATATTATCTATTTAGATACAGTAATGGGGTGGGGGTGGGGTGAAGAGGAACATGTGCAAAATGCTCTGCCTAGTATTGACCCACATGGAAGTATTGTGAGCCTACTTCTGGAAATGAATGATGACGTATAATGGAGGGTCCCTGGCTCCAACTGAGAACATGCACAAGTATCTTGGTTGTTTCCTGTTGGCTTCTAGTATGGTGATCGAAAGCCTTTTAATTGACTGCTCTGCTGAAACTATATGTGAGTACAAAAGACAATGCATAAAAATTGTATATAGCTCTTTGTTTTTTCCTGCTGGTAAGGCAAAAACCGCTGTAAACATGAGGCTTGGGAGAAAGGTAGTACCTGCAGCCTGTTCTCTGCACTCAGGTCACCATGTGGTCATGAATCCATGGTACCATTGTTTCTTCCATCTCTGTTGTGTGTATTTTTTCCTGATCTTAGGTGACTAAGTAATAGAGATTAATAGATCCATGTATGATCTTGTGGATTTCAAAAGGGTGGGAAAAAAGGAGGGCTGGCAAATATATGATAAATTATATATATAGGGAGAACAGCCTTGGGGACAATTGACAGAGGATATGTCATTTCTAGTTAAGGCAAAGCATTAAAGACACATTTCATTGTTTCAAATTCTATAGGAACAGTGGGTGTTCCAAAAACAGACACTGCACAGGACGTGCAGGAAGGTATGAATCAGGATAAGGGAGGAAGGGTAGAGCACCCTATTCAATCATATAGCTGGAAGAAATCTGTAAGTTTACCCTTGGAAAGGGCCTGAGCTAAGCTAGTTCAGATCAGCTGGGGATCAAGGGATGGTCACCAACTTTTCATTGACATGCATGCTTAACTAGCCTCATACATATTAGCTGACACATCCTGCATAGAATCTGAGTTTCATTATCTGATCATGGGATGCATGAAGCTCATATTGGATGGGGGGAACATACTAGGGAAACATATATGTAGTGGGCAGGTCAGAAAGATTGTAACCCAGAAGAGCTGGTACCAGTCCCAGTACTGATGGGAGGAACAAGGCAGTAAATTCGAATGGAAGCAGCATAAAAGGGCTTTTGTCTGATTCTTTGTAGTCTTTTCAGGAGGCTACCTATTCAGGAAAATAAATCTAAAATAAAGACAATTAAAACCTTCCTGGTTCTGCAACAAGTATTTTTTATTCCTAGACTGAGTAAGTTGATAACAGATAGATGGTTCCAATCTGATTTAGGATTTCTGCTGGTGAGATTGAACCCCTGGTAAAATATATGCTCTTCAGACATAAACGACCACCAGTGGTAATGTAACAAAAATCCTCCCTTAGAAATTTTATCCTACCAAAAATTTTATCTGAATGGAAAAGGACAGGTTAAGAAAAAGTATAATTTCTAATTTTATGGCTAAAGTTTTTGTGAAGAAATATATCTCCTCAGACTACAAGCAAATTATTCCTTCAAGAGCAAAGTACTCCAAAGTTAAGGAATTGAACAACTACCTGTTTTTGGCAAACTTTGCCAGGCAGATTTCAGTCTGCACCATTTTATGCAGGTATGTTCGTGACAAAATCCAGAATTTGTGTCTGAAATGATAACACTGGATAACACTAAACTGGAAGTTTTGATTTTGACATGGCAACAGTTTCAAAAAGCTGTCTTGTAGAGAGTGAATAGTTAAACTATATCATAGGGCCAATTTTTTTTCTTTTAATTTATTTTTGAACATGGTGAAGTATTCTATTTTTAGCAACAGTATTGCAGCCCATAGGCAAGACAGAAAACCTGGCAAGCCAACAATAAAGTTAATTCATAAGAATAAGAAAATTGGTTTCTCATTTCAAGAATCTCTGCCTCTACTTCTGCTAGATACTTAATATGTATGTATAAGCTAACACTTCTGATGACAGGAAGCATTTTAAAAAATATTAATATAATTCTCTTGCTATAGCTCTCAGTAGATTACCACATCCTGAGGGCTGACTAAAATGCTGACTAATTTCTTATCTCCTTTGAGCTTAGATTTTTTTCCCCCAGTGGCTCTTATATGTAGCCAGTCTCTTTCTCCAGTAAAAGTTTCATTGCCAACCAAATGTACTTTCTTTATATCATAGTCATTTTCCACTCTCTTTTCATAGTGAATCTTCTTCTATGACTAAAGAAAAGATTAAGCAAGCACATCTGATACAGAGATGATATTTGAAAAAATGTGCAATATTCTGCTTTCATAGAGGAGATATGTTTCATTATCTGTTCTCTAAGGCCTTCATTAACTTTCAGTTACTTGTTTAAATTTCTTTCATGGACCTTTTCATTTACCTTGGTAAAGTCATTGTGAAGATTGTTCTCTTGATACATACTGCTTGTTTTAAACTTTATCAGTTCATACAATTCTTCCCACATTTTCTGAATTTTTCATTATTACTTTTTCTACAATAATATCCCATTACATTCACATACCATAGTTTTTTCCCCCATCCATTCTTCATCAGTGGACATCCCTTTGTTTCTAATCTTTTGTTACCACAAAGTGCTACTGTAAATATTTTGGCATATATTAAGTTTTTGCTTCTGTTTTTGAATTTTGAAACACATATATTCTCAAGAAGCTGAATCACTGGGTCAGTGGTATGAATACTTTAGTCATTTGGTTTTGTTTGAATGTACCAATTTTCATTCGTTTTATTTAATTTAATAATTTTGTTTTCTTATGATCCTATTTTGCATATCGGTGGAAATCATCCTATTATATTAGCCAATTCCTCCAGTTTGGTTTCACCATTAGTCTTAATAAAGTGCTCTCAATTCTGTCATCTGTGATAAAAACATCATCAATAACAGAAATAGTCACCATTTAGCCAAAGACAGATTCTGTGGCACTTCACCTTGCATGATCCCTCAAGGTTTATACTGAAATATTGACAGTAGCCTCCTCCTTATGAATTAGTTCCATAAACTTATAGAAAATATTTTAAAATAATTTTCTTTTTTATAGGATTTGAAAGGGACTTTGGAGAACATCTAGATCAACAAGTGCTGTGCTCCCCAGAACAATATGTCTAGTTTAGAGCAACTTTCAGAGTCATTGTCCAGGGAAGCAACTCCTATGGAAAAAGGTCAGACATCCCTACCAACCGCCAACCAACCACCATTCATAAGGCAGGTGGGCTAGCCTACCTAAAGCTAGTGGCAGCCTGAGGGAGAAACAGGAGGCAGTATATGCCAGGCAAGTTGGACCACTGATATTAAGTGACCACCATCTTCACACAGACTCCAATGGAGACACTGCAGAACCCTAAAACACAAGAGCCTTTGGAATAGCAATGTTTTCCACAGCTATCATCCTGGGAAGCAACCCCTATAGACATGTAACCTGGCACCTACAACTGTAGGTACTATAGTCCTGTCTGTGAAGACCCAGAAAAGAAGGCTCTCATCACAAAAGTCCTCAGAACTTTCAGATGGTTCAATATCAGAGAAACTGATAGGATTTTTTTTTAGTGGAAATAAAGAAGAGGCATTACTGTTTGCAATGCTCTACAAATTTGCAGCTGAAACTTCTTGTATGTGTTGTCTCATCCAGTAGAATGTGAGCTCCTTGAGGGCAAGCTCTGCTTTACTTTTCTATTTGTAATACTAACACTTAACAGAGTGCTTTGCATGTAGTTAGTGCTTAATAAATTCTTCATTCCTTCATTCTTGGATGGTCCCTTTCCCAACTGTTATTTGAAATAGTTCTCAAATGCTAACAATAATAATAAGGGAAGAGAAAGAAATTGAAGGCAGAAAGACAGTTAAAGGGGAGACAAAACTGTCTCTATTTGCTGACATGATACTTAAGAAATCCTTAGCCAAGAAGCTAATTGAAATAGCTTCATTTATATAGAACACTATAAAAAAGCCTACAAAAATCAGTAACATTTCAATAAAACTTTTAAAAAATCCAGGAGGAATGAAAGAGAAGTCCTATTCAAAATAATTACAAAATGTAAAAAATACTTCAGAATCAATCTATCAAAGTACAATCAAGACTGATGTATATATAATTATAAAAACACTTTAAAAAATTAAGAATGACTTAAAGAACTGGAAAGAAATAGTCAATGCTTATGGTTAGGTCATGCCAACATAGTGGAAATGACAATACTTCCTAACTTTATTTATAGATCCTGTACTATACCAATCAAACTACCAAGAGGATACTTCTCAGAGGTGTGAAAAAATAATGATAAATTTTCTTTTATCTTTTTTGGAAGGGGGAAGGCAGGGCAATTGGGCTTGAGTGACTTGTCCAATGTCACACAGCTAGTAAGTGTTAAGTGTCTGAGGCCGCATTTGAACTCAGGTCCTCCTGACCCCAGGGCTGGTACTCAATTCACTGCACCACCTAGCTGCCCCAATAATAATAAATTTATTTTGAAGAACAAAAGATCTAGAGTTTTGAGGAAAATAATGGAAAAAATTAGGAATGAAAGGGAAGATAGCACTTTCATTACTCAAGTTATAGTATAAAGTAGTAATCATCAAAACTATTTGGTAGTAGTTAAAATAGAGCAAAGTAGATTGATGGAACAGACTAAATAAGGAGGAATCAGAAATAATCCACAGTTCAGAAAATTAAAAAACACAAATTATCTGAGGACTCCCTATTTGATACAAATTGCTAGGAAAATAGCAAAATAATCTGATAGAAATTAGGTTTAGAGCAATTCTCAAACTCTGTGTTAAAATAAATTCAAGATTAATATATGACCAAAATATTAAAGGTCATACTCTAAAAAAAATTGGGAGAGAAAGGATTAAACACTTTTCATATCTATGATGAGGGATGAATTCTTAAACAAAGGACTGAAGCAATCACAAAAGATGAAGTAGGTAATTTCAATTTCAAGAAATTGGAAAACTTTCGCATGAGTAAATTTAACACAACTGTGATAAGAAAGGATGCAGGGGGAAAACTGGTATCATATATCAAAATATGAGTCTGATATTCAAGCTATATTGGAATACATACATAAAAGTTATGATGAGTCAACATTATGATATGATAAACAAAAAAGGCTAAATATCCTAGAGAGTGAAATGCAGTTGGATGAGCAATCTATTGAGTTAGCCTTTTAGTACCTATATCAGTATTCACAGTGATAGATCATTGACATGTTGCATTGGCACACATAATATTTTAAAAGACCTAGACAGAAACTCTTAGTATTCCAAGTACATCCTTTTTTGTGGATTTATGGAAAGATGTGTATAAGAATTTCACAGGACAAGAAAGTATGAATGAGTACTGTTGGAAGGGATGTCAGATCAATAAATACTGAAACCTCCATCTTTGCATAAATTATGTTATCCAGAGTGAAGTTGGGTCAAGCATGGGTTATTCAGGTCAGATCATATCTGAAGTACTATATTAAGTTCTAAGAACAATATTTCAGGACAGAAATTTACATACTACAGTATCTCTAGCAACAATTGGTCCAAGTTACTAAAAAGTCTTGAAACTATATTATATGAAGATCAAATGAAGTAACTATAATATTTAGATCAAAGAAGAAAAAACTCAGAGGATAGCATGGATAAAAAATTAATTATATATGTGGAAGACACAAAACTGTAAGAATACCAAATATAGAATTAGAATCTAAAAAGACCTAGATAGAATACAATGACAGGTTATAGTTAATGATAATACAATTTAATTGTGATAATGTAAAACCCTACACTTGAGTTTAAAAAATCAATAATGACAATACAGAATGGAAGACATGACCAACAAAAAGTTTACATGAAAAATACTTAGAGATTTCTAGCATACTGCAAACTTAATAGAAGTTAACTGTGTTTTATGCCATCCAAAAGGATTAACTTAATCTTCATTAATAGAAATACAATATCCAGGATGGTCAAGGTTAGTCTTTTTCAATTCTGCCCTGATTACATCACATTTGCAGCACTGTGTTAAATTCTGTGTGGCAGTCAAATTTTTAGAAAAGTTATTGACAAGCTAGGGCACATTTAGAAGAGGATAACCGTGATACTTTGGAAACCTCAAAATCATGTCATGTAAGGACTAATTACAGATAAAAGTGGAAGTATAGGCTGGAGTAGATAAAGTTTTTGGAGGCAGATAGGTGGTTCAGTGGTTAGAGTGCTGGACCTGGAGTCAGTGATACTTGAGCTCAAATCCAGCTTCAGATACTTAATTGTGTGATCCTGGGAAGGTTGTTTAACCTCCGTCTTAATCCACTGGAGAAGGAAATGACAAACCACTCCAAGATCTTTGCCAAGAAAACCTCATAGACACTATTAGTCCACAGGGTCACAAAGAGTCAGACATGACTGAATGACTGAACAACAGAGAAGGTTTGTGAGATGTGATTATGTGAAGGGCTATTTTGTGTAAGGAAGAGATTTATTTTTCTTGGCCTCAGAGTAAAGAACAAAGAACAATAAAGTAGAAGGTGAAGAAACATAGAATTCAATCTGATATAAGAAAATATTTCCTAAAATAACCGGGGGGGCCTGCTATTGTGGGCACAAGCCTTAGATCATGGGCAATATGTTCTTCATGGTACCATCCCACAAGGAGGTTTGGTGCTCCTGCTTCTAGGCATGTGTAATGGAGGGGCCCTGCTCTCCACTTCACAGTACATGTAATGTATCTCTCTGACTTTTTCCTCTTGGTTTGTTGCTTAGAGGCAAAACGCTTTTTAGTTGGCTAGTTAGCTAGAAGTGAGTGTGCATATGAACTACTCAAGGGAAGGGTCTTTCACTCTTTTCCCTGGTGGCTTTTAAGTGAGGAGGAAAAAAAAATGCTATGGGCCTCTAGGTGGGGGAAAAGCAGCTATAGAAGCATCATCTGCCTTATTTTTCCATCTAGATGCCAGTTGGCTATGAACAAATGTATCTGTTATCTCTTGAATTTATTCTTTCCTGATCCTAGATGAATTAGTATAAGAGGTAGGATGGAACCAGGATACAATTTTCTGAGCTTTGAAAGGTTGAAAGAGCCATCCAAGGTTCCCTCAGGGAGCATGACTAGTAGCTAAGCCAGGTGAGAAGCCACTCCTGAAGCTTGAACTAGTCAGGAATAAATTGATCTGGCAGCTGAGGCACCACATCCTATAAGCAATGGAGTAATTCATCCATCATTTATGTCACACCCCAAGTGACTTCAGTAGGAGGTCACTTTCTACAGAAAAAGAAAAGTGTCAGGAAAAAATGTGTGGGTGGAGGCAGAGAAGGCCTGTCAAATGTTTTGTAGCAACTTCTTTGTTCGAATCTGCTCTCTCCATGAATTGAGTGGGTGTACAGCGGGGAGGGTCACAATTAACAGGGACGCTTTTGTACTTTGGTCCTTGTTACACCTTCTCAATAAACATTCCATTGTAAGAGAAGATGTTAATTAGTTACTTGTCCCTGGGGACAAGTTAACTGGTTAAATGATATTAGGTAGAAATATACAGGATGAAAGCTTAGCACCTCAAGATTATATCCTTAGACGTTGAGAGAACAAATGCAGAACTTATGTGCTACATAAATTAGAATTGTCTGAGCAGTTAGAATTGTCTGGAAATGGAACAGGTTGTTTTGGAATATTGTGAATATTGTCGCCAGAGCTCTTCAAGTGGAGGCTCGAAACCACTTGTTAAGGATCTACTGTTCTAATGCAGGGTGGATTTGAACTAAGTGACCCCTGAGGTTTCTTTAAGTCTCCACCCAAATCTTTCATAGGCACATCCCTTTAAGTATTCCAAGCATTTATGACCTTGTCAAAGGGAAGAATCCAGAGATTCTGTAACTTAGTCACCAATAAATTGCATCCTTATTTATTGAATGCAGCGTTAGAAGGACTGTTCAAGTTCCTGAATCTGGAACTGTCAATATTGGAATGGCCAAGTCCAAGGAAATGAACAACTTGGCATGAGTTATGGACACTGGAAGCTCCTCCTGACTGGACAAATAAGTACATTTTTCTTACTCACTAATATTTGTCTGCTTGGAGAAAGAGATGAACAATTGTTCCAGTTCCTTAATTCATTAGGGTAAAATTCCCAACAATTTGTTCCCCAGGTCATTCGTTTTAGCTTTCCTTTAGAAAATAACTGTGTCTGCTAAAAAATACTTCCACGTTTCCAAAATATAAATATTTAAAGAGTCACTCCTGTGGTTATAGATTATAGACGGATAAATTAACGAAGCTTTATAAACTTAGTTTTAGAAGGAATTTCGGGAAATTTTCTTAATATATCCAGATGTCAACGGATAAAAGTTCCAGTGTTTCCTGGTAAATACAGTAAAAACAGCCTTTATGTGCCATATCCATTTGTGGTATATAAACTTTCCAGTTCCAGAGTTACCAAACTTTTCAAAATGTAAAGAAAAACCAGTGAAAGACAGTGTGGCATAGTACATAGAGGGTTGGCCTTAAGTGTCGAATTTAGTTTCAAATTCTGCTACAGATAATTACTGGTTGTGTGACCTTGAGCAAGTCACTTAACCTCTTTTGATCTCAGTTTATTCATATGTAAAATAACAGCATTCTATTCAATGATCATTAAGAACCCCTTAACCTTTAAATCTATGATTTTATGCATGAACAATCTATTTATCTATCCAGTTTGAAATGGGTAATAGGCAGTTGATGATGTGGCATTAGAGCTCAGGAGAGAGAAATGGCTATATAGATATTGCAGTCATCTTCATGAAGGTGATAAGCAAACCCCGTAGAGCTGATGGGATCACCAGGAAAGAGAATACAAAAAAGAGAAGCAGGTCCTAGACGTAGTAATAGGCTATTTTCATAGGTGATGATCTAGCGAAGAATGAGGAGCGGACAAACAGAAAGAGAACCAGGAAAGAATGGTGTCACAAAAGTTTAGAGAGGAGAGAATTTCAAGAAAAATAAGATAACCAATGGTGTCAAAAGTTATAGAGAGATTAAGAGGGATGAGGATTGAGAAAAGGCAATTGAGGATTGAGATCTGGCAATTAAAAGATTATTGGTGATTTTGGAGAGAGCAGTTTCAGTAGTGAGATCAAAAGCCTGATTGCAAAGGCTTAAGGAGTGAGAGGAAAGGAAATAGAAATATTATGAGAGAAAAAAGATCCTTTGCTTACAATTTAGAGTGTAAATCACTAAAAAGCTTTATTTTGTTCAGTTATGTGCCAAGACATGGAGAAGCATCAGCTGGGCATAGAAAAGAGGAAGCTTAATGGGGCAAGAAGGCTACTGAATAAATGCTATTTCCCACAGGTATTTGTAATCTAAACAAAAGTATACAGACATTCTTCTGTGCTCATAAATGATCTGCCACTGTCCTTGGAGGATGGGGGTAGTTTGTTACATTCTAGGCAAGGAGACAGAGATTTCCTAATCTTTTAGTTTGTCATTTGCCTTAGAATCTGAGAGAGAGCAGACCCTTTTGATAGGTCTTTCAGGAGAATTGGGGTAGAGGTGAATGAAAATATAGGAAATGGATATGACTTTCCATTTAAACTAAGTGGAGTGTAATTTTGGAATGGAATTACTATAATTAAGAGAAGAAAAATGCAGCACCCATCACCATAAAGGCCAATAAGTATGGAAAGATTTTTTCTAGGAGTTTGGCTGGAAAAAGGAGAAGAGATATGGGACAATAGCTTATGAGGATAGGAGGAGACTTGGGCCAGATCAAAGTGATTGGAAGAATTTGGGCAAAGAGTGAATAAAACAACCTATTTAAGACTTAGGAGTTAGAAATGATTAATTGACTTCAGAGAGCTTGGAAAGAAACTTCTCATGAAATTGACTTTGAGTGAGGGTTGCAGGGAGAGAAATTAGTTCTAAAGGTTTTTGGGATAGGATATAGAGATAAGAGTAACAGTTTCTGGAATGAGGTGGTTGCAAAGAAAGCAGTTTTGGTATGAATTCAGTTATACTGGGAATGTACCTTCCAGAGAAAAGCTCTATAGGAAGAACTATAGGAAAATAGCCCAGCTGGTCCAGAAGTGATGTAAAACAAATTGGATGCTACAGTCAAATGTATATGCTAAACTAGACTAAGTTGGACTCTACAGCTTTGTATTTGAATTGCTGATCTGTTTATATTTTATACTCTGGGATTCTGCACACTAGTAAAGTTGATTACTTCTTTAGAATGTCTGACTGTCATGGTGTCAACTGGTGTCTACAAATGCCCAAAATTTTGCAACAAAGAAGAACTAAAGATGCTATTTCAAGTCAGTCAGTGAGTGAGTCAATCAAGAAACATGTATTAAGTGCCAGGCACTGTGTTAAATACTGGAAGTACAAAGGAAGTCAAGGAGTATACATTTCAATACAGAAAACATTTAAAAATTTCATATACACACACAGAGCCTATGAGGGGTAATTGGAAAGAAGAAGATACTAGAAGCAGGGAGGACGGAGAGAAGAGCAGGAGAAACCACTTGAACAAGGGAGAACTTGAGCTGAGTTTTGAAAGTAGCCAGGAAAACAAAATGGTAGAGATGAAACATTTGATTGAGCATTTCAGACATAGCAGACAGCCAACAACAAGGCACTGCATGGGAGAGGAAGGGTCCTATTTAAGAAAATGCAAGTGGACTAGTGTAGCTAGATCATAGAGAATATAGAGAAGAGTAAATTTTAAGAAGATTAGAAAGGTAGAATGTTAATGAAACAGGGCTGTGACGTCTAAAGAAAAGAGGTTCTGGCTGGCTCTGTAATCCCAGGATGATTAGGTGCTATTCTAGTACAAGAAGAGGACAGTTCTGTACTCTATTTGGACATAATGGTGGCAGAAGTCACACACACGGAATATGGACTCCACTAGTAGTATTTATATCAAGGACTTTTGGTTGCCTCATTACCTCTTTCTTTTGTTTCTTTTTCTAAGGAGGTAACTGAGCAGTCTCAAAATAGAAGTGTCCAACCAGAGACCTCATGAGTTCAGAAATATTAGGTCCTGGAAGGCTTGCTAGTGCTGGTGGCTCTGGTGTCTCTGGAGTGACAGTGTCTGCTGGCAGAAAGATCATCAGAGACAGAGACCACCAGAAGAAAGATATAGTTCAAGGTTTAATCAGACAATGCCAACAGAGAGGCAAATGTAAATGTTTAATTAATAGCCTTGTTTTATATTCCAACAAGCCTTGAATATTAGCCTCTCAGCTGATCATATTAGTAGTAATAAATTACTGACTAGAATTCTCTTCTTAGATTCCCAACTGTCCTGTCAACTTCTCTAAAATGCTAGAAACATAGTCTAAAAAAAAATCAGTTCCCTTCAAATTGTAGTTAATTCCACTCAGAATAGCATTTTACTCAATTCTCAGAAATGTCAAAGTTTTCTTCAGGAATGAAAGATGGCTAAGCTAATTCAGTTCCCCTCATGAAGGCTTTGCAGAATAACTTCTCCACTAAATGCTAGTTTGTCTCTCAAATGCTAGTCTCTCAAAGAAGACAACTGACTATCCTAGATTTTCACAGACTCTTGTCCAAAGCAACAGTTAACTGTCAGGACAGTTATGTTCATACTTTGTGTCTCACGAGTACCCTAAAGATGATAATTTCAAATCCCTTCCAGACTTGTTCTACAATGGCTGTTAACTCTTAGTTCCTGACAAATTCTCTCTACAATAACAATGATGCTTCTCTATTCCCAAGATTTTCTTAACCTTTTTCACCTTTTTCTTAAAGGTACAGTATAGTAACAGAATCCAAAGTCTGTGAGGGGGTATTTTTCAATAGTGCTTTACATGTAAAATGGGGGTGGGGTCATCAATATTTTAATCTATTTTCTTTTTAAAAAATGCATTTTATTGATGTTGTCTGTTTCTTACATTATTATAGTTATCTCTAGTAGCCTTCTGCTTCTTCCACCCAGAAAGACATAACATATAGCAAATAGTATCTTTGTAAAGAGGAAAAAAAACCCAGTGCAACTAACCAAAATGTTGAAAAATTCCAAAAACATGTACAGTGGGTAACACTTGTAGAACTTCTACCTTTATGGAAGAGTGGATTGTGGCGGAGGGGTGTGTGTCTTTTCATGTTTCTTCGTTCAAGTAATTTTTTATCTTTATAGTTTTGTTACATTAACTTTTGTTTTTTTGGAGTGTGTTTGTTCTTCACTTTACATTATTGTAGTTACTGTGTATGTAGTTTTCTAGGCTCTGCTTAGTTCACTCTGTATCAGTTCATATAGATCTTTCCATACGTCTTTGTATTCATCACAGACATCATTTCTTACATCCCAGTAATATGTATCATCCACATACCATGATTTGTTTATCCATTCCTTGATCAATGGACATCTATTTTGTTTCTAATTCCTTGCTAATGCAAAAAGTGCTGCTACAAATATTTTGGTGTATTTGGGCATTTTCTTCTTATCCATGGTTTCCTTGGCATGTAAATCTAATAATAGAGTGTTTGATTCAAAAGGTATGGAAAATTTATTTGCATAATTCCAAATTGTTTCCCAAAATGGTTGCACCATCTCGTATCTCATGTGTTAGAGTGCCTGTCATTCCACAACCCATCTAATATTGAGTATTGCCATTTTTGATGATCTTTGCCAATTTGCAAGCTTGTTTTAAATTTGCATTTCTCTTATTATTAATGACTTCACATATTCTTTCATATGATTGTAAATACTTTGTAATTTTTCTTTTGTGAATTTAATTGTTCATGTCCTTTGACCCCTTATCTACTGGGGAATGACTATTAGTTACACACATATATGTATATATATAAATATACTTATATATCCCATATATGTGTATATACACTATGAATGCATCCATACACCCACATATATATTATTTACATATCTTGGACACCAGACAATTATCAGAGGAATTTGATACAAAGATATTTTCCCCCTATTTGATCCTTTCTTATCCTAAACGCATTGTTATTTGCGCATTAATGTTTCAGTTTCATGCAACCAAAGTTATCCATTTTTATCTTTTGTAATTCTTGCTTCTCTTATGTGGTTAAGAATACATCTCCTAGCTTTTCTCTTTTCTCTTGGCTCAGATGGCTGCAGCATCCGTAAGTGCCATGGTCTTTGTACTGCTAGAAAGCTCTGAAGCCACAGCAGAGACCAAAAGTGACATGACAAACAGTGTAAGAAAGCTCATTTGGGCACTGCTTTGAAGGCCAACCCATTTAGAGAGCATCTCATGCAAAAGGGATTGTCTTGGAAAAAGTTGATGTGGAAATCAAGCTGTCCAATTCTGCCAACAGGAAGCATTGAGAGACCAGCTGATTAAGAATGGCAAAAAAAAAAAAAGACTGCCTTTGTTCCCAATGATGGCTGCTTGAACTTTATTGAGAAAAATGATGAAATTTTGGTTGCTGGATTTGGTTGGAAAGGTCATGCTGTTGGTGATATTCCTGGAGACCAATTCAAGGTTGTAAAAGTTGCAAATGTCTCTCTTCTGGCCTTGTAAAAGGCAAGAAGGAATGACCAAAATCATGAAAATTGTGTAATGTCTTTGTCATGTAAAAGAAAGGAAGAAAGAATACATCTATCCTTAGCCGTGGGAATTATATGATCCGCTTCTATTCTAATTTTTAAAAATAATCTGGGGGCAGCTAGATGGCACAGTGAATAGAGCACTGGCCCTGGAGTCAAGAGGACCTGAGTTCAAATACAGCCTCAGGCACTTAACACAAAACTAGCCATGTGACCTTGGGCAAGTCACTTAACTCCAATTGCCCTACCTTCCCCCCTCCAAAATAAAAAATGAAAGCAAAAAAATAAAAATAATCTGGTCATTAATGTTAAGATCATATATCCATTTAGAAAGTATTGTAGAATATGGCTTAAGTTATTGGTCTAAGTCTAATTTCTGCTGGACTACTTTCAAGTTATCCCAGCAGTTTTTTTTAAATCACATAAAGAGTTTTTCCTAGGTAATTTATGTATTATTGTTTATCAAACATTGTGTCATTGAGTTTCCATTGTTTCTGATTCTTTCTTGTCTAGTCTGTTCTATTGCTGTCTTTCTCCATTTAAAAAACCAATACTACATGATTTTAATGGCTACTTATTTAAAATATAGTTTGAGGTTTGGAAGTGCTATTCATGACTATTTCTTTTCATCAATTCCCCTGATATCTACAGCTGTTGTTTTTCCAAATGAGTTTTGCTATTATTTTATCAAGTTCTATAATAGCATTAAAAGTGTAGATTAACTTAGAAAGAATTGCCCTTTTTTAAAAATTGGCCTAGCCATGAGTCCTAAATATTCCTCCAGCTAGGTAGGTTGTTTTTTATTTAAAGGATTCTTTGTAATTCAATATATACGAGTCTTTTGTGGGCTTTGGTAGGTTGATCCGTAGATATTTTATACATTTTTAGTTATTTGGAATGGGATTTCCCCTTTTATTTTTGAATCTAGGGTTTGGTCATTATTATGCATATAGAAATACTGTTTTTGAAGGTTTATTTTGTAGCCTGCAACTTGCCAAAGTTATTGTCTCAATTAGTATCTTTTCTTATTCCCTAGGGTTTTCCAAGTATACCATCATATTATCAGCAAATGGGGGTAATTTTATCTCCTCTTTATCTATCTTTATGTTTTTAATTTCTTTCTCTTGTCTTATTGCTGTTGCAATCATGAACAGAACTATGTCAAATAAAAATAGGAGAGTGGCATACTTGCTTCACTCCCTTATTTATTGGGAAAGGTTCTACTGAATCCTCATTACATATGATGCTTCATGATAATATTAGATTCTATTCTGTGTCTGATATTAAAAAGAGATCTCTCTAAATCTATAATTTGCAGGTTGTTTTTTTTTTTAACATAAAAGGGTGCTGCTCTTTGTCAAAGAGTTTTTCTGAACCTTTTGAGGCACTTCTGTGGTTCTGAATGTTTTGACTTTTTATATGATTAATTATTATAGCTGTTTTTTTAATGTTGAAACCCTCTTGCATCCCTGGTATAAATTTTACTTGGTTGTAATGAATGATTTCTTGGATAAACTGCTGTGATCTGCTTGATGGGGTTTTGTTCAAAATTTCTGAGTCAATACTCATGAATGATTGACCTCTAGTTTTCCTCCTATGTTTTATGTTTCCCTGGTTTAGGATTGGAACTTTAAGTGTCTCATAGAAAGATTCAGGTAGAGTGCTGTCTTTCTTAACTTTTGAGAATAATCTTTGAACTATTGGTTGCTATTGTTTTTTTTTTTTAATTGATAATTCCCTTATAGGAAGATCTGGTTCTCTTCTGATAGTTTTGGCATTTTATGTGTTTGAAGGAAGTCATCTATTTCTTTTGTGTTCTCAGTTTTGATAGCCTATAACTGCATAATATGTTCTCATTATTCTTTTTAAATTGCTTTTGGTTTTGTTGTATTTCACTTTGCTCATTTACTACTTTATTGGATTTTTTCTCTTCTTTTTAATCAGATGAACTAATTGCTTATCAATTTTACTAGTCTTTTCAAAGAACTTGCTTTTGGTTTTATCTATAATTTTTGTCTTATTTTTGTTTCCAGTTTATTTCTTAATTTTTAATATCTTCTCTTTTGTGCTAAATTTAGGTGTCATTTTCTGACATTTTAAAAAACTGCATATTCAGTTCATTAATTCTCTCTTTTTTTCCCCTTTCATTAGTGTATGTTTGCAGATATATGTTTTCCCCCATGGGGACTACTTTAGTTGTACTGCAGAACTTTTGGTATGTTTCATCACTCTCATTTTCTGTCATATAATAATTAATTGTTTCTATGATTTGTTCTTTTGCTCACTCATTATTTAAGATTTCATTGTTAAATCTCCGTTTCAATTTGTGTCTTTTGTTTGTGGTCTCTAAACCTGTATATGAAATGATAATCATTAAATATCATATTTTTGGTCAAAGTCTGAATTAATCATACAGACTGCTTTGCCTTGCTTTAAAAATGCTTTTTTACTGTGTCTGCAACTCCAGACACCAGCTAAGACTTCAAGTGGGATTTCCCCTTATCTTGGGATATACTCCATTCAGAAGGAAAACAGAGGCATCCTGGGACCATAAATTCCAAACGGACTGGACGCTGCTTTATCTTTGCTCTCTGAGTGAGCTCAGAGAATACCTCTTCTTATGTTAACAAAGCCAGATGAGGCTTACTTTATGGCCCTTAAGGATAAAACCCTTAACTCGAGGCATTAACTTGAGGAATGGGACTTTTTCTTATCTTAACATTTTTTGGACATATGCTATGTTATGAAATATCAATGGTAAAGAAAACACAGATATCCTGAATCATAATTTCAATTGACACTTTTTCAACTCTTCTATTTTGTTGTATTTACCATCTATTCAATTAGGAAAATTCCTTTCTCATACAATTATTAAACATTTATGGAGATCATAAATTTGTGTGACACAGTCACCCTGAATAGAGATGGTTCTGAAATGTACTTAAGCTTTCTCATTTCTTTGTTCAGGAGTTAGAATTCAGCTTCTAACTCCTTGTACAAGTTTGCAGTTTTAAGGGAATAAAATGAAATAACTGTATATTACTATTTGTCTCCTTTAACCAAAATTTTTAAAGGTTAACTATATATATATATATATATATATGTATATATGTGTGTGTATGTGTGTGTGTGTATCACATTATAGTCTGTAAATGATGTATTAACTATTTCTGCCTTTTAACATTTGTCTGCAATATCTCTGTATCCTAGTATATGGTCATTTTTTGGTAAAAGTTCCACATGTTTCTGAGAAATCTTTATTTTTTTGCCATTCTAATTAGAATATGTCATAAGTCTTTTGATGCTAGTTTCTCCTATAATTTATTCAGTTCTATATTTTTCCTTTTATTTACCTTTCTGTTAAACTCATCCAAAACTGAGAAAGGGATATCGAAGTCTCCTGTCACTATTATGTTACTGTTTCTGTCTTTTTGTAGCTCAGTTAATGTTTCTTTATTAATGATTATATACTTAAATGAATTTGAATGTTAAGGCATTTGGAGTATATAATTTTATTCCTGAATATTGATTTGTTGTCTACAGTTCCTTCCACCATAATGTAATTTCCTTTTGTTTTTTAAAGATTCACTTGAAACATAATATATCATAGTCTCCTCCAAGAAAACCCATGAATGTAGTCATGAAGAGTTGGACATGACTGAAAAATAACTGAACAACAGAAAACTGACAGAAGTAACTCATGTTTAATTAATGCACCCATGTACTAGGAAATTCTTAGGTCCTGTGAAGAAAATTTTGATATCCTTACTCATTTTAATCAGTATTTACTCAGTTCATGATGACTGATGAGTATCAGTGACTGTAGTAGTGACTTAAGTAGAATAGAATTAAGGTTAAGTTGGTTATGTATATGTTAGGACCAAATAACTTCTTATGTGTTAGTGATATTGATATTGTGTATTAGTAATATAATTATAGCTTATAGTATAAAATCATATGACCTTCTGTTATATAGTATTACATTACATTAATCCTGGAGCTTGTTATTGTGGCATCAACACCCCTCATGTCTATGAATCTCTGTCACTGTTACATTGTGATCTTTATTTTCTCCCTCCACTTTCTTATTTCCTAGGATACTGCTGACCAAAATACCAGATATTTGATTTCCTATCCAAACCTCTACTGAGGTGGCAAGTAGAACACTTTTACTAAGAAAAGCCTGCAGTCAGTAACTTAAAAGTTTGCTGACAAAGTGGTTATGACTGATGGACATGCCCCTCAACAAATCATAGAGTTTTCCCTTTTTATGATGTTAACCAGTCATGAAATTGCACCCAAGTAGCTTGCACTCAATGGTAAGAGTCTCTGATCAGGAGGAGTATCTTGGGCCCAATTAATTAGGGACCCCTGGACTCCCCAGCAAATTGATTAATCATGCCTGGACTCAGTAACTTTTGTTACAGAATGGAATTTTCTGGCCCACAGTACCAAATAGTTGGTTTAAGCTAGCTTCATTTAGGCAAAGCGTACAAGATTCTCCTGGTCATAATAAGTTTATCACTTTTCTAATCACAATATCTAGGGAAGAGTTGCAGTACAGCAGTTTGTTGATTGACTGTCCATAAGGTCCCTCTTTCCATTCAGTACTGTGAATCTGCAACCAGATATAACCCGTATTCAGGACTCTTGATTGTGCTATGCATTCGGTTGAATGCTGGAACCACTGGGCTTTCCTGTGAGACTAAAGCCCTGGGGAATTACATGCTTGTATGTCTGTGAGTAATAAACTACTTTACTTGTGGTCCTTGAAGGCTTTGTTCCTTCTTGGTACCTAACCCAAAATCTCTTCACGTAAACAATCTCTATAGGTGGACAACAGACATTTTTCATACACTTTATACACGTGGTCTTCCCTGTGTGAATGGTCAAGCCAAATTCTTTTGGATCATTATGAATCACTTCCAGTACAATGTTCCAAGGCTTGAGGCAACCAACACACAATGTCATCCACAAAAGAAGTAACTGGAGGATCTCACCATTCAAATAGCTCTTTGACTTGACTTCTGTGCTGGATCTCCTTGACAACAGCACAAACTTTTGACAAGCATACATTTCTCTACTTTATGCTTCACCTCACATTCATGATCACAGAGTCACTGAATAAGGTTATTTCTATTGTTAGATATTTCAAGGAATTTTGAATGGATGGGAATCACTTTGTTGAAAGAATGCCTTTAAGAAGGTATTATGTTCTATCAAATCAATTTTTTTCATAAGAAACAAGCAGTAAATACAGTGAAAAAATATATTCTGTACATCTCAGACATAGTCTAATACAGAATATGGATTGTGAAAGACTGACTGGTAATAACTGTATTGATTATCATTTGATACATGTCTGGACATTTTTCATAGATGGGAAAGTAGACATATAAGAATTTAATTGTTGATATTCTATTGATTACCATTTTAAAAAGTTATTATAAGATCTGAAATATTTCCTGTTCTCCCTACTACTTAAATGTCTTTCTCTCTTCCACGTATCTTATGAATTCATCCCCTAATGTCCAAAGATTTTTCTCCCAATTTATTTATTTATTTTTAGTTTTCAACATTTATTTCCACAAGATTTTGTCCAAAAAATTTTGACAACTTCAATATAGTATATTCTGCTAGGGAACACAATTATTTATTACTTTTTGTTAATGTGGAAACTTTCTAGGGAAGTACTTTCTTGGAAAAGTTAACATGTGTACACTCAGTGATTACTTCGATTCCACAATTCAATTCCTCCCTCTTATAATTTTATTTATACGTTGTATCAATTTACTTATATACATTTTATTTTGCCTCTGAGAGCTAGGACTCTTGTTGGTCTTTATATTACTAGTACCTCGTACAGTGCCTTGCATGTAGTAGATGCTTAATAAATGTTTGTAGAACTGAATTTGAAGTAGTCAAGAATAAATGAATTTTCAGGCTTAAAAAATTCTTAAAACTTGTGTGGAGAAGCTCTAGCATGGTTTGCGTGAACTTAGAACTAATAACAATTCTCTGTGAAAAGTATACGATAATTATTTCCATAGACCAAAGTGTGGCCGTTTCTATAGTATAGATTGTATTTATCAATTGCTTGTGTGTCTTTTAGCTTTTTTTGAGCTGGGGACACAGATTTCTTCAGTTTGAATAATCCCACTCAAAATGACTGATTTCTATTTCAGTTCAAGGATATGAGATGGCAGCATAGCCAGGAAAACTTGGAATAATGGATCATAGAGTTGGAAATGAATTTGGAGATGATCTCGTCTAATCCTGTCATTTTATATTATGTTTTATATTTGATGAGACTGCGATCCAGAAAGCTGACATGATCCAAATGATGTGGGAACCTACCTTACAGTTAATCATGTGGGATACCCTCTGTTGCAGAGATTGTCCAGATTTGGGCCTCATGAGGATATAAATAACTTTCAAGTCTGGGCTGGTACGAAGTAGTTTTTCCATCAGCACTTTGCCCATGAAGCCTGTGGCTCCAGTGACGAGTATGGACTTGTCAGTGTAGAAAGCTGCAATTGCAGACATGGTGATCTTTCACTTTCTTCTTGCTGGCTTCCTGATTGAGGTACCTGAAAGTACAAACAAAGGTCCAAAGATGACACTGGGAATTTCTAGAATATGGGATTCCTGAAAAAGTTTCTGGTAGAGAAGTAAATGTTTCACTATCACAAGCTTTAAAAATCAGGTGCGAGTTCTGATATTTAATGTGATATTCAGGATTTTTTTTTTTACCTAATATGATAAAGGTATCAGAGACACAGCAAGGGTCAAGGTATAATTTACTTAGTTTCCTCATTTTATTTTCAAATGCATGTGGCAATCTACAGATTACAAACTTACTAATGTTCTTTTCCCTCTTCATATAAGAAAACCTACTCTATTAAATAACATTGCTTTAATATTATATTGAGAAATGATCATACGATTGTGGAATTATCACACTAAAAGGGCCATAAAGATATTTTAGTCTAATCTAATCCCTTCATTTTATAGATTCAATTAAACAAATTCACAGTTATTTAGTAGGGGCCAAGTATGTTAAAAATACTGTGTTAGGCACTGTGGATACCAAGATGAAAAATCACATAGTTCCCACCCTTTAGGAGTTTATAATCTAATTGGGTTAGTGTGGAGGATAAATCATATATTATAAAAGCAAACCAGAGAAGTGTTCTAAGAAAATTCCGGACACAGAAATTACTTTCAGCTGGAGAGAATCAGTGATGGTTTATTGGAGGAGATAGCATGGGAAAGAAGGAAAGAAGGATTTAAACATATAGAAAAAATGCAACTTTAGAGATTAGAGAAAGGTTACATGACTGCTCAGAGATGGGAAGACTAGAGAAGAGTAACTTAGAGACTAAGTTAAGGAAGACCCAACTTCATATTCTGTCTCAGACAATAGTTTATGTGACATTGGACATGTCACTTAATGTTAAGTTAAAGTTAGTTTCAGTTTCCTCACCCTAAAATGTCACCTAATTTAATAGTGCTTACGGAGGAGCAACCCCTTTATTGGCCACTGAAATGAAGAATTGCTTGCAGTGGGTCTTTATTTCTTTTTTTGAATGACTTGTTTAATGTACTTTTAGTTTACAAGATTCCCTACAATTCTCCTGCATTCTCTTCTCTTAATTTGATCTGGAGAGGGAGTGGGGAATGCTGAGCAATCAGGATTTGGGAGGAGGTGTTTTAGCACAGGTGAGTTCCTGTAGTTACCCCCAATCTCAGGAGTTTTTTCCAGAAATCCCAAAATGACAAACTTCTCAATGATTAATTTTACAACCTCCAGAATCTGTTATGATGTTTTTTAGCTTTATCTAACTTTTCACCATAGCTCCAGCTTGTCCAGACAGGAACCACAAGGAAAAGAGTCTTACAGTTTTGTTTGTTTGTTTCCCTAGCTGCAGCCTTTAGAATTATCTGACTGCCTGCATCTTAAATCTTGCAAATAATAGACTCATTCAGACAAAAATAATACAGACACAGAGACACACACATCAACAGAATAAATACAACTACAAAGAGCACACAGCTGCCAGAGGGGGGAACTAGAAGATTGTTTAAAAAAAAAACAAGCCATCATGAATTGGCTATTATTATTCTGAAGAAAGGGGGCTGGGGAATTTGCAAGGATCTAAGACCTGACAGTGTGACTGCATCTTGTGAGCTTTCCTCAGAGCACCCCTGAGGTTTCCAATTTTAAAGGAGTAAGTCTGGATGAAATTAAGTTAGGGAATATGAGTCTTCTTCTCAAAAAAAAACAAACTAGAAAAAGATAGTCATAACTGTATTCATTTGCATACAGGGTCATGTATTACTAGCTGATCGTAAGAGATAAAAGCTTCCATGCTGAATTCAAAATTATATACTTCCTTTTGTTTTCTGGACTAGTCAATCAGTCAACATCTATTTGTGAACTGTACTAAGCACTGGAAGTAGTAATGAAGATTAAAAGGTAATTCCTGTTCCCAGGAAGATCACAGTCTAATGAGGGGGATACTACGCAAACAACTAGGTATGAATAAGTTATGTATAGGATAAAATAGCATTGATGGGGGATCACGAGAGGCTTCCTGTAGAAAGTAATATTTGAGGACCATGACATGCAATGTAACCATATAACTGACCTAATAAAGTAGTAATGCCTTATTATAGTGGATTGTTCTTTGGAGACAACTGTGGGGTAGAGGAAAGAATACTAGATCTGGAATTGTAAAACCTGAGTTCAATTCCTAGTACTACTACTTAATAGCTGTTATAATGTGTGTTGTCATCTCTGAGTTCTTAAGTGCATAAAATGAGTTTTGAACTAGAAGACCTTTCAAGATTTCTTATAGCTCTAAATCTCATGATTTGAAGGTGCGCATCTTATTAGATGGTTTTCATGAGTTATTCTGGTCAAAATAATTCATCATCCTCTGATTGATGCTGTAGTGATGACCCTCTAGGAATTTAGCTAGATTGGCTCTTGAATGGCTAAGTCATTCTGGTCTTTTACCAGATATTTGAAGCCTTTCCAGTTATGTATGACCTATAGTATTCTTGCAATCCACTGGCATAGAGCCTTCAGGAACCCTAGGTCATGTCCATGTTATGATGATGAATTACAGGTGGGTTTTAGTAGAAGAATAGAGAATTTAGTTTTATAGTATGCACAGGTACTCGTTTTTAAAAAAGCTTTTAAAAGAAAGTTGTCATGCTATTTAAATATTTCAATTAATGTTAAATTAATAATTCAGAAATGCATAAACACCTGAAAATTCAGCTTGATGAAACATTAGACCCTAAAGATCCTGCATGTTCTTGTAGGGGTGGCTAAGTGGCTTAGTGGATGGAGTGCTGGGTTTGGAGTCAGTAAGACTCCTCTTCCTGGGTTAAATCTGGCCCCAGATACTCACTAGTTATGTGACCCTGGGTAAGTCACTTACCCCTGTTTGCCTCAGTTTCTTCATCTGTCAAATGAGCTGGAGAAGGAAATGGCAAAACACTCTAGTATCTCTGCCAAGAAAACCCCAAATGGGGTCATGAAGAGTCAGACATGACTGAAAATGACTGAACAACAATCTTATAGGATTCTGAATGAAAGAGTTAACGTGGGCACAAAAGAACAGCAGTATTAATAATTCCTAGCACCTACTATTACTTCTCTTAAGAATTATTGACTCAGTGAAAGAAGTCCATGGAACCATCTCAAAAAGTTAGAAAACTCCAGTGAAAACTTTGTAGAAACTGAGGATTTGAAATTGTTTTTTTGACACCTGAGTTCTGTTGGTATAATCAGAGTCTAAATCTTGTTTCATCAAAGGAACTTCTGGCTTCAGGCAGAAGGATTATATTCCCTTAAAAACACACAATAATTGGTTAGGGTTCTTAGTCTAAATACAGCTGCCTTAGAAATGATAAAAGAAAGATGCTGCCCACAGAGACTTCAGAGGACATGCTGTTGCAAGCATTTATTAAAACCTTTATTTCTTATGGAAAGTGACTGATGCTAATTTGGAGCAAGAAATTGACAGAGATTCAGGAGAAAAGGAAGTGACATGAATTAATGCATGTAGAGACAATATTTTTAGATCCTTGTGAAGAATGAAATTCTTAAATTAGCCTTTCCCTTTCACATTCCCCACCAAGATAAGTTATGGGAGCTCGCTCCTTCACAAGTGAATATTACTTGGTGTCTTTAAGCCATTCCCATGTATAAGAACTTCTTTTCTAAAACTAATATATTTTTGCCTTCTATCATCGTCTTACAGTTCTACAAATAATTTTTCACATCTATCTACAAATACAGATATGTGTATATATACATGCATGTATATTTACATGTCGATATGTATGTATATGTGTACATGTACACATATACTGTATTTTGCTTTGTATAGGAGGGTAAAGGCTACGGTGAAATCTTAAATACTATATACCTCATTATACTGTAATGTATATGTAACCCTATTCAGATATAAGGTGGATTAGAGAGAGCCTTTGAGCTCCTTCCTAATTCTGAGAATCCAAGAATCTCTAATTCTAGCCCCACCCAACCCCTCTCCCCACCACCTCACAGGTGAGGAGACTGAGGGCCAGAGAAGATTTCTACGTCGAATTCTGGGCTGGAAATCAAATCTGGATTTTCTAACTCCAACTCAGGTGTTCTGTGCACTATTCCACACTTGTTACCATGTCAGACCAAGATAACTTTGGTGATATATTGGTGCAATTAACTCTAGAGTTAAAGGGATTCTAAAATGTTCCACATCGCAAATTAAGTAATTTTCTGGCTCCTTAACAGTTTCATAATCACTTCATGTGGCATTAACTGCCCTGACCCTCGTAATTTTACGAAGCAAATTAGTCTCCAATATGATAGATTCCCTAAACCTAATCTAGGTTTTAATCCGAACTCTAGCATTGCCAGCTGGCAAAATATGTATATGAAGTAATAGGGTTTCAAATACTGGCACTGAAAAATGGAAAAGATCGGTAGAGGTATTTGCTTCCTGATCACTGCACTTTCTTCACTCCCTCCCCACCACTGTCTGTACTCTTTAAGCACTTTCCTCTTTTTGCTGAAGTACTTAGGTATGATGGCACTAGGCTTTATGGGCTTTCTAAAGAAGCAAAAAGTTTCAATTACTTCAAAGATTATAAATAATATTTCTTTATCATTTAATGAAAAATTCTTTAGCAAACACAGGACACTCGTAGAAGAAAGAATATGTGTAACTTGGCTGTAATCTTAGGAGAACAGATTTCTAGACCATCAGTTTTGAGTACCAAAGGGTTGACTTCTATGTCATCTTAAATACTCCACATTTTTTTTTGTGCTTGGTTTGAGTCTATATATTGCCCACATTATCTGGAATTAGATAATAATTATGAAACGCATAATTTCTGTACCTGTATAATCAAATATATGGTACCAGCAAAATCTACAAGTGTAAAGGCTGCTTGGTAAATAGAATATACCAATATATGAGTGAAAATTGGTTTTGAGTTACAGTTATGTACTGTGTATCTGTGTGGCTTTGGGAAAAGTGATTAATATCTTTAGAACTCAATTTCTTCACCTGTAAAGGGAAAGGTTTTGCCTAGATTACCTTTCAGTTGTTTTGTAACTCTGACATGCCATGTATGATTCTAGATTAAGGCAGATTTTGTGGTTTAGAAAAGGAATTAGCAATTGAGAAGTTTTGTCTCTTTCATCTCACTTTCTTTTTCTTATATAGACAGGAAATCTAATCTGATCTCAAGAGGTGTAAAGGAAAGACTTTCCCTTCTCTAATCTACATAGCTTCCCCTCCCCCCCATCTCTAGATACTGTAGGAACCTGTCAGAAATAAATTTATATGAAAGAAAATTCCTCAGCAGTATTGTATACAAGACATCTGGCCACAAAACACTCCTGGACAAGCAGTCTCAGTGGGGAAGCCAATGTTTCTACTTTCTTTCTTTTTTTTTTCCTCCTGCAGGGGGGAGGGCAGGGAAAGTGGGGTTAAGTGACTTGCCCAAGGTCACACAGCTACTAAGTATGAAGCATCTGAATCCAGAATTGAACTCAGGTCCTCCTGACTCCAAGGCCAGTGCTCTATTCACTACACCACCTAGCTGTCCCTATTGTTTCTATTTTCTTTACAACCTTCTTATCCTGTTAAATTAGTTGTTTACAATGACTTTCCAGAGGAGATAGCAAAGAGAGGGAAGAGAATTCTCTTTGTCACACATTCCTGTGTTTCATTAATACTGTACTGGGTTTTGTATGGTTACCAAGCCAAAAAATAGTTAATAAGCAACAACAATAAGAAAAACAATTTGCATTTACATATAGCATATCAAGTTTGTGAAGTGCTTTATAAATGTTATCTCCTTTGATCCTTACAACAACCCTGGGTGGGGTTTGCTATTATTATCCCCATTTTACTGATGAAGGACCTGAAGATGGGCAGAGGTTAAGTGGCTTCCCAAGGTCACATGGCAACTAGCTGTCTGAAGATGGTTTTGAACTCAGATCTTAATAATTCTAGGACCAGCAGTCCATCACCTAGACACACAATTCTTTTCATGAATAACAATAATGGATTTAAGGCTAGGTTAAACTATCATGGGCTAAAAGTATCTCTCTGGAAGAGGTCACAAATTAAAAGAATATTTCCTGACATTATTGTGTTGGTGGTATTTTAAAAACAGAGAAGGGTTTTCTACATGGACATCAAAATGTTCTCATTATTTTATATACTTCTAAGCTGTGAGTCTGGAACAGGTTTTTTTTTGAGGTTTTATGATTTCATATATATATATATATATACATGTATATACACACACGTATATGTAGATAGATATGTACATATATACACATCTATGTGGAATAAATTTTATAGGATACTTGGGTTCAATAATCACGGAATCAATGTTGAGCTACTCTTGGCACCCCTAGGACTTTGTGGCACATTCTTTTGCCTCCTCAGCCAACACATTATTTATTGATTTTTTTGAGCAACATAAACTGGGCAGCTAGGTGGTACAGTGGATAGGGTGCCAGGTCTGGAGTCAGGAAGACTCATCTTCATGGGTTCAAATCAACCTCAGACACTTACTAGCTTAGAAGCTGTGTGACTCTGGGCAAGTCAATTAACCCTGTTCAGCTCCATTTCCTTATCTATCAAATGAGCTGGAGAAGGAAATGGCAAACCACTCCAGTGTCATTACCAAGAAAAGCTCTCCTTATGGAATAATCTTGCCATTTCATTGCATTAATTGTACACATTTTGTGTTCGATCTAACCCATGCTTTTACTTTTTTGGACTTCTTTTGACCATATAAATGGTCATAAAATTTCCATATCCTTCCTCTAATTTCTTTGCTTCTCAAGGCAGTGTGGTATTGTGTTTGAATGTTAAATCACTTTTTTGCTCACTACTTTGACTTCTTGTATTGCCCTCAAATGTTTGATTTCATTATTAATCAATGATTAAAGGGATTGAGAATTTCTGATTTACTTTTGTTTTCTAGATTCTATTCCACACATTTCTTTTTCTGTTGCCTTTAATTAGGCAATATATGGTGCCAAGTTAGATATTGATGTTATCTTCCTATATCTTCAATAGTTTTATCAAGAGGTACATAGGAATACTCCTAAAGACCTATGAGAGACTATTTCTGACATATATGTTTAGGAATATTCCTATATAACTCTGGCCTTTTCTCCTATGATCCCTCCCTTGGTAATGTCTATGCTTAAAAAAGGAACCAAATTATAAGAAAATTAATTTTAAAATTTTTAAAATTTTATTTTTATTCTGAACTTAACACTGAGCAAAATCATCATTCCTATATACATAGTAGAACACAAAAAAGAGGATTATAGGTGAAACTGCAGATCTCTATTATATATAACTTGCTTTTTAAAAAATAATAAATTTAACCTTTAGCCTTCAAAACTGTCTTGCTTAACTGAGTTTCTTTCTGACCTTTTTTCTGTTTTCTTCTTTGCATTACTTTACTTTTTCTTTGTGTTCCCTTTCTTTCTAGGATGTATATTTTTTGCTACCTTATTTATCTGTTCCCACACTTTTCCCCATCCTTCTATTTGAAAAAAGAAAAGAAAAGAGAAACAAGGTCCTTATAACAAGCTTGTATCGTCAAACAGAACATATGCTTACGTTGACTGTGTCTGAATATGTATGTCTCATTCTGTAATTTGAGACCATCACCTCTGTCACTGGTAGTGGGTACCATATTTGATCACCATTCTTTTGGAACTACAATTGGTCACTGTATTTTTTAAAATTTTTTAAAAAATTTTAAAAAATGATTAGTTTATTTACTTTTAGTTTACAAGATTCAGTTCCACAATCTCTTGAGTTTCAGATTTTCTCCCCTCCCCCCCCTCCGCCATGGCAGCTTGCAATCAAGTAGAGGATCCGCAAATACTTTCACACTGGACATTAGTCTGGTTGTATAGAAAGGTTGTAATTGTCGGAGTGAACAGCGGGAAAGAGGAAACAAAACCAAACATGGAAGAGAAAGAGAGCATGTAGTTTGCTTCAGTCTCCATTTAAACTCTGTTCTTTCTGGATCTTTCTCTGAATGTATGGTCACTGTATTAACCAAAGTTCTAAGGCCTTTCAAAGTAATCCATTTTAAAATGTAGTTGTTGTTCTAAAAATTATTCTCCTGGTTCTGTTTGTTTTATCTATAAGACTTCCCAAGTTTCTCTGAAACTTACATCTCCATTTCATTATTTTTCATATAATATCCTGCAAAATTCATATACTATAATTTATTTAGTCATTCCCCACTAGATGGGCACTCCTATAGTTTCTAGTTCTTTGCAACTAAAAAAAAGGGATATTAATATTTTGTACATACAGGTAACTTTCATACTTTCTTTGATCCCTTTGAGTATAAGACTGGTAGAGGGATTGCTGATTCAATAGTTTGGTGACTTTTAGGGAATAGTTCCCTACTGTTTTCCAGGATGGTTGGGTAAATTGACAGTTCCACCAATAGTGCATTAGTCTGTGTGCCTGTGTTCCCACAGGTCCTCTAATAGTTGTTAATTTTCTTTTCCTTTGACAAGCTTATAAGGTAGCACTTCAGAGTTGTTTTAATTCGCATTTCACTAGTTATAAGCTATTTGCAGCATCTTTTCATATGTTTGTTGGTAGTTTGGATTCTTTTCCTCTGAAAGCTGCTTCTTCACATCCTTTAATCATGTATCTATTGCAGAATGGTGAAATACATACTGTTGTGTGCAAGACATAAAATGTTCCTACACTCTTTGTTAACTATGGCTGGAGATTACATTCATTTGTGATGGTTATAATAGATACTATTTTTTTCAAATGACTTTTTTTGTCTATTAATTGGATTACTGCCATCATACTCAAAAAGGCCTTTTGAAAATTCCAGTCTAAATAAGTTGATCTCTTTCTCAAAAGGATTTGAAGCACTGGAATTATTTTTGCTACTTGTTTATTAGGTAACATTTTTGGAGTTTGTGTGAAGTGTAGCTTTTCAATGCCTTCAGATTCCTTGGTTTTCCTTCTCTAGTAACTGTATAATTTCTGCTCTCATTTAATGTAACTTAGGTTTAGGAATGAAGTTATTTTGTATGATAGTCTAGTATTGAAATGCAACACATTGCTGTGTGACTTGGAGCGGAGAATACCATTGACAAAAAACAATATGGAGTCTTTGCTTATCACTGGTCATATCTGTTTACAATTTTGTTATGATGTAGTTAGTAGAAGTACATTTTACAAGCATTTGTATCTTCAATCCATTTTCCATACTCTAATGATTGTCTTGCTTTAGCTATTTGTGATTTGGTTTACATTTTTTCCCCAATGAGCAAAAACCTTTTTCCCATCTTCCTCCCATCTCTATACTGCCCTCAACTTTAGAAGAAAGACAAAGCCCTTGTAACAAATATGCATAATCAAGAAAAACAATTTTCTATACTGGCCACGTCCAAAAAATATGTCTCATTCTGTAACCTTATTCTTTCCATCAGCAGCTAGGTTCATCATACATGGTTCAGCATGTATCCTCTTAAATTGTGGTTGGTCATTGAGTTGATGAGAGTTTTAGTCTTTCAAACTTGTTTGTCTTTAAAATGTTGTTGTTATTGTATAAATTGTTCTGGTTCACTCTGCATCAGGTTATACAAGTTTCTCTGAAACCAATCCCTTTCATGTTATTTCTTGCAGCACAATATTACCATAATTTGTGCTATTTCTTGTTTGTTCCAATGTATCTTGCCCTCTTGGGTACATGAACACAAGAGAGTACCACTCCTATGCTGTTTACCAAAATGATTCCAAGTAGGATCAGAGTACAATACTATGCTACTCCATCTGTTTCTTAGATTATAGTAATATTTACATAATTTCGGCCATGGTACTACACAAGTTAGCGGGATAGTCATAGCCACATTGGCTGCTATTTCAGGGTTCCTTTCAGACCTTCACAGGTACCAAAATGGTCTCAGGGTAGAGTTCCTACTATATATTATCCTGGTTTGCATTTCCTCTCCCTCCTCCCACTTATTGCCAATGACATGGATAATAGGTTGGGCTTTGAGGGGGTTTACTATTATAAATATTGTTACTTTAAGATTACATTGTGAATCCTGCATCAGGTATGAACTCACAGTGTTCCTTGCTTTGACTCAATGGTCTTGAAAGAAATGAAGAAAAGTATAGAAGAAATATGTATTTTTTTTTCTTCTAGAGATGGGGTGGTGGTCATGGTGGCAATAGTGGTAGTGAAATAGTATATCACCATACTACTTTTTAAATTGAGTTCTATACTGAACTAAACCGTGTATGATGAACCTTCTTTGTAGGAGCAATTCATCCACTTATAAAGGACATCATTGTCAGAGCTGATATTTTTTCATTACTATGGTATTATTGGAATTCAGTATCAGCTAAGACTTAAAAAAATTTTAAAATGACAATACCCCTATATTCACAGACAAAATATGTTCTCTCTGAGTCAAAAAACAGTCAGGCATCATACTCTGAGTTAGTGACTGGAATGCAGACATCAATCTGATTGTAATACTTTAAAGTATTCCCGAGAAACAGTCACTAGGAATGGTGATAAAAACAAAGGTGATAAGAGTTCCAGAGATCAATTCCTAAAGCATATGTATTAGCTTCCTGTTCTGAGATAACTCCATAAAAGCCCACACATTTGTTACAAAGAAAACCAGAAGGACAGGTTCTAGGTGACCTTTATCCTCCAATATGTCATTCTTCAATATTTATAGGATTAAAGTTAGTAGGTAAGAGTAGAATCCAAAACAAGATTTTGGTCTTCTATCATTTTCCAAATCAATTCTTGCCCTTTTATATCTAAGCCCCTAGGGTGACTCCACAAGATGCCAAGTATAATTCAGGGATGAATGAACAAGATCTACACTGATCATGAAGATGAATGCCATAATCCATGTCATTTTTCTGAGTGTGACAGAATATGATAAATATTCTCGTGAGATCACTTACTAGAGATATGAATGAATATTAACCAGAGGGATAAGGCACTAGCAAAAGAATTAAGATAGTTTTGGAGAGTCAGTAAAAAGCAAACTAGCAGGGGAGATAATCATAGGGGCTGGTTTTAGAATCAGTGGTGTCATCATTTGCTCAGCTCTGTGAGTAGTGATGTACTTGTTGGAGGCTATGTCATTGGCATCAAGATCTGCAGCATAAGATAACTATTCATAATCCAAATGAGGATTATGAATTTATTTAGGGATGCTCTTGGTGTAATGGTAATAGGAATTTGAAGATCGTTCCTGTCCCTTAATAAGCCTAAGGGAATTTGAAGACCTTCCCTGCTTTGAAAATAGACTCTGTCCCCTAATAGGCTGAATGTAATCACATGGAGGAATTTGCAGAAGGGTGGAGCACAGCCCACAGTAAAATGGGAGTCAGAGCTAGCTAGACTGGGAGGAGGAAAGAATGCATCCCAGGGAGTCAGTCAGGTTTGTGAGTAAAAGTTGGTCTTATGCTGGTTTGTGGGAAGGCTAAAGGATGCTGTGACTCTCTGTGCTTTTGTGACTTAATAACTTCTTTGCTGCTATTATGGAATCAGCTTACTGGTTTTAGGATTTGATTTTCTGGTGTTTGAATAAATGTTTTGCTTCTGTCTTCTATATGGAGAGTCTGTTATATTTTGCAATCAAGCACCATGCAAATATAATTATAGCGATCATGAGCACTGTGAATATTACACTGGCACTACAGTTGGGAAGATAGCTTTAACTCTGAGATCAATATTCCAAAAATTAAAAGATAAACTTCTTAGGTCCAGGTTGAATTTGGGTATGGAAAAAACCTAGTCTCAATATCATTTTTCTCCTTCATACACTAGCTTAAAGTAGACAGATCAACTGCCCCAATTTCCTCAATTCAGAGAATCAAAAGATTATAGCTCTAGGTCTAGAAGGTACCTCAGAGGCCATCTAGTCCAATCTCCTCTTCAACCACCTCTCCTCTCCAATCAGGAAGGTTAAATGACAAGGTCACAGAGGTAGTAAGCATCAAAGGTGAGATTTGAACCTAGATCCTCTTACTCTATATCTAGTGGTTTATTGTGCCACTTCTCCAAGAACTTTCTTTTATCTTGACAATCGTTTCTTTCCTTTTCTTTGCTACTGAAACTGTCTCCCTCTTTGGGTGTTACTCTTTTCTGCTAGAGAATCACAGATTCCTTGAACTAGAGAAGGTCTTGTCAGGATCCCTGTCCTCACATAGAATAGATTTACACCCACTTCTGAAAGAGAGATTTCTCCAAGTTTTTTATATTTCCAGAAAAGATGATCCCACATCTTACCTCAAGGCAGAGATTCTAAACTTCATGCCCTTTAGAGAAGAGAAAGTCCTTCCTCAGGTATAAACTCAAGCCTCTACTACTGCATCTCTATGCCTTAAGGAGTTATTTATTCACTATACTGCATATAATCTTATGAATGTTCATCTTGGATCTTATACTATAGACAGACAAATGGTCTGGGGGTAGGGTAGAAATCATGTCCTTTATATAAGAAATTGTAACCTAAATTGCCTAATAGAATATATTTTATGTTAATAAAATGGAAATCTTGGCAAAAAAGATCTCATTACAATAAAATACAAAATTGTTTTGAAGTTTTTGTTAGATTGGGGAATAAGAGAATACACATAAGGAATTGTGCAAAACTTATAGAGTTATATACAAGGCACTATATATAATACCTATGGTTGTTGGATCAAATATTCTTTGTAATGCTCAGGTAGTGAATAGAATTTAGAAGATGGAGGTTGAAGTAGACTGGTCCATCTATAGCAGGAGGTAAGGTTAAAGGGTGACTTGGTACCAGACAATCAAATTACTGATGTCACAAAACTGTATATGATTAAGTGAAAAATGTGAGATATAAACAATACGTATTAAAAATTCATAGGAAGAGGAGTCAAGATGATGGAGGATAAGCAGCAACCTAGCTGAAATCTCCCAACATTCCCCTACAAACAATTTAAAATAACTCTTCAAACTAAAGTTTGGAATGACAGAGCCTGTGAGATACTTTTTGAGCCCAAGACAATTTAGGAGATCAGTGGGAGAAGTCTGTGACATTGGATGAACACTGGCCTGGAGTGTAGTGTGTGCAGCAGCAACACCAGTGGTGGGCCTTGGCGGTAGCTGCAACTTTACAAGCTCTCAGCCCAGAGATGGTATGAAGATTGAACAACTGGTCAGAACGATATTACAGGGGACCCTTTGATGGCATGGGTACAGCTGACTGGCAATTTTGTTGGTCACATACAGTTCTGGGTCATGGTTGCAAGGCAGAGAGAGGCCCCCTGGTCACAGCTCAGGGTTAAGAGGAAAGCTAGTACTTGTGGCTGCCGGTGAACAGAAGTCCTTTCTGGGTAAAGACCAGAGCACAGGTCAGAAGAACAGTGAATATACCTCTTCCCAGATCTCACCATTTTGGAAGCATTGAAAACTTGCAAACCTCCAGAATTGGCTCAGGAAAAAGTAGAACAGAAAAGCCTGAAGCTTGGCACAGTGTCTCTTCATTCCCAGGGGAGCACATCCCAACTTTACATAAAGTTCTAGGAGATAAGCTGAAAAAACGAGCAAACAACAACAAAGAGAACTCAACCACAAAAAGGTACTATCATGGCGGGGAAGAGAAAGACAACACTATGAAAATAGGTATATTCAAAGACTCAGAGAAAAATACTAATTGGGCCCAAGACAAATAAGGATTCTTGGCAGAGTTAAAGAAAGAAATAAGAGTGGTAAAGGCAAAATTGGGCGGAAAAATAGAGTGACACAATAAAATTGTGAAAAGATAAATTAACTGCTTGATAAAAGAGGCACAGAAAAGATTGAAGAAAATAATACCTTAAAAACAGAATTTTCTTAATGGTAAAGGAGGTATAAAAATTCACTGAAGAAAAGAACTCCTTTAAAAGTACAATTGGCAAACTGGAAAAAGAGGTACAAAAGCTCACTGAAGAAAATAATTCCTTAAAAATTAGAATTGGGCAAGCAAAATCTAATGACTTCATAAAACTTCAAGAAATAAGAAAACAAAGTCAAAAGGATGAAAAAATAGAAGAAAATGTGAAATATCTCCTAAAAAACTGACCTGGAAAATAGATCAAAGAGAGATGATTTAAAAGCCCGGATCAGAGAGAAAGAGAGAGGGAAAGAGAGAGTGAGCCTAGATAAACCATCTTTCACCACATAATCATTGCACCCTGTTTATTTTTCCAGTCTAAAAATTGGTTAATAACCTTTCATCACATAATTATCACACAGTATAATTCTATTTGTCACGCTACTAAAAAGGTAAACAGAGTAGCAATGTAATCAACAGTGGCATATGGATATGCATTTATTTCATGTACACTGCAAGTTGTGAGCCCAGAATTCTCAGCACACATACATTGTCAGTATATTTCTGAAAACCGACTTGCATGGTTTGTTGAAAGTGCTTCAGTACTAACAGTATTGTCACTCAACTCAATGAAGAGCCATAGGTACAAGGGGAGCAGGCAGGCAGGTGAAGGCACCATGAGTAAGTCATGTGATATGGTAAGACTTGCATCTTCTTGTGCTAGCTAAACTGTACAGTTCATCTGCAGCAATATGTTAACATTCAAAGCATTTCTTTCTGATTATGGGTAAATATAAAAACTATTTTGTCAGTTTCAAGTTGAAAGCAATTGTGTTCATTGAACAGTGGAAACACAGTTTTCAATGAGTGAAAAGTTGGTGTGAGACTGGCAGAAACTAAAAGACAAGTAATAATGGCATAACTTTTTTTTTAAAGCTTCACATAATGGTCACATCCCACTTTTTTGAAAAAAAAAATTGGCATAAAAATCTGTGATTATTATGTGATGAAATACATTATTTCAAGAAATTATAAGGGAAAACTGTCCTGATAGCTAAGATCATGATGGCAAAATAGAAATTGAAAGACTCCATCCATCACCTCCTGAAAGAGATCTCAAAATGAAAACTCCCAGGAATAGCATAGTCATATTCCAAAACTTCCAGGTCAAGGGGAAAATATTGCAGCCATTTAGAAAGAAACAATTCAAACATCATGGAGCCACAGTCATGATCACACAAGATTTAGCAGCTTCTAAACTGAAGAATTGAAGGGCTTGGAATATGATATTCTAGAAGGCAAAGGATCTAGGATTACTACCAAAAATAACCTCCTCTGCAAAACTGAGTATAATCCTTTAGTTATTTTTCTGTCTTTTTGGAGGGGGGAAGGCAGAGCAATTGGGGTTAAGTGACTTGCTCAAAGTCATACAACTAGTAAGTGCTAAGAGTCTGAAGCTGGATTTGAACTCAGATCTTCCTGACTCCAGGGCCACATAGCTGCCCCAGTATAATCCTCTAGGAGATAAAAATGATATTTAATGAAATAGAAGATTTTCAAGCATTCCTGATGAAAAAACCCAGAGCTGAACAGAAAATTTGACATTCAAACACAACTCAAGAGAAGCATAAAAAGGTAAACATAAAAGAATAATCATAAAGAACTCAATAAAATAAAACTATTTACATTCTTATATGGGAAGATAATACATGTAACTGTTAAGAACTTTGTCATAATTAAGGTGAAGTTCATTATTAGAAGGTGTCTACAGAGACAAAGCCAAGCCAGTGACTTGATTATGTTAGGATGAAGGAGGAGAAGGAGGAAGAGGAGAATAAGAATAAGAAGAGGAAGAGGAGGAAGAAGAAGAAAAGGAGGAGAAGAAGAGAGAAAGAAGAATGTACTGGGAGAAGGGGAAAAGGAGAGGTAGAATGGGGAAAATGTTTTCCCATAAAAGAGATATTAAAGGAAGAGCTTTTACAGTGGAGAAGAAAATGGGAGGTTGTGGCAATGCTTAAATCTCATTCTCATCTGAATTGGTTTAAAGATGGAAGACTATATATATACATACTCAGATATAGAAATCTATCTTATCCTATAGGGGAATAGGAGGGAAAGGGGATAAGAAATATGGGGGAGGGGTTAAAAAAGGGAAGGTGGATTAAGGGAGAAAGTGATCAGAAGCAAGAAAGATATGAGGAAGGACAGGATTAAAAAGAGAGAAAGAAGGATAAACAGAGGAAAACAGGACATAGAGAAATACACAGTTAGCAATCATAACTGTGAATGTGGATGGAATAAGCTGACCCATAAAATGGAAGCGGATAGCAGAAGTCATTAAAATAAAGAATCCAACAATATGTTGTTTACAAGAGACACTTGACTCTCTAAGAGATTTTTAAAAAGGAGGGGAAAGGACATATATGTACACAGGTATTTAGAGCACCTCTTTTTGTGTTGGAAATTAAGGAAATGCCTATCAATTGGGGATTTAATGAACAAGTTATATAATTGTATTGGAATACTATTTTTCTATAAGAAATGACAAGCAAGATGATTTCAGGAAAATCTAGAAAGACTTTACATGAACTGATGCAGAGTGAAGGAAGCAGAATCAGGAGAACATTGTATACAGTAACAGTAATATTGTACCATGAACAACTGTGAATTATTTAGCTATTCTCAGCAATACAATGAGACAATTCCAAAGAACTCATGATGAAAAATGCTATCTACTTCCAGAGAAAGAACTGATAGAATCTGAAAAACAGACTTTTTTTTTACTCCTTTTTTTTTCCTTTGGCTTTCCCCCCCCCACAAAATAGCTAATATGGAAATGTTTTACATGATTGCACATGTATAACCTATATCAGATTGCATGCCATCTCAGGGAGGGTGAAGGGGAGGAAGAGAGAGAATTTGGAACTCAAAATAAAAAAAAAATGAATGTTAAAATTTGTTTTTACATATAATCAGGGGAAATAAAATATTATAAAGAGACACACTTAAAATAGAAAGACACACAAAGAGTTAAAATAAAGGGCTGAAGCAGAATTGATTGTGCTTCAGCTGAAGTAAAAAATGCAGGGGTAGCAATCATGATCTCAGACAGTGCAAAAGCAAAAAAGACATAATTAAATGAGATAACCAGGGAAACTACATTTTGCTGAAAAGTACCATAGAAAATGAAGCAACATTAAAAATTTTTTACAGCAAATGATGAAGACCTCATTTCTCAAACATCTAAGGAACTGAGTTAAATTTATAAAATTAAGAGCCACTTCCCAATTGATAAATGATAGTTTTCAGAAAAAAAAATCAAAGCTATCTATTGTCTATATGAAAAAATGCTTTAAATCACTATTGATTAGAGAAATACAAATTAAAACAACTCTGAGCTATCACCTCACACTTATCAGAAATAACAAATGCTAGGTATCCTAATAAACCATTGGTGGAGTTGTGAACTTGTCCAACCATTGTGGAGAACAATTTGGAAGTATGCCCAAAGGGTTATAAAACTGCGCATACCCTTTGATTAAACAATAGCACCACTAGGTCTGACCTCAAAGAGTTTAAAGAAAAAGGAAAAGGACTTATATATACAAAATAATTATAGCAGCTCTTTTTGTAGTGGCAAAGAATTGGAAATTGAGGGGATGCTCATGAGTTTGGGCCTGCTTGAAAAAGTTGTAGCATATGATTGTGACAGAGTACTCTTGTGCTATAAAGAAATGACAAGGGAAGGGAGTTTCAGAAAAAAGATGGCAAGACCTATATGAACTGATGCAAAGTGAAATGAAAAGAAACAGGAGATCACTGTGCACAGTAACCTCAATGTTGTAATGATGATCAACTATGAAAGACTTGGCTACTCTGATCAGTACAGTCATCTAAGACAATTCCACAGGATTTCTGAAAAAAGGCTATCCACCTCCAGAGATGGAACTAATGAACCTTGTAGTAAAATGTTCTTGCTTTATCGATTGCTTGCTTTTTTGTGATATAGTTGATATAAAAATATGTTTTTATGATTTCAGGTGTGTAATTGATATCACATTCTGGCGTTCTCTGTGGGTGATGGAGTAGTAAGAGAGAAGGAGAAAATTTGGAACTCAAAAAGAAAAGAATGTTAAAAATAAATAATAAATTTTATTTAAAAAACATTCTTTGGAGGGACAGATGGCTTGGAATAAAAGTACTTGGATATGGTAGAGATTAAATTGGGCCATGAAATGTGTATATAAATTGCACATGCTTTGAGTTGAATTACGAACCAGAAAATCTGAAGTATGGATTTGTTTATTGCCATTAACTTTCATGGTTTACTTAAGAGTAATTTCCCAATAGGGAGCTTTGAATGACAAGCTAAGGAATTTGGATTTTATACTGAAGATATTGGAGTCTACTAGTGGAACATTTTCTACAAGGAAGAAAGGGACCTAGATTGGCTATCCCTGGTTCTCCTGGCTGAGCTGCTGAATCTTTGGATTTCAATACCACCCCTTTGGAGGGGACCTTTCCTCTTCCCTTTCAGTTCCCTTTTATGTGTTATATTCTCCTATAAGAATGCAGGTTCTTTGAGGGCAAGGACTACATATTTTTTTCACTTTTATTTGTATTCCTAGCATTTAGCATAGTGTGTGAGACAGTAAGTGCTTTATAATCGATCACTGACTTGCCTGCAGTCGCATAGCAAGGATGTTTGAAGAGACTAGGAAGGTCATTTAGTAATGGCAATACTCTACAGTCAATATATGCTGAGTTCATTCAATCTCTCATTTAGCAAAAGGGAAAAGGTCTTTTTGTTTTTGTAACTTAGTGGACAATCATCTGCAAAGATAAAGAACAAAAACAATTGAGAGAGCAGAGGAGATTAGACTGAAAAATATGTAACAAAGCATGGCTTTATTATTGTTCACAGATGACTTGATACCAAAATATGGGCAAAGGAGAATTATTTCTTGTTATAACTGGATATAAATATGTTAGGTAACATTGAAAAAAGAATTATCACTTATTTCAGAAAAAAATGGTTAATGAACCATTGCTGAAAAAATAAACATCAGTGTTGAGGTTATGTTTACTTTTACAAATTGAAGAAAAATGACAAAGTTTTGAAAATAAGTTTTGGATATGCAAAGATTGTTTGGAAAATGTAATAAACAAAAGTGTGTAAGTGAAAGATATTTCAAATAAAGAATAAAACTGAAAGAATAAAAGCATTTATTCAAAGTCTACTATGTTCTAGTTACTGTGCTAAATACTTTACAATATTAATAATCATTTAATCTTCCCAATAACTACAGGAGGCAGATGCTATTATTTTCTCTATTTTACAGGTTAAATGATTTGCTCAGGGTCACACAGCTAGTAAGTATTTGAGGCCAAATTTGAACTCGGGTGTGTCTTGACTCCTGGACCAGCAATCTATCCGCTGTGCCAACTAGCTGTCTAGAATGATGTAAAACAAAAGTTCATCTTTACAAGAAATATAATAGGTAACTTCAGAGTTGTCTTGGATCATTGTTTTGCTGAGAATAGCTAAGTCATTCATAGCTGATCATTGCACAATATCAAAGGAAGTACATTTCACTTTGCATCAGCTTTTTAAAGTCTTTTCAGGCTTTTCTGAGAGCATTCTGCTTGTCATTTCTTATAGTACAATAGTATTCCATCATAATCACATACCATAACTTGTTTAGCCATTCCCAAATTGATGGGCATACCCTCAATTTCTAATTCTTTGTCCCCAGAAAAGAGCTGCTATACATATTTTTGTACATATGGGTCCTTTTCCTTTTTGTTTTTTATCTCTTATACAGACCTAGTAGTGGTATAAGCAAAACACTTTTGAGGAGGGACAGGGTGAAAGGAGAGAGAGAATAGAATAAACAGAGCGGGAAATAGGATGGAGGGAAATACAGTTAGCAATTGTAACTGGGAAAAATTTTTTTGAAGCGTGTTTCTCTGACAGAGGTCTCATTTCTCAAACACAGAAAACTGAGTCAAATTTATAAAAATTGAAGTCATTCCTCAATTGATAAATGATCAAAATATGTGAATGGTTTTCCAGGGAAGTCATCAAAGCTATCTAGAGCCATATGAAAAAATGTTCTAACTCAATATTGACTGGAAACATGCCAATTAATGCAAATTTGAGGTACTACCTCATACCTATTAGATTGACTAATAGGACAGAAAAGGAAAATGACAAATACTGGAGGAGGTGTGGTGAAAATGACACATTAATGCATTGTTGGTGGAGTTGTGATGTGATTTAATCATTCTGTAGAACAATTTGGAACTGTTCCCAAAGGGCTATAAAACCATGTATACCCTTTAACCTAGTAATGCCAATACTAGGTCTGTATCCAAAAAGAGATAAAAAACAAAAAAACCAAAAAGGACCTATATTGTACAAAAATATTTATGGCAGCTCTTTTCTGGTGGCAACGAATTGGAAATTAAAGGAATATAATGTAATAGCTAACTATTCTCAGTAATACAATGATCCGAGACAAATCTGAAGGACTTATGATGAAAAATGGTATCCATTCCCAGAATAAAGATCTGGTGGTATCCGAATACAGACTGAAGCATACTTTTTTAGCTTTATTGTTATAGAATTTTAGTCTGTTTTCTTTCATAACATGAGTATAATGGAGATGTTTTACACGACAACACATGTATAACCTATGTGGAATTGCTTGCCTTCTCAATGAATGGGTTGGGGGGTAAGAAAGGGAGAGAGTTTGGAATTCAAAGTTTTAAAAATGAATGTTAAAAATTGTTTTTACATGTGATTGGGGAAAATAATAAAAAAAAAGAAAAATAAACAAACTATGACCTAATTAATTGTTTAGCAATGGCTAATAACAGTTGAAGTATAATCTAAAAATACATAAATTATGTTTATATTTCTTCAAATATTACTCAATATTACATCCTTCCTTAAAATTACATAGAAATGTTTATAATTAGTGATTAGATTCATTTAATTGAACAAGCATTTATTAAGCACTTACTATATGTGAAATATTGTGATAAAAATACAAAATTAAAAAATAAGAGTCCTTGTCTTCAAAGAGGTTATTTTTAATAAATGATATAGAAAACATAATTAATAAATTAATTTATTGTATTCCAGTACTTTACAGATATGAAAGGGCGTAGTTAGTTGGGCAGCATAATTATAGCCCAGGGTACTGCTATTAAACTGTTTGCAGCCATTTACATTGCCAACATCATACCTATAACTCAATCAATTGATAAGCACTTATTAAGTACCTACTCTGTACCAGGTACTGTATTAAGCCAATGAAATGCTATCCCTGCAGACCCAAAGTTATAAAATGACAAGTGTCACATACTCACATCTTGAAAATGAGGGCTCTATTTGCCCTTAGATTTTAATTTCTTGAAGTGCTAGAAAAGAGTTCCTAAAAGGAACTAGAAACTCTTTAGGAATCAGACTTTCATCTTATTTTTTTCCCCTTTGATATTAGAAGCCCTTGGAACAAGAGTTTCAGATAGATAATAAACTGAGGTCTAGAAGAGATTTTAAGCTTAATGGCATTTGGGGTTTCATGACACTTTCAATGATGTCTACTTTCTTCTGCAAAAAAGCCATCTCTTTAACCTCCAGATTCTCTTGGTGATACTACATGGATGTGAACTGTGGGGCAAAATGTTCTTTAAAGAGTTAAAATTATGACTTGAGATATTTGTAAGGCATTTACTTAGCACAGTGCCTAGTACATAGTAGGTGCTATATCGAAATGATTATTCGTTTCCCTCCTTTACTCCATCTTCAGGGAGCTGCTGGCATTAGAAAGAACCTAATATCCACTCATGAGGACCTCTAAGACCCTGAGGCAGAGCTGTCACAAGCTGACCTCTGGGGACCCACTTGCTTAGTGGATATGTGGGTTGGGAGAGTAAATACAATTTTGATCTATCCTTTGAAACAACAAGTTTATTTTAAAGGGCAGTTCCTAGAAGAGTAGTTCTTCGAATTCAACTTCGTGATTCCTAATTCCACAAACACTTGGCAGTCCTTAATAGAGGCAGTGCCAGAGTCTCAGATGGTGCCAACAAAAGTTTTAACTGGGACTGTTATCAAGGAAGCCAAGTTCTTTGATGATGACATCCTTGTAAATGCATCCAGAATGAGACTTTTCTATGTTTGAGAAAAGGATATGTGTGTGTGTGTGTGTGTGTGTGTGTGTGTGTGTGTGTGTGTGTGTGTGTGTATTTCCAAGATTTGGGTTTTTGGGGAAGGATGGGGTAGGGAAACTGTCCTCCACACACCCTTTTTTGGCAGTAAAACCTCTAATTCCCTTTCTGGCAAAAACAAAATGAAACTAAAACACCTAGAACCATCAGATCTCTGGACAGGCAGCCAAATGGCTTTTTCCTACCTGGTGACCAACCTCCACTAACCACACCAAATTCCCCAATCCCAGAACAGGACAAAGAAGGGAGCTGAAATCCCTTTCCAGGTATAACTACAGTTGGATGAACATTAACCAGGAACCCACCTTGTAAATGGCATTCTCTCTCCCCTCCTTCCCTCACCCCCCTTGGCTCCACTTCTTTCTTTGCCTTCTATTTTTGAATAGAACTCATTTTCTCCATGTTTAGTTTTGAAATGTTTCCTATGTTTTCATCAACTTGTAAAATGGGCTGTGATATTATGAGTAATGTAATTAAAATAAATTTATAAATTAAAACAAAACAAAGAAAACAAACAATTTTCATACTTTTCGCATGGGAGCCCACATTGTCTATGTTCATACTTTTATTCTGGAACTCCAAAAACAAAGAAATATTTTGATACTAATGTTCTACAAATGACAGTTCTCCAAGGTTTACCCATGATCTATTGCAATTTTGTGACCTCCTACTTGTAAAAAAAAAAGTATTCTCTTCTCAGGTTCTGATTGTTTCTTTCCACATTTCTTTTTTGCACTTCCACCTACATGACTATTTGCACTCGATTCTGATTAGATCTCCTCAAGCTGTATCCCACCTCTTGTTTTCTTTAACTTCTCAGCAGAATTCGCTCCTCTGAAAAATTCACACAACATTCTGTTGTCTAAGAAAAAAAATCCACTGGTACTCATAGTTATGCTTTATCTTCTCACCTTTGTCCCACTTTGTTAAATCTTTTGGTCTTACTGTGCTGTAATTAAAAATACTGGCCACTAGAGGGTAGAATTTTATTTCTAAAATCAACTTGTGATCCTGTTCAGAAAAAGTAACATCAAAATGTGTAGGAGAACAAACTATAATTTATCTCATAAGAATGTGTTGCTAAATATGGGATGTGGTTTCACTATAGCAGAAATCTAGTCTGAATGAGTACGAGAGGTTGATTGTACTACAAGTGGATGGCCTTTTGGGATTCTAAAATGGGACCATAACTATGAGACGTACTGATACCTTTTAATCTTTCAACATTGATTAGCCATTGAGTATCCTTTCTAGGTTTTGAAAATTGGATTCAAACTATTAGTTACTTTGTAAATCCCTCCCCATCCAAGCAACTCAAAATAGTGGCCAGTGCTTTAGGCTTTGCTCTTTACTATTGTTATGACATTTCGAAAACATGAACTTTGCTCTCTACCTTACTATTTAGGGAGTTGACTTAGAAGAGTCAGAAATACATCTCTAGAGATGATACCTCACAAGTGCTAGATATGATATTTCTTCCAAGTTTGGCACAGGAGAGAGTCTGGGTAGAAATGCTTGTTATTACAAGTCCAGAGAGAATTCTTGTGGAACTCGTAGTCCTAAAGTTAGTAATCAATCAATGAACATTTACTTTGCATTGAACTGTGTATAGAGGGATGTTTAAGTACTAGGAAAAATACAAAAATCAGAAGCAGTAATACAACTAATATAATTTTGTATATAATTATGTATATTATGGAACACCTGGCCTGTTAGCCAGGAAGCCTTGGAGTCTGTCTCTGTCTCTGACACACACTGTCTGTTTGCCTGTGATACAAGTTACTTGTAACAGGTCTGGTGGTGGTGGTGGTAGGGGTATCAAACTCACAGATACCGAAGCACCAGATTAAAATGTAATTGAGGAATGTTTGACAAAAACAAACAAAAATACAACATCGTATAATGTTAATTTGTGATTTTCTAAGTCAATATGCGGTCATTCTTCAATAATCTTCTGAAACTGGTTTCTCATTCAGTTACTGATCTAGCATCTAATGCATCAAATCAGAGTCTCCTTATTAGTAGTGACCCACCTCTACCTTAGGTTGAAAAACTCCAGTTCTACTTTTCTAATAGATAATTATACAAATAATCATAGATAACTGTTTCATAGTCCCCAAACAGTCTGTGATTTAGAGTTTCCCAGGAATAATCTCCAAAGTTCAAAAAATAGTCATTTTCAAAAGAACTGCTAGGAAACAAGGTACTGAAGCCATCTCTTATTTCAGTCAATATGTCTGTTTCTGTTTTCCTAGTTTATAGTATACACTAAACTTGGAATTAACTAGTTCTGCTACCCATCTTTGGCGAGTAGCACCTAACTTGGCATTGGACAAAATGTCAATCCATATACATAGTCTTTGAATTTCTTACTGATAGGCTACTTCAAAATCAAGAATTGTAGTCTGTATATGGGACACTGGGTCTGTTGTTCAATGTAACAGGTTTTTGATGATCGTTACTCTCTTGGTATGAAGTTGCTCTCAAACTGCCTAAGGTAGCCATGGGTGTTACAATAAAGGGTTTACTTGGACCTATGTAGGCCAACACTCATACATACATGAAGTATTTAACCAGACCTTGAAAAGCTTTTTTTTTCCTTTTTGTAGGGGGAAAGGCAAGGCAATTGGGGTTAAATGACTTGCCCAAGGTCACATGGCTAGTAAGTATTAAGTGTCCGAGGGAGAACTTGAACTCAGGTCCTCCTGACTCCAGGGCTGGTACTCTATTCTCTGTACCACCTAACAGCCCCCTGAAAAGCTTTTTCACATTATTCATCCTAACATTCTTCCTTGAACTTCTGCTACCTGGTTCACTACACTGAAACGGTCATAAAAAAAGTATTTGGCATAGCTACTTTATTCAAGTCCCAATAGTGTACTGTCAATCACCAAGTCCCATAATGAGGCACACAGGATTATTGCAAGGGAACTTTGCATAAAGAAATATAGGAGACTGCCCCTTTCTTGTATGAACAATTTATTTACTCCTGGGGCAGAAAAATGTATTCATATGAGAAAGAGAATAAAGTAGCTCAAAGAGAAACACAGACAAGTCTAAGGACTTGAGAGAAAATAGCTCCTCAGATAGAAGTACTGAGAAGAACTGAACGAAAGCAGGGCAGATGCAGAAATAATTCAAGATTGATATTAGAGATGGCTGTAGTACACTGTTTCCCAGCAGCTAATTTGAATATGACTATTCTCAGGACTTTACAGTTTATTTCTGAAAATGTCTGAATCAAAATACTATTTGAGAACTATGGGACAATTGCCTATGGACTCTTTATGTCATATCTGATAGAAATGTTGATTTTAGATTTCTCAACCTAAGCTAGAGGTGGGTTACCACATAGAATACTCTGATTTTATGTATAAGAAGTGATATGAGAAGAAACATTTTGAGAAGTCAGCTGAGAAGACTCAAAAAGCTGTCAAGAGAAGCTGTTTATAGAAGATGGACTACCAAAGCCTTCTGAACTGAGAATTCAGGAGAAAAGAAACTGAGAGAAGATTAATAAAAGTAGACAGAGTGGAGGACAGGTGAGCACCACTAAAACTAGTTGATATGTAGGGAATGGATCATACAGGAGGGAAATAATTGATGCTAGGAGCTGACTGGAGAAAGAACTGAATGGGAAAATGATACCTTGCCTCTAGTGCCATCTTCAGCTTGAGAAAGAAGAAACCCCTCAGGAACTTCCTTATGTTTCCCTTTATTGCCTTCTATTGCCTCAAGAGGGGAAAATCCTTCAAAATCTAAGGAGAACAAGACATAAATAGCTGTGTAGGTCCCAGGTTTAAAGGAATCTACTTTTCATCAAAAGTGTCATTCTGGGGGGGTGGAGCTAAGATGGCGGAGAGTAAGCAGTGACTTCTCCAAGCTCCCCAAGAATTTCGTCCTTGGGAACTCAAAAGTAAATTTGAGCGGATTTAAGAGTGACAGAACCCA
>CM053581.1:393096867-393107849 GCA_028627135.1 Pseudochirops cupreus | reverse complement strand
GTGTGTACATGAATACAGAGAGGGCACAGGGTGAGTTGAATATGAAGGGATGATATCTAAAAAATAAAATTAAGAGGTGAGAGAGGAATATATCGGGAGAAGGAGAAAGAGAGAGATAGATTAAGGTAAAATATTTCATATAAAAGAGGCAAGAGAAAACTGTTACAATGGAAGGGAAGAGTAGGAAGGTGAAAGGGAATGGGACAACCTTACTCTCACTGAATTTGACTTAAGGAAGGAATAACATACACACTCAATTGGTTATCTTACCCTACAGTAAAATGGGGTCGTGGGGGGTAGGGGATAAAAGGAAGATGATAGAAGGGAGGGCAGATTAGGGGAGAGGGTAGTTAGAAGCAAACATTTTTGAAAAGGGATAGGGTCAAAAGATAAAATAGAGTAAGTGGGGGTGGAATAGGATGGAGGGAAATATAATTGGTCTTTCACAATATAACAATTATGGAAATGATTTGGGTATCTACACATGCAGAACGTATATTGAATTGCTTATCTTCCCAGTAGGGGCGGGTGATCAGGGAAGAAGGGAAAAAAATCTGGAATTCAAAATTTTAAAAACAAATGTTTAAAAAAAATTGTTTTCTACGTGCAACTGGGAAATAAGATATACAGGCATTGGGGTATAGAAAGCCATCTTGCCCTGCTAGAAAGTTAGGGGGGATGATGGTGGAGGATATAAGAGAGAACAGATTGGAGGAAGAGGTATTCAGTGGGTTTGCTATTTGTGGGAGGGGGGTGGGGGAAAGACGGGGAGAAAAAAATTATACCTCAAAATTTTGTGGAAATGAATGTTGAAAACTAAAAATAAATTAATATTAAAAAAGAGGTGAGAGGGGAATCCATTGGGAAAAGGAGAAAGGAAGACATAGAATAGGGTAAATTATCTCACATAAAAGAGTCAAGAGAAATCTGTTACAATGGAGGGGAAAATCTGGGAGGTGAAAGGGAATGAGATAACCTTACTCTCATTGGATTGGGTTTAAGGAGGGAATAACATACACCTTCAATTGGGTATCTTACCCTACAGGAAAGTAGGGGGGAAGGGGATAAGAGGGGGGATGACAGAAGGGAGTGCAGATTGGGGGAGGGAGTGAATAGGGACAGGGTCAAAGGAGAAAATAGAATAAATACAGGGCAGGATAGGATGGAGGGATATATAGTTAGTCTTTCAAAATATGAGTACTATGGAAATATTTTGCATAACTACACATGTATAACCTATATTGAGTTGCTTGTCTTCTCAATGGGGGTGGGTGAGAAGGGAAGAAGGGAAACTCAAAGTTTTAAAAACAAATGTTAAAAAATTGTTGTTACATGTAATTGGGAAATAAGATATACAGGCAAGATACCTTGCTCTACAAGAAAGTAAGGGGGAAGGGGGTAAGTAGGGGATGAAGGAATACAAAAGAGAGCAGATTGGGGAATGGGGTAATCAGTATGCTTGCCATCTTGGGGTGTGGGGTAGGGGAGAGATGAGGAGAAAATTTGGAACTCAAAATCTTGTGGAAATGAGTGTTTAAAACTAAAATAAATAAATAAAATTAAAAAAAAAAAGAAAATTCACAAGGCCCTCGTCTGACCAAAGCAGAGGGGACAGGAAGGTAACCTAGTCAAAGTCAAATCTCTTTTTTTCTCCCCTCTCCATGCAATTCCTATTTAAGGGTGTGCTAGAAAACCATGCAAACAACTTTGTATAAATAACCTGTATGTAGGATGAATTGTAAATAATCAACAGAGAGAAGGCATTAGAATTAAGAGAGATTGGGAAAGGCTTCCTGTAGAAGGTAAAATTTCAGCTGGAATTTGAAGGAAATTATGAAAGTCAGGAGGTAGCAATGAGGAGGAAGAACAGTCTAACATGAGGGACAATCAGTGGAATTGCCTAGAGTCCCAACATAAATTGTCTTATGTGAGGAATAGCAAGGAGGGCAGGGTCACTTGGTTGAACGAATAGTATGTGGGACTGTTTGAGGGGATGAGGTGAAAACTATAAGAACACTAGAAAGGTGTGATGGTGATGGTGGGGGGCAGGCCCTGAAGGGCTTTTAATGCTAAACAGAGAATTTTATATTTGATACTAGAGGTAATAGGTAACCACTGAAATTTACTGAGTAGTAGGTTACAGCTTCTATTTTTTCTCACTTTATTGAGTTTTTTCAAACTACAAGCTGGAAGAGTTTTCTACCTCTCTCCTACTTGGTCTTAACCCCACATTTTGCTGATTTTGAAAGGACCAGACTATTGATGAAGACCATAAAAATATGAGTAAAGTATTCTAGGAGATAATTTTTTAGTAACTTTTACCTAGAAAAGGTTTCACAAGTATCTGTAAATAAAGGAAAAGTACATGTGACTTATATGTATATTTTGATGAATAATAAGGTATTCTAGACCAATCTTCCTTTGCTTATCAATTCCTAGCTATCTTCTTCATTTTTCTTTCTAAGATAATTATTTTGGAAAAATGCACAGCAAAAAGGGCAATTCATGATTTTTTTTTTACTTGTGATTAATTGACAGTGGTATTGCCTGCAATAGTTGAAAAAGACAAACTGATTTCTTGCAAAGTTCCATGATCTCTGTTTGCATGTGTGCTCTATTTCTAGATGAATTGACTTAGGAAATTATTTGTATTAAGATAAAACATAAACATGCCTACATATACTATATCTATGTCTTTATATCCTACAACTATAAAATTACCTGGTGGTCTTTTGTTCTTCATTAACCTAAGGTTATCCACAAAAATTAAGGATCCACAGATGGAATAGTCACCTAGAAAATCTTTTCTACTGTTCTGGAATCGTGAGTAGATAATATTTCTTCAAGGACCTAGGACCAGGGTTTCTGGGAATAAATAGTTACTATAAAATTAAATTTAAATCAGGTCTTTGACTGCTTTGCTTCAATATGGTGTAGACTTTAGAAGCTGGGAAAACTAGAAGGAATGTCATAGACCTTATGGAAAGTTGAGGTTTCTCAGGTATCTAAGGTAGCCACAAAACTTCATTTACTTGATTTCCATTATTGTTGCTTATAGGGTAGGTATCAGCAGCAGGCAAAAAACCAGAGATCCAGTTGGCCTAAGGAAACCTGTACCCTACAAGAAATTCTCAACTTCCTCAGAATCATTTGCCTGTAAATTGCTGTGAGACTACAGATAAGAAGACTGTACCTAAAATATCTTCCCTGTAAATTTTGCTCAAGAATCATAAAATTGTATGTGTATGAATAGTTTTAGTTCTCTATTATGACTGCTGGCTTACCACAAAAATAAGTTATTTAGAAAGCATTTGCTACTAAAATGCGAGAGATATGGATAGGAAAGCCAAGTGACATCACCAATTCTCCAAACTTCCTAAATTTACTGCTCAAAAGAAGTGTTAGTTGAGAGAACAGGGAATATTAAGCCTGGGAATATAAGATTTGGGGAGGATATGAATCCATCTTCAAGCATTTCATGATATAAAAACCAGACTAGACTTTGATTGCTTGGTTCCAAATGAAAGCTGAACAGCAGCAGATTTAGGCTTGGTAAAGAAAAACTTACTGAAAGGAAGAATTGCCTGAAGCAAGAAAGTCTTACTTCAGGGGAAAATGGGCTCTTCCTCTCTAGAGTCTTCAAATAGAGGCTAGATATACATATGTTGGGAATATTTTAGGGAGGACCCAACTTCTGGCATTGGTTGGACTAAATTTCCTTTGAAGTCCCTTCTAATTCTGAGATTTTGGGGATTCTATGACAAGGGTAGTAAAAATAAATTAAATTTTCAATTTTATAATTACTTTGATATTCACAATTACACACACACACACACACACACACACACACACACACACACACACACATATATATGAAATAAATGATTAATTATCTACCATAGCATGAAAACCTTAACAAAAGGTTAAGAATCCAAGAGATAGAGACATATTTCAATAGCCTGGACACTCACCTGATTTAAATCACAGTTAAAAAACAAAGAAAATGGGCTATAATAATAGCTAGATTTGGAAAAAAGGACTATTTTCCTGAAGGTGTGCTTGATATTCAATGTGATAAAATAAGTGATTTTATGATGAAGAACTAAGGAATATTTCAGAATCTTGTAAACTCAATACCAAATTGTGTAAAACAAGTCACTGTAGCAAAAGGACCTTTGCATAACACTTTATTTTAAAAAAACATATGAGGTTTATTTATGTCAGCAAATTTAATTATTTTACTTTGTCCCAGTAATTGTGTACATCACTGTAAGTACTTAAAGTGGGGAGGGTTAGAGAATAAGTATTTATATAGTATCTACTATGCACCAGACACTACACTAGGTGGTTTTTTTTTACAAATATTATTTCACTTGATCTTCAAGACAACACTGTAAAGGAGGTGCTATTATTAAGTCCCTTTTAAAGTTGAAGAAACAGTTAAAAAGAAGTTAAATAACTCACCCAGGGTCACACAGATATCAAGTGTCTGAGACCAAATTTCAATTCTGGCCCAGGCTCAGCAGTATGTCTACTATGCCATCAATTGGGAGAAATAACCAACATAAGAAGTGTTGATGGAGACTTCAATATGCCCCTTTTAGGATTAGCCGTAAATAACAAAAAGATAAAGAAGAAAGAATTTTAGAAAAGTTAGATATGACAAACTGCTCATAAATATCAGGTAGAAATCATAAGGAATATATATATATATATATATATATATATATATATATATATATATATTCATGAGATTATAGATTTAGAGGTAGAACAGACTCTCACAAGTCATCTAGTCTGACACCCCTGATGGAATCCTAATAAAGCGGCTCTCAGCCCCACTTAACAGCAGCTCCACCATATCTACCTACCCTCCTTCCTGCCAATGTCCTAACTTCTTCATATGTGCCTCACTGCTCACTAGAACAACAGGTGTGTCCATGAACTCATAGTTCTCATAGAACAGCAGGCGTGTCCATGTGATGAGATCCCATCACTCCCTCTAGCTAGTCACTGCCCCCAGACCCATTCCCACAGAAACAGGTGTGTTCTTGTACGCAATCATGATCACACCATCCGTCTAACCCAAGACAGGACCACAATATCCAACTATCCATCTTGACCAATCAGGACCACAATACCTAGCCAATTTGAGGGCAGTATGACCAGAATGTTTAATCACTGAACCATACATGGGACCCCTCCTCCATTACCCAATCCCTTAACAAACTCCTCCTACATTTTAAAAATATTAATCATATTCCTCTATTCTATGTAAATTTTGATTATGTAAATGCAGCTTCATCCTATAAAAATCCATCTTACTTTCTCTGAAGTTGCTGGTTCCTCTTGGATCTTAGCTCACTTCATGAGAGGCATCAATCTCAATAAATGCCTGTACTTGGATTGGAGGTGGTCTGACTCTGAATTCTTTGAGATGGTTCCACCACAACACATCCCGAAACCCCAACAGTTTTTGGTGGGCAGAGCACCCACCTCAACTCCCCCAGTTTTTCAGAGAAATTAAATAACTTGCCCAACATTATTCAGATGACAAGTAGCAGAATCAGGAACAAAACCAATATCCTTTAACTCCAAATCAAGTGCTCTTTCCACTGTACTACACTGATACGGTGGTATTAATATGCCTTATTTAATGAAAGCAAGGACTTTTTCTGGAGGGTTATACAATGAGTTACTGGGTAGGAATAGAGATGTTCCCCAAAAGAATATCAACAAACCTTTTAATAGTATTCAGAAGAAAACCAAAAGAAATTTGGAAGGAGACATTTAATGGGGAAATTTATTATTACTGTATTAAATTTCATTTTTGTTCAAGTTGTTTTTAAGTCGTGTCCAATTCTTCATAACCCCATTTGGAGTTTTCTTGGCAATGATGCTAGAATGGTTTCCCATTTCCTTTTCCAGTTCATTTTACAGGTAAGGAAACTGAAGCAAATGGAGTTAAGTGACTTGCCCAGGGTCACACAACTATTAAGTGTCTGAGGCCAGATTTGAATTCTGCAAGATCAGTTTTCCTGACTCCAGGCCCAGCACTCTAACCACTATACCACCTAGATGCTCCAATTAAATTTAATATACAATTTTTAAAAACTAGATAATAGAAGATAAGTTTCGTATACAGTCTTCTTTTTTGTTCTTCGTATAACGAAATGCTTGTGTAACTCTAGTAATTCTAGGCAATGATGCTTGGTGGACTATTAGTCAGATGTAGGTGAACTTAGCTGAATCAACTTGTGCCATTCTTGATATCTCTATCTATCTAATATTTGTCAAACCTTCATTCCCTGCTGTGGCTAAGTAAATCTTCTTTGAGTATTTAATTTCCTTCTATTATTGGATTTAAACAATGAGGGGGCTGACCTGAGTCATGCTCAGCCCAGAGTAAGGGTTCCTAACCAGGGGCCTATAGACCCACGTTGATTTCAAGGAGTTTGTGAAGTTGGGTGGAGAAAAAAATTACGTTTTTATTTCCATGAACCTCTAATTGAAATTTGGCATTTCCTTCAATTAGTTGAAAACATTGTGAATAGAGATTCACTGACAACAGATTGCCAAAAGGGTGAGTCAGTAAGAGAAAAATGGTTAAGAACCTCTGACCTAGAAGGGGGTTGTTTGCGCAATGGTTTTCAAAAAAATTTTTTTTTGTTTATTACGCAGTATTCTTTGCCATGAGAAATCATTGCACACTGAACATTTAAGTTGGCAACACTATCACAGATTAGAAAGATGAATACTTGTACAGTGTGTGAAAGGCAAACCTGCAAATGCAGCTTTAAATTCACAACTCATCCGGTGAGCCACCTCTCTGATAGACTACTCCCTAGAATCTATCCTTAGACCATCCATTATCAAAAGATATTATGCATCCTTACCACTCAGTTGGATGAGGATATAGATGGTATGCCTACAAAGTCTGCAAATGACACAAATTTAAAGGGATAGCTAACATACTGGATAATAGAACGGGGCGCTGAAAATGTTGACAGAGTAAAGAGCCAAATCTATCCCCAAGGAAGATGAATAATGTAAATTTTTATACTTGACTTTTAAAAAATCAACTATATAAAACACAGACTGGTGATGTAACTAGAAATAGTTCATGTGAAAAAGACCTGGCAGGTTTCGGGGAACTGCAAGCTCAGTTTTAGTTGATTGTATAATATGGCTCCCTAAAAAGCTAACTTCTTAGGTTGGATTAATAGAGAAATAGACCAAGGAAGGGAAGGTTCCCCAGGAGGCTGCCATCATAGCTATCCTCTCAGCTGTCATGGAGAAGGATTACACTTATTTTCCTTGCCCTAAAGGGTAGAAATAAATGGAAGTGACAGAGACATAGATTTTGTTTTGATATAAGGATACTTCCTAATGGTTAGAGCTGTACAGAAATGGAATGGGCTTTCTCAGTAGGTACTGAGTACCTCATCACTGAATCTGGTTGGAGGTGGAGACTGAATGACCACTTGTTGGGAATATTGCTAGGTGAAGCGACAGACTCAAAACAGAAGGATCCAAATTCAAATCTGGCCTCAAACATGTGTGACCCTGGGTAACTCACTTAACCCATTTGCCTCATTTTCCTCAACTGGAAAATGGGAATAATAATAGCGCCTCCATCATAGCGTTGTTGTGATGATCAAATGAAATAATAATTGGAAAACATCTGGCACTTAGTTAAATTAAATCTAAGAAATGTTAACTATTATTATTATATTGGAGGGTATTCCTACTTAGATATGAATTGGACTAAATGTCCTCTGAGGTTCCTAATTAAGGAAGTTCCCTGAAGACAGACTTTTAAAAAATTATCTTTTTATCTTCAGTGCCTTACACATAGTAGGTATTTATCAAATGCCAACGTTTTTATTACTAAGTTGAGTGAAGGTATAGATGGTATGCTTCTGTAGTTTGCAAATGACACAAAACTAAAAAGGATGGCTAGCAATGACAAAACTGGGTATGAAAAAAGAATAAGTGGCATAATCTAGCCACAGAGATGAAACTTAATGGGAAGTAAATGGAAAGTTCTATACTTGACCTTTGTAAGATAAACTTTATGAAATACAGAATAGTGACATGACAGGGAATAATTCATATGAAAAAGATCTGAAGGCTTTTGGCTTGGATGCAGAGGCCAATGTTTCAGAGGGAAAAATTATATGATGATGACATGGCTGTCTGTAACAGAAGGTACATAAAACAGGAGAAAGGGCAAGTCTCATAAACATTTCTTTTGAGAAGGTCACCCTCTCCCATCACTTCCTGCCTGGATTACGGTAACAGTCTCCTATATGGCTCCCTCATATTTAATTTCAAGTGACACGTGGCAATGTAAAGAATACTGAGTTTGGAGAACATCTAGGTTCAGATCCTGGTTCTGCCTCTTTTAGTTGTATGACCGTGGACAAGTCACTTAACTGATCTTGGCTTCAGTACTCTCATCTGTCAAATGAGGGAGCTGCATTAGATGACCTTTAAGGTCCCTCTTTATTTCTAAAACTATGATCTTTTCATGTCTCCCTCTAAACCATATTGAACCAATTGAATGTCAGATTAATCTTATTTCCAGTCATTCTTCCATTCCAAAATCTTTTATACAGATTAAGCATTTATTAAGTACTCACCATGTGCCAGGCACTATGCTTACATTCTAAATTATATTCAGGATAAAGTCCAAGATCCTTAAATGGGTATTCAAGGTACTTTACAATCTGGGATGGCAAAGTTGTCCAGCAGAAAAGTTACTGAACAGAGAACATAGAGCCTTAATTTCTAAAACTTGCTGTGTCACTGACTAACTGTGGTATTCTGAGTAAGGCACAAGGACAGTAGAAGTGCCTCAGACATGGCATCAGAAGACCCTGGTGGGCATCCCAGCGCTGCCACTCACTTGCTGTGTGTCCTTGGGCAAGTCACCATGACAAAGATGGCCTAGATGCAATACTTACTTTATAGAGTTATTGTGAAGTGCAACTGTGATAATATTTGTAAAGTGCTTCACAAACTTTAAAGCAATACATGTCCTTATTATCTTTCAGCCTCCTTTGCTTAGTCTACTTTGGGAAGAACTGATTGAGGTTAGGATTTTTTTTTTACATAGTCTTCAAAAACTGAAATTTTAAGGTTACTTTACATTTTCATGGGACTATTGACTTTTTTCAAAGTATTTTTATCCTCATCACAATCCTGTGAAGAGGGTAGTTCAGATACTATTTCCCCATTTTTTTTTCAGATTAGGAAATGAGAGCAGAGATAAGATAACTGGCCTGTCTGTAGTTACAAAGATAGGGAGCAGCTCAGACATTTATAGAACACAAATATCCCACCTCTGAGGAATAAGCTTTTTTTTTGTTATATCATACAGAGAAGTCTCACTCTTCAGGTATGAGTTTTTTGAGGACAGTGATGTTATGCAGGAAGTTTAAAATATCCTCCTTGAGCCTGTGCTTGGATTTGTGAGGAAGAATGCATGTGATAATTGGAACTATGTTCATTAAGTTAAATGTACACATACCAATCATTGACTATGTTTGTACCCTTATAGCATACAGGAGTATGGGAGAGTAGGTTTTGTGTTCATATGCGAATACAGTAAGATAATGAGCTTTCAGGTGTTTTCAGACGGAATCATTAAAACAAAACATCCTCAGTAATGCATGCTCAGGATTACGAAAAGCAAAAGCAAGTAAATAGGTCAAAGACAATTTGCTATTATAGCCTTGCAATATTTTCCAGTTAATTTAAAATAGATCCATAGAATGTTACATTTAAAATGATTTCATGATCATCTGGGCTAATCCTTTCAAATTCAAGATGAGAAAACCAGGGCTCAAGTATTCTGACTCCCAATTCAACACTTGGCAATTCTATACAAAACAGGACTCAGTTTCTTTCTTCCCACCTAGCCTCCCCTCTTTCTAATTTTCCTATTATTGTTGGGGTCCCTGCTATTCTCAGTCACCCAGTCTTGCATCCCTGATATATTTGGAGGCACCCTTAACTCACTACTTTCACCCATTCAACATATCCTTTCTGTTGCCACATTTTGCTGTTTTTACCTTCCTATCTCTTTCTCTCCATTTATACAGCCACCACCTAGTATAGATCTCATCTTTTTTTGTTTTTTTACCTAGATTGTTACAATAATCTCATCTATATCCCTACCTCAATTCTCTTACCTCTCTCACTCATCTTTTACTCAGTTACTTAAGTGATTTGTCCTAAAGTACAAAACTGAAAAGGATAGCTAACAATGACACAATTGGGTATGAAATTTACCCACTCCTCAAAAACTTCCACATCTTCCTATTACCTTCAGGATCAAATATAACGTCCTCTGGCATTTAAAGTCTTTCATAACCTAATCCCTTTCTACTTTCCCAGTCTTAAACTTTACTCTTTCTACTTAGTCCAAATCCAGCTCTATTGAACTAATTACAGTCTTTGAACACAATACTCCATTTCTCATCTCTGTGCCTTTTCACAATAGATTGTGTGCTACTTGAGAGCAGGGGCTATCTTTTGCCTTTCCCTATCAATATCTCTAGGGCTTAACACCAGGCCAGACTGATAAAAGGGACTTAATAACTGTTTATTGCCTAACTGACTTGAATGCTTCGCCTTCTGACCTTTGCCTCTTAATTTCCCTAGCTTCCTTCAAGACTTGGCTCAAATCCCATCTTGTGTAGGAGGCCTTTCCCAGTCTCACCCTTCTCCACCATTACATTCTATCTACTTCTTATATATTTTGTACATCCAGTATCTAGTTTTTCATACATTCATTTCCCTATTTATAATGTGAGCTCCTTGAGAGATCGAACAGTGTTTCACCTTTCTTTGTATCCTCAATACATAATACAGTGCTGGAAAATAGGAAACAATAAGTTTATTGACTGACTTTTCCACTCTACCGTGCTAAAGGTTCTGCTCTTCATTTTTTCAAATTTTATATATATATATAT
>CM053581.1:393062411-393096767 GCA_028627135.1 Pseudochirops cupreus | reverse complement strand
ATAGACAATCAACAAATATAAGTAATGTTAACCTTCCTATTTTGGAGGGAAGAGAGAATATAGAATGGAGAATACCATCAAATTTCCCTCCACTCTTCTCTAGGTCTTTACCTTCTTCTAGGTAACAGCTTTGAAAGAAATTATGTACAAGTTCCTAGATGCCTTGGTAAACCCATGTGGTAAAACCAATGAGAGATGGGAAGAGATGACAAGGAAATGAATTTCTTTAAAATTTAGAGGATTTAACTAGGGTTAATCCAGAAGATGTAATGAGCAACTGAACAGGAAGTAAGAAAAAGGAGCAAATAATTTCTGCCCCTGCTGAGAAAAGTAGATGGCATCAGGCTTTTGAAGATACAATAAGATAAGGAGTTATCTTTCTCACTCATCCTGGCCTGCAGTGTTCACTGAGGACTCATATGTATTTGATTAGCATTATTTTTAATGTTAAAGCTTTTCACAGATTATTTCCCTAATTCAAATAGGCATCCTTCATACAAATGATAGTAAAATAAAAGCTCTTCCCATACCAGTTTCACATTCTTCTTGCTTACCTTGACTGATTTTATAATGAGTATACGGATCTCTTTTACAATTTTATCGGCACCCTAGACTTTCCTTTTTACAATCTCCACTATCCAACTCATAACCTGATAACCTGACCCCAATGTCTCCTGGCCTTGACCTCACCTTATTTCATTTCATTTTCTAGTCTACTTTATCAAGTACTTTATCACTTAATCAAGCATCCCCATATCACTTGGATTGTTCCTTGGTCTAGACTTCTTTTTCAGAAAAGTAGGTTACTTATTTCTTCTTACTGGGTACCATACCTTCCTTTCACTCTGTCTCGAAACTTGTGATGCCTGAAACTTTGGAGGTTGGTAGAATGTGGGAGAGAAGTATTAAGGCCTCCCCCTCCCTTTCATATCACTTAGGGTAAACGAGCCATTTTTATTTCACCTTCAGACTCATAGATACTACCACCTTGGTTCCTGAGTGGACAAATTGTTTTCATACGCTTAGTAGTAACACATATACATACACACATATACATATATGTAATACATACATACATATCAGTAATTATATACATGTATCAGTAGTTCTATACATATCAGATAATCCAAATTGATGAAGGCAACTAATGATAAAATTGAGAATTGCGACAGAATAGAGGCCTTCTCTTATGACCCATAGGATGGTTACAAGGCTACAATAAGGAAGTGTCAAAACATTTTGAAATTGGAAAAGCTGTACACAAATTTTTAGTGGCTCTTTCTTGATCTGGAACAAATGTGACACTGTCTACCCACAGAAAGTTAGCGTCTGATTGGTCTTAATCTCTTACATAGATTCATCTTAACAGGAAATTTAGGAGTTGGAGAATAGGATGGATATTATTTGCTTCTATTTGATAGTGTAGAAACCAAGAGATTAGAACTTTAGCCGAACTTCATAAAGAACAAGGAGCCCTTAACAATTGGGCTGGACCAAATGTTGGATACGTTGACAGATGTCATACTGTACGGTTTTGTTTGGCATTTATTTTGGTTGTTTTTCCTTGTTATGAAAGAGTTTAATCTGGAGGAGAGAGAGGATTGCTTCTCCCTTTCACTTTCTTCAAGAAATGACTGTTATATATAAGCTACAGGCATAAGTAAAACCATATATAAGTATGCATTTTAAATATGCAAAAAGGAATAGGGCTAGAAACTGACATAAAAACTGGATCCCCCAAATCTTTATTCCACTTTTATAGAAACTTCAACTTGTAGAACTCCATGTTCTTTACAAAACACAAATTCCTAAATATACTCATTTGCAAATCCTGTCTGCTGTATAGTTTAATTCAAATCACATTTCACTGCTAGCACTGTCATGTTTGGACCTCATCAAAGCCAAATCAGAGGCAAAAAGTATGGATGACTGAAACCCACCAATAAACTCAAAATTTTCACAGGTGCACAATTGTTTTAGTCATCTTCCCTCTCAAACCTCCTACCACAATTTTTAAAGTTCAGGAAATAATCTTATTAATTTTTTAAAAATTCATTTGAATTTTCCTGCCCGCCCCTGTGGGAGGTTTTAATTAGGGTAGGTGCCTGAAGAAGAGACAAAGATAGTATCCTGAATTATCAGCTCTTGAATGATACAGGGCTAGCAGTTTATGGATGAGAGCTCTCAAAACAGAAAACAATCACCACCAACTCAAAATGATATCTACAGTAGAGCCACCACCTTACAAAGTAACACACTTTAACACAGTAATAGGAACTGCTCACAATTCCCCAGTGAGCAGCAAAATTAATAGAGAGCAGGGGAAACAGTTTGGCACCATTCCTGAAGCTCCAGGCTAAGATTTCAACAGTAATTATGCCACCAACTGCCCTGCGATGAACATTCAAACCCTAACTGCTCCAGAGTGGGGCAGGTTAACCCAGAAGCCTCCGAAAAAACCCACACATAACAAACCAGGTTGCTGAGGCCTGGGGACTTTCTAAACTAAAGAAGCAAGCGGCCAAAGTACTACTAGCACATGTCTGAAGATTTAACTGGATTCTTGCCAGCCTCGCTCCAAGATGCCTAGGCAGTAGGTGGGCAGAGAGGGAGGTTTGAAACTTCCATCTGGGGCAGGTCACATCTTTAATGAATTCCAGCTGCCTTTTTTATTGCAAGGGCAATCTGCTTTACCTGCTCTTTGGAACTGCCTGAAGGGTCAGGGAGTAAGAGCAGGTGGGGCGAGAGGGAGGATCTTAAGAAGGCTGGGGATGGAGGGAAAAATGACTGACAATATATCCAAGGTTACGGCGTGCCAAACTGTGCCTCGTGGTTGAAAAGCAGAATCAGAGAGTGCTTGAGCTCTCCTCTCCCCCAGCTCATCCCAAGGCCTGCACCCTTTCCACCGAACTGTCTAGGAATATCCCCAAGGAACCACTGCAGCTCTAGCAAGGCCGCACCCTGGGTGTGCTTCACCGTCTCTTCCCACTCAGAGTGAACCCCAGTCCTTTCCCTAGCACCATGCCCCCCAAAAGACAACCGAATGTCAATGAACCTTCCTGAGTCGATGCTTCTAAAATTCACCCTCTTTCCCCCAAGTCAGACACTGGCTTTACTTTTCAATTCCTCAAATATAGCCTTGTGGCTGAAGGGTTCGTGTATATGACAGCCTAGGAGTCCCCAAATGCCTCTTTTCTCTCCTGACTCCTGGAACCCATTTCTTTCTGAATTCCCCCAGAGGCTGGACCTTCCAAAAGCTGTCTCCACTGCCCTTCCATGCTCGGCTTGCCTTTGCCTACAAAAAGGGATCTGGCTGGGGGAAGAAGCTGCAGCTAGCGTTACCTTTATTTCGGTCCTTCCCCGAGTAGGCTAGGGAAAGACACCAAATTAACCCAAGTCCGGCCGCGAGGACACAGCTCTCTGGTCTTCCTCTTACAACCAATGACTATAATATCCGGCTCGGAGCCTGGGTGTGGAGCGGGAGGAAGTTACTCCTACCTTCCCCTTTGCCGCTGCAGCTGCCTGCCTCCCTCTCAGCTCAGAGGCGGCTGCAACCTTTCCGCGTGGATCTCAAGGACGCAGAGAGGGATACCAGACCACGCTGCTCCCGGGCACGAAGCCCCCTACTTCTCCCTTGTGAAAGCATTTTAAGTAGGCGAGTGCGAGCCGCGGCCCCGGTTACTACTGCCCAAAGACCGAATTCTGGCCAACATCTTTCCATTCATTCTGGATCATGCTTTCAGATCCGCTACCTCTCTCGGCCCACTTTCTTTTTCTTTTTCTATTTTTTTGGGGAGGCGGGGAGGAGGACGAGAAGGAGGGAGTGACTGTGGGGAAAGCCTACTAGGAAAAGATCCTCAGTCCCGTTCAGGGAAGGATTGAGGGTTCTTGTGCTTTTTCTAGGAGGACTGGGTGGGTGTAGGGGAAGGGGAAGGGGCCTCTGTTTCTGGTGAATGGGGGAGGGGTGGAGAGGAAAAGGCAGCTGTCAAAAGCTTTAGGTCTGAACGTCCCTGTGAAACGGTCAGAAATCAGTTCACGATTTCTCCAACACCCTCCCATCTCTGGCGTGCATGCCTCTTTGGGGTGGAGTGCGGGGGGGGGGGGGTAGGTCGTGGTGGTGGTGTGGGGGAAGAGACTTTTTTTCAGCGTGCGGGGTAGTCAAGCTGCAATTGTTCCCTTTAAGAATCCAAAACTACTAGCAAGGGTTCTTACCCCAGTGCGTGTGGCTCCTAAATCCGGTGCCGAACTGGGTGGGGCAGGGGGATGACGCCAGTCTGGAGATGATTGATGCGGTGCTAGAGGCTGGTGGGATGCCTATCTAGCAGTGACTTTCCTTAATTTTGAAAAAAACGCCTCATTTCTTTGTCTTAATAGCTTTCTTGGGATTTGGCAAGTCTTTCGTTTTAAAAGAGGATAGCCATAGCTGACAAAAAGCTAAAGAAAGCGTTTTTTGGGGGGGTAGGCGGGCACTCATCCCCGGGAGATAGCAGAGGCTGAAAAAAGTACACCTGCTTTTTACTAAGCAGAAAAAAACGGAAGTAAACGTACTATGGCAAGCCAGGAGGAGAGGAGTGCCTTGAACTCATTTAAAGTTTTTTCACAGCAGTCAATTAAGCTTGACATTCAGGGAAATAGGAATAATAAAAAAATAACTAATTTACTCACAACACTCTGTTGTGTTTCCCATTTTACAGAACTTCTCAGAGAGATTTAGTGTCTTGTCCAGGATCAAACAATCAGTAAGGGTAGGTGAGATTCAGAATTGAAACTCAGTTCTCTCCTGTAGCCAAATTCATAGCTCCTTTTGATGGAATCCTAATAAAGCTGCCCCTAGTCACACTATTCTAACTTCCATATAGGCTCCAGTGAACAGCAGGCCCACTGTACCTACCTAGTCATTCCACCTCCTCCTCCCCAACACACTTAATATCTTAACTTCTTCATATAATCCTCACTGCTGACTAGAACAACAGGTTTGTTTCACATAGCAGGCATGTCAATGTGGTGGGATCCCAGCCACTGCCTCTAGTTAGCCACTGCCCCCAAACCCATTTCTCCTATTTCCCCCAGAAACAGCAAGCATGTCCATACACTTAACCACAAATAGTCTCAAGACAGCACCACAATACTCAGCCAATAAGAAAGCAGTACCTCTAGGATATGGACCCAAAACAATAGAAGGGACTTTCCCTAAGTAGGCACCTTTGCAGTAATAGTAAAGAACTGACCTAGAGTGAGCTTATGACCTAGAGAGAGGCTTATTATAATATCATTATCATACATACCCACCCACCCCCAATGGGTTTTTCCTGTATGCATTGATGGTAATCAAATGGGCAGTTCCACTGTGACTGGGACCTCTTCCCATTACCTAATTCCCTAACCGCTCCTGCCTTTTTAATATTCATAATTTTTGTTATTTAATTGCATTTTTACCCTATAAAAATCCATCTTGCTTTCTCTGAAGTTGTTGGTTCCTCTTGGAATTTATATTATACACAGGATTCATGAGAGGCATCAGTCTCAATAAATGCCTATTAGAGGTGGTCTGACTCTGAATTCCTTGAAGATGGTTCCACCACAACACATCATGAAACTGCAACAGTTTTTGGCATCCCTGGTGGGCAGAGTTGAAACCCCAACAGTTTTACTACAGACTCCAGCCCTTTTACCCAGTTATAGCTTTTAAATGCATCCTTATTTATGTCCCAGAATTGAATAGGCTAAGCCTGATCAATTGAGTTCTCCCAACTTGCCTGACAAAATAACAAAATATAAGGGACTGATAATAAGTATTTAAGTTTTTCCCTTTGTTAAGATTTTTCGCCTTTCAGATTGCAGTAGCCAAATTTGTACATTTGGCAAATGCCCGTTCTTACCTTGTTGAAGAAATTTTGGAGAGGTTTACATTTCGTTAGTCCTTTAGTCCATTGGAGAAGTTCTTCAATCAAATGCTCAATGAAATTAGTATGGGTAGGGTGGCTGGAGTAAGGAGTCAGTCAGTTAATAGTCATCTCTTATGATTAAGGAAACCATGCATGCCTCCCACCCCCAAAACCCAACCCAACTCCAATGACCCAACTCCAAACCCCCCAAAACAAAACAGGTTTTGAGAGGGAGTTGCTCTTTGATTTTTCTCTTGAACTTCAGGCAGATTGTAGAGTGGGGAGGAGATTTTTCTCTCCTCCCTTCCATCAACAATAGCAGTGGAACAACTCATTCAGGAGGAAATGCCAGGTCTACCAGTGAGCAGGCTGAGAGAATCCAGGTGTCCAATTAAGCTGTAGAAAGAGGTAGGCCTAGGGAATCTAGAGGAAAATGACACGACCAGCAATGATGCTGTCTCCAGGTGGAATAGCATGAAGATACCATACAAAAAGATATTGGGACCCTACAGTGCCAGAAATGACTTTGGCCATGTATGTTTCCTAAGAGTGTCCCCTTATTTATGAATATGTTGAGTATACACAATCTTCCCACTAATACCATGTATATTTGTGAAAGAGTGTGTTCCATGTTTATGGGAGAAACATTACTATTGTTCATGAGGCATTTTAACAAATGCTTTTGTTTTCAGTTAGTTGTGTCAACTTGCTGACAAGTAAAAAGTAAGTGCACTGGTGGGCGCTTGTGAGCTACAGCTTTAGGAATGTAGACTCATAGAGTACCTTCAATCTTATAGTTATCTTCTGGAGAATGCAACCTGTGAGTGCAAGTTGGGGACAGGGGTACCCCTGCAGGGGATGTTACATTTAAATTCTTTCATATGAAAATATTTAGTCCATTTCAATTCAATAAATTTTTATTAGATGCCTAGTTTGTGAATTTGCTACTGAATTCAGTTGTTTCTGATTCTTGCTGATTAAGATGCCACTTTTTGAGATCTGAAAATATCATCAAAGCAGAGAATGGATACATCAATGTTTTTCAAACTTATCTAGCAAACAAAACCCTTTGGAATGTGAAATAATATTGAAGAGCACCTTGAGAACACTCCAGGAGAGACTATTCAGTCTCCAGACTGTCCAGGAGAGAATTTTTTAGCAAAATAGAGAAAATGTTCATACTAAAAATGACCAAATATAATAAGTATTTTGTATAGCAAATTTCACATTCAATATTATAAAAACATGAAAATTTTATTGATGATCTCTTAGTCATATCATATAGTTGGAATTCCATAGAGTAAAATTTGGGAAGTGAATGCCTTTATATAGGATGAAACAACCCCCAAATCCCTCAAACAAAACCCAACAGGAAGAGATAGAGAAATTCCATTTAAAATAACTACGGAAGGTATAAAATACTTGGAGATCTACCTGCCAACATACAGATGAACTATGTGAATACAACTACAAAACATTCCTTATATAAATAAATGTATCTTTATAATTGGAGAAATATTAATTGATGATTGGTAGAATAAGCTGATACAATAAAAACCATCCTACCTAAATTAATTTACCTTTTCAGTGTCATATCCATCTAACTACCAAAGAATTACTTTATAGTTAGGAAAAATAATAACGAATTCATCTGGAGGTCAAGAATCTTAAAGGACATAAAAAGAAAAGAAAAGAAAAGAAAGGTAACTTAGCAGGACTAGTTCTTAACTGTGCTACAAAATATAATTTATCAAAGCAATTTGAGAGATTGGGTACAGAAGCAAATAAGCACAGTAACCTAGTTTTTAATAAACCCAAAGCTCCCAGCTACTCGGGGTAAGAACTCACTATCTGACAAAAACTGTTGGGAAACCTGGAAAGCAATTTTGATGAAACTTGTGTAAATCAGTATTCAAATGCCATGCCAGGATAAGCTTCAAATGAATACATGACTTAGATTTGAAGGGTGACAGGCATAAATAGGAGAAGTTGGGGACAAAACCTGACCTTAGAACTTCCCCAAGTTTTAGTCCAGGTCTTCTGCTCCAAGATTTATGTAGGAGCTTGGTAGAACTCATTAAGCACTCTCTTCTCTGCCACAGTTCAGTACTTTCAGTTTCTTCTTTCACCCATTGATTGCCCCTTATAACTCTGGGGACTTTCTAGGCAGGATTAGGGAGAGTGATCACATTGCAGATGCTTCTCAGCAGTAGAGATCCCTACAACTTCATCTTCGGCTGTCTCTTATTGACTGTGTGTCTTTAAGGATTCTGAGGACTGACTCAATTCTACCTACTGGCTCAAATATTATAATGTTCTCAAATTGCTTCTCAAGGCTGAGAGGGAAGTGCTTGTTCCTGTGAACTACACACCTCAAGATTGTAATCAATTCTCAAAACTTTATTATATCTGTAATTTATAGTCTTAGTTCCCTAGAAGTACTAAGAAGTTAACTGATTTATCCAGAATCACAAAGCCAGTATAAATAAGAGTCTAGACTGGAACTCCCCAGGCTTCAAGACTGCCTTACTACCCGTTATAACAGATTGCTTCAACAAAAAAGTTAGAAAAATGGAAAAAAAAAACCCAAAACATCTACTGTGGAAAAAACCCCACTGACTCACCTATAAAACTGTTCAAGGATAACAACCGAAGAATCATTAGACTTCCTGAGGCACAGCTAGAGTACAGGGTCTGGGAGTCAGGAAGTCTCATCTTCCTGAGTTCGTCTGGCCTCAGACACTTACTGTGTGACCCTGGGAAAGTCACTTAACTCTCCCACAGTTTCCTCATCTGTAAAATGAACTGGAGAAGGAAATGACAAATCCCTCCAGTATCTTTGCCAAGAAAATCCCAAATGGGGTCACGGAATCTGACAGGACTGAAAAATACTCAACAACAACAAAGATTTCCTGAAAACAATGACAAAAAGAACTTTGGTCATACCATATCTCAAGAAATAATGCATGAAAACTTCCCAGATCTACTCAAACCAGATGGCCAAGTAAAAATGGAAAGAATTCATTATCACCTTCTGAAAGACACTGCTAAAAAATCCCAGGAAAGTCATAGTCGATATCCAGAGCTTTCAGATCATCGCAAATAGGATTGCACAAGATTGTTATTAGGGAATATGGAATATGATGTCATGTAAAGGCTTGTAGACACGAATAACTTACACTACACAACTCAGTATAAAAAGATGGGTCTTTAATAGAATGGAGGACTTTTGAACATTCCTGATGAAAAGACCAGAACTAAGTAGAAACTTTGAAATAATAGGGTTGCCTTGCCAAAGGGGGCAAAATGATAGTCACTGAAGGACTTTTAGAAATTCATAGAGGAGAGCATAAAGGAGGTGAGAAAGAACCCGGCCGGCAAGTCAGCTTTGAAAGTTACACGGCGAATACATTATGATGCATTAAAGAGAAAGGAAGCTGTATGTGGTACTCACAACATTATGAAAAAATCTCTTTTTCAACTTTGTGGAGGTACTTGTTTCGTTTTGTGCTTGTTAATTTCAGACAAATAAAAATAAAGGCCACTACAGGAATGAAGAAAAACATAGAGAGATAAATATATTTGAATACTCAGAAAGGGCTAAAAGATAGAGTAAGTCTAATAGGGCCAGGGGTGGGGAAGTGACCTCAAGGCCACAGCCTTCTAGGTCCTTGGGTATGGCCTTTTGACTGAGTCCAAGTTTTATAGAACACATTTTTTTATTAAGGGGATTTGTTTTGTGAAGTTTGGATTCAGTCATAGGGCCACAAATGTCCTCTAGGCTGCAAGTTCCCAATCCCTATAGGAGAAAAGAGAGAAATGTTCCTCCAGGATCCTCATGACTTTAAGTCTTCAAAGTGAGTTAAATAAGACAAAGAGAAGGATTAGGAGAGATTTTGTTCTATACTTGTGGTTTTATAAGAAGACAGAAAAGAAAAGGAAAACAGTAGGGAAGAAATGATGAAGTGGTGGAATTTACTATTTGTCATAACTGGGTATGAGAGAAAGAGTAGTAAAATGAACAAAGGGTGGGAGGAGCAAGCCTCACATAGTCTCAATTGATCTGAATTAGAATTAGATAAAGTAATCTTAGATATTAATTAATGTTAATATTAAATATTGAATTCAGTAAGGAAACAGGCAGTGATATGGTAAGGGGAGATGGGTTTAAGAGAAACTGTAGAATTGGGTAGGGTAGGGAACTATAACAAATGAGCTAAAGTTCGACTTTATAGGATGAAGGAAAGAAAGTGTTAGAACCAGTGTTTGGGGTCTGTTTAAGAGGAAGAGAGTATGGACAGTGGAATGCTATAAAATTGCTTTAATTATAAATTATATGTTCATGTTATTTCTCTTTCACCACCTCTTTCATATCTGTAAAGATGGGGAGCAAGGGGCAGAGAAAGGAAAAATGACAAGATAATAGGATGGAGGGAAATATATAAATGTTCACAACTGTGAATATGAATGGGATGAATTTATCTATAAAATGGAGAATTGTAGCATAGATTACAAAATAGAAACCAGCAATATGTTGTTTATAGGAAACCCTACTTGAAATATATAGGTTCACATAGAATTAAAATGCAGAGCTGAAGCAGAACTTTTTTTTTAATGTTTCAGACAAATTCAAGTTGGCCCTTCTCTCACCGATGCATTTTTATAACGTTTTCATCTTTCCTTAACGTTGTCAAACAAGTGTTTGCCAGAGTTGTCAGTGGCATCTACAAAACTGAGTGAATATTTATTCCTATGACCCTTTTAGACCAAGTCAAGAACAACTAAAAAAAAGACAAAAGATTATTTATCCAAAACATTCACAAATGAGTTATGGATATATGTGAGATGCATTGGAGTTGGAGACCTAGGATTCTTTTTTTGGGGTTGGATTAAAAAATGTATTTCACCTTTAATTATTTGACTTGGAAGGCATCAAATGAAGCTAGATTTAAACCTCCATGTTAACTTTTACATTTTGTTTACCTTCTTTAGCATTTCAACAAGCCTCCAAAAGGACATTATACTTCAGTTACTTTCTTGACTTTAATCCCTTATAAATAGACCATCTAATATTCCCAAACAGAGACACATTTAGAAACAAAAAACACTTTAGGGATTTTTATTTCAGAAAATATACTTTGATTTTTTTAAATGTTAAAAACCTGAAACAATTGTATCTTCCACAGACGGCTATCAACCTCCTTCTCTGTAAGACCTTCAGTCAGTCAAACAGCAAATGTTTGTTATGTGTAGAATAGACCATGCTTAATACTTAGTACACATAATGCAAGTGTTATGCAAACATTTTACAATGTTTATACTTCTCCCCAGGGGTCATTTATGAATCGGATATCTTAAAAAAGTTGGAAAAGCATCTTCTACAAAGGCTGTAATTACTGTTGCTGTAGTTTCTAGTCAAATGGAATGCTGTGGAAATACCTGTTTTAACTGTGAATTTGTGTTACACTGAGTGAAAGCTTGAGAGAAGCTATTGTATCTCAGAAAGGCAGATACTGTTCTGTCGTCATGACTGGAGGGAAACTGGAGAAGACGAAGAAAAAGAAATAGAAAACTTGGAATGTGATATTCCAGAAGACAAAAGATAGGAGCTTAAAGCCAAGAATAACCCATAACTTATAACAACAAATGATTTAGGATAACATATAACAGGAAAAATGACAAAGAAAGAAGAAAGAAAGAGAGAATGGAAAAAAATTTTTGATAGAACTATTTTTAACTTTTATCTTGTGAAAAAGAGGGAGAGAATTCTTGTTAAGAGATTTTGTTATCCTGAATGGTAAATTATGTAGGATTCTGTTTTCAGAAGTGCAGAGAATTCACTTGCCAATAGAGTGATGATTTGAGATGACTTGGTTAAGATATTGTTAATAATAATAATAATCATCATCATCATCTAATAAGCATAATACCTTGTTCATTTCTTTGTTAATATTTTACATATTCAATATCTTTAATAATTATCTAATCATAGGTCATTAAAGAATTTAGTATAGAGAGATATGAATAACACTTATTAGGAAAGTATGTGTAATACCTGAAGAACTGGGGTGGAGTCTCTGAACTTAGTTGCGGAAATATACAAGAATTTGGGATGATAGTGTTAAATATGTGAGCAAGTAAAGTAGAAGGCTGAAGGGTGACCTAAAAGTGAGGTTGGAAGATCCCATAATCCTTGCTACATGCATAATTTGGCAAAGGTTATAAACTTCCAAAAGAAAATTAATCCCACTCTTCAAAACAAACAAAAATTCCAACTTTTCTTTGCTCTTATCTTGGTTTGTGTACATTTTCAAATGGTTTATAGAGGTAGCCCTTTCAAAGGCACAGGGTGCCTTCAAATAGGAACACACAGAAGCTCTCTTTTACTGTAGTACTGTAAAGTTCAACCATAGCACCACATCTCTGATGTGAATCACTTACCTTTTGTTGTTTTTGAGCAATTCTTTGTGTGCATACTTTCAGAATTCTGATAGGACTGAACGAGGTAAATGTCTCACAACCAAAGCTTTTTAGGTTTGAGTGGATTGCCTTGTAAGTTTTCAGAAAACAAGTACAGATAGGAGATATATGTCAAAGCCAAGGCATATAATAAATCTCTTAAAATATTTTATTTTAAGCAGTCAAGATCTCTCTTCTCATCTTCTTACTCCCCCTCCCCAATTGAGAATACAAAACAAGCAAAACTTATTAAAAATTATATTTCCCAATGGCCATATTTAAAAAAATTGTCTCATTCTGTATTCTGAATCCTTCACTTTTTGATAGATCAGTAGGTGAAGAGCATGTTTCATCAGTTGTTTGGAGTCTTGGTTCATCTTTATGGTAATAAGAGTTTAGCACAATAATATTTTATCACATCTACATACCATAACTTGTTCATCCTTCCTGATTTATAGACATTCCCTCAGATTCCTTTCCTTTGTCTCCTCAAAAAGGGTTATAAATATTTTTGTACACCCTTAGAGTTTGTTTTGCTTGTGGCTAATCTCTACTTTAATCTATCCTTTTTCTAATTCTACTCCCTTTCCTCTTTCCCTCCTACTTCTCTTTCGATAGTTGTATTTCTGTGCTGTGTGTATTTTTCCTTCTCTTGACCAGTTTAGATCAAAGTGAGGTAAATGTGTCAGCTGCTCCCTTCCATCCCCTCTTCTCTGTTTGTATAGATATCTACCTTGTTTGTATAGATATCTACCTGTGCACACTGAATATATTGAGATAATATTTCCTAACTTTCCTTTCTTTTACTCCTACCCACCCTCCACCCCCAGCCCCCAAGCCCTGGTATTCCTTTTATCTTCTTCATCCATTTTTCTCTGGAGATCATCTTGACACCTAACAGAATCACTCTTTGCCTTTATCTAATTGGACCCCCCAATGATGATAGGGTTTAGAAGGATATGTACACCATCTTCTCATATTTGAATGTAAGCACTTTAATCTTGTTTAGTCTTTTCTCATTGTTCATTCATGTTTACCTTTTTATGTTGCTCTTCAATACTGAGTTCAAACTTCAAGGTTTCTCTGCAGGTCTGATCTTTTCATCAGGAATACTTGGAAGTTCTCTTTCATTAAAGGTCCATTTTCCTTCCATAGCATTATACTCATTTTATTATATGTTATTCATGGCTGTAAGTCCATATCCTTTGCCTTCTGGAATATCACATTCCAAGTTTTCCATTACTTTTCCAGTCTGTCCAGCTGTAGTGGCTGCTTAATCATGTGTGATTCTCATTGTATTTTCTTGATACTTGAATTCTTTCTTTCTAACTTCTTGTAGTATTTTGTTTTTGATCTGGAAACTCTGGATTTTGACTATGATATATTTGGGAGTTTTCATTTTGGGGTTTCTTTCAGGAAGCAATCAATGGATTCTTTCTAGTTCCACTTTGTCCTCAATTTCCAAGAGATCTGGACAGGTTTCTTTTAAGATTTCTTTAAATCAGACATTTAGGGTCTTTCGTGGGCCATGACATTCAGATAGTATGAAAATTCCTAAATTTTTTCTTTTCAATCTGTTTTTCTGGTCTTTTTTTTTTTTTTTGCTATAAAATACCTTCAATTTTCTTCTACTTTTTCAACCTTTTGACTTAAAAAAAATCTTTCTTGTGGCTTCTATTTGGTCCATCTGAATTTTCAAGGAGTTTGTTACTTGAGAAAGGCTTCACATTTCTTATGCCAAGCTGTTAATTCTCTTTCTATTTCTTCCAAAACTTTAATTTAGTTTCAGTTTTTCCTTAAATTTTCTTATTTTACTAAAAAAAAAATTTAAACTCTTTAAAAAAAAAACAACTCTTTATCTCTTCCAGGAATTCTAGTTTGTTCCCAAACTAGAGGCTTGGCTTGTAGATATTTTAGAGTTATTCTCTTTTTCTGTGTTTATGTCTTGAACATCCTTTCCACAGTTATAGTTCTTTTCTAGTGTTTGTTTTTGTTTGTTTGCATGTTCTTTCTGTCTACTTTCTGACTTCAGACTTGATGTTAGGGTTGGGCCCTGCCACGTTTCTGGAGAGAACGTCTTGGCTGGTCCTATTGCTGCTTTCTTGGGAGTGTTATGTTATTCCAGGATCACAGGGGCAGTCTAAGACCCGAAAGCTTTCAGTGCCCTCAAAGTGGTCTTATTAAGGGCAAAATTTGTTTGCTTTCTCATGAGGTCTGAGTTTTGCGCGTTTGTGACTTGGATTTGGGTCTGTGAGGAGTAAACTGCTTCAAAATTCATCCCCTATCAGGAAAACTCTGTTGGTTCAGAATGACAAAATTGTAGGTTCCCCCTTGGCCTGGAATTCCTGCCTTGGCTATTCCTCTGCAGGCTGGATGGAGCTTGCACCATCCTCCATCTGTCATCAAGCTCCATGTCTTTTTATTCTTCCTGTTTTATTTGAGCAAAGTAGACCCTGAACAATTCACTTAATCTTTGTCTGTCTCAGTTTCCCCAGCTGTAAGATGGACATAATAATAGCACCTGCCCCACAGGGTTGTTGTGAGGATCAAATGAGGCAATATTTGTAAAGTGCTTTAGGCAGTACCTGACTCACCCTGGTACCATGAAAATGTGAGTACAGGAAGTACAGTGAGCTATTTTGGTCACTGTAATTGCCTTTACCCACATCAAGTTGTTTGGCATCAGCAAGTCTGTGATGCAGTATTAATAAATGTTTATTTTCTCCCTCCCTCTTTCTTTTCCTCCCTTCCTTCTTAATAAGAGTAAATAAAGTTCATGAGACAAGGGGGCAAATTTGACCTCAGTTTGCACTATGTCTTGATGGGGTGAAACCTCAAACTCTACTATGGCTCTGGGTGGATGTACCTTATTAAAAAGAAACAGGAAACAATAAGAATTTTTAAAACAGAGTCAAAGGATTGAGAAAAAAAAGAAAAATGTAAGATATGTAAGATTTAAAACAAGTGACCAAGAAAGTAGATCAAGGAGAGATAACTTAAGAATCAAAAGATTGACTGAAATCCATGACTGAAAAAATAACCTGGAAAATAAAACCTCATATTTCAATAAGTCATTAAACAAAACTGCCCAGACATATAGAACAAGAAGGCAACATGAAAATAGAAAGAATTCATCATTTTCTCCTGAAAGAAATCACAAAATGAAAACTCCCACAAATGCATTTCCAAAATACAGAATTTTTGGACAAAAGAAAAAATATTGCAAAAAGTTAAAAAGTACCCAAAAAAATGAGGAATAAAAATTAGGATCAAATCAAAAAGATTTATCAAAAAAATATAAATATGGAAGTCAAGAGAAAAATAAGTAATTATGAGTAAACAATCAGAAGGGACTTTTAAAGGAAAACTTTAAATTTTAATGGAGAGGAGGGCTGTTAAAAGGGTTCTTTTAGAATCCATTTGTCACAAGGGTCGTAGAAGTAATTGATTGCCTAGAAATCATTTTGCTAGATTTTGAATATGTTGTAAGAAAAAAAAAGGAAAAGGGAGTATATTAAGATAAAGTTGGAGAAAAGGTGAAAGGACTTGTTAAGACACACAATCAGATTGTTTAAGTAGAATTATATGCATACACAGAAGGAGTGTGGGAGGAATGGTCACTTAAGCATGACTTTAAACAAATTAAAAGAGGTCAGAACACACAAAGAATTTGGTATAAAAATACATTAAACTCAACAGAGATTCAGATAGGAATAGGAAGAGCAGAAAGAGGAACATCACAAGGGGTCATAAGCAAAATAAACTTTAAGTTTATGGATGGAATAGTGAAGAAAATGTTAAAATTAAAAAAATTAGAAAGGGAAATAATTTGAAATAAGTATGCATAGAGAAGAAGGGTAGAAAGGAAAAAAAGGTATAAGAAAATAGAAATAGATGGAACTAAACAATTAACCATCATGGCTGTGAATGTTAATGGTATGGACTCACCCATAAAATGAAAAAGTCTAGCAGACTGAGTTAGAAATTTATAGTAAACTTAGCTAAACATAAAAATGAAGGCATAGCAATTATGATTTCAGACAAGGCAACAACAACAATATCTCTCAAGGTGGAGAGATTAAGGCCTGAGACTTCTCTTTCAACCTGGAGGCTTACAGTAGACATTGCCTCTTCACTCAAATATATCCAGTCAGGAAAGAGGAGCAAGAGCATTTTTGAAAGGGCTGACCATGGGGTCTAGACTTGGTAACAAGGCAAATGAATCCAAAAAGTGATTAAATGGGAAAACAGGGATAAGCTGATTCTGACTCACCCCTATGACAGCTGCTTGAACCACTCCATACCTAATCTGACTCTCATTGCTCCATATACATGCTATCTACTCTGCATTGACCCAATGCTAGCCCTGTCTTACCTCTCAATAGATATATCAATAAATTCTATAGCTGTATTATCTCTAGAGTATTCTATTCACTAATGTTTCTTGACATATTATATCAGTTATATTACTTATTATTATTATAGGTACTGGAACACAATAGGTACTTTTAAATGGTCATTTACTCAATTCTATCTCATGACTTAGAGCTAGGTTGCACAATAGATAGAATACTGCACCTGGAGTCTGGAAGACCTGACTTTAAATCCAGCCTCATATGCTATGTGTCAAATCACTTAATGTCTGTCTGCCCAAGTTTCCCCTGTGTAAAATGGGGATGATAATAATGACATTTACCTCCCAAGGTTGCTGTGAGGAAAAAGTGAGATATTTATAAAACTATTTGTAAACTTTAAAGTGTTTAGGTATAAGTGTTAGCATTATTCGTGTTAGTATTGGTTAGTATTAGTATTAGAACACAGTATAGACCTGTGTTCATGCAACAGACAAGTCATTGCCATTCGTTCAGAAGATTGCATAGTTATGGTATGGCACATCCTAGGATATGAATTTCCTCTCCCTCAGTGTTTATTTGGGAAGGCATTCAAAGAGAACTGGCCTCATAGCTTGGCATCCAAGTGCATGCAGCATTCTGTTTAGTGCAGGTTGTGATACATAGGAATAGGGGAAGCCCTCATAAATTTGGATGATATATATTCAGACATAATTTATAAGGTGAGATGTTATAGAAATGGTAGTATATGTACAGAGTCCAAAAACAAACAAAAAAAGTAAGAGTAATTTATCCCAGGAAGTAAGAGATTGTTTCAGAGAAGGAAAAAAGCACAGAAAGAGCTCAGCCCATCAAAATGATAATAGTTATACTTTTGGCAGATAGCAATGTTTCACCACTAGTTTCAGTCACATTAGTGAATGTTGACTTGCATTATGGAGTAAAAAAGCACATAGGAGCCTATTGTCTTCCATGAAAAAGCACATAGGAGCCTATTGCCCTCCATGAAATAGATACAATGGGGTATTACTGTCATTCTATGATTCTTATACCAAAATAATTTATTTATGTGGAAAGGGTAACAGTAGCATCTGCTATTTTGAAATCACAAATGAATCTCCAAATGTCCACTATCTCAACACTTTCATTAGTAAAGAGCCTCTGAGGGGAATGGGTTACATGTCCAAGAAAGGATGTAATGTTAACAAATATGAAATTGCCACATTCTTCAAACTTCATAAGAGAAAATATGTGAACACATTATTTTGATTGCTCTGAGGAAGTCTGCTCTTAGGATGACCTATATTTTGACAGAGCAGGACCAAAAGCTTCTCTGGAAGCAGAAAAGTAGTTTGAGTGGATTGAGAGTGATTCTCTCCTCATTTCCTTGAAATATGGTGGCATTACAGTAAGAACCAGGACCTCAAGGTAGTCAAGAAGAACCTTCCAGCCTTTAGTAAACAAGAAATGTGACCTGATTAGCCCTTTAAAGAGAGTGGCAGATGGTGCCAGTGCTGTGTAAAATGAAGCTTATTAAAAGAACATATAAAATAACCTAAGTTTGAAGGGTATAGTTGAAATAATACTGATTCCTGAATCAGAAAGACCAGGATTCTAATTCTGGTTATACTGCTTACTAGTCATGTGATCTTGGGCAATTTATTTAGCTCCCTTGAGAATCAGTGCTCTTTTCTGTTAAAAAAAATTTAAAGCCCATCTTGTTGATTTCACAGGATCTTATTAAGAAAAAAATGGGACTCTCTATATGAAAGTACTTTTAAACTTGAAAATAAGCTATCAATATACACCATTATTGTTAAGTTTGTGTTTATAGAATTATAATAACTTTATCAAGTCATATTCAGGAGCAAATTGCTGTTGTGCAACAGCACAAGATTACTGTTTTTGCTGTTATAATTAACATTAGCTAAAGGAGTGTATCCTCTATGAATTAGCCCTGGGGCTCTCCTAGATGTCAGAATAAGCAAGAATGAGCACTCAGACCACAATATATCCCCTTTGTTTTTACATAGGATTACATAGGTATTCAAGAAAATGCACTTCCTGAAGGATATATGCCTAATTCTAATGATAGCACCCTGCACAGAAATAAGTTTCTCATCAGGTCAGAGAAGCAATAACCTTCCCTAAATTACTTTTATTCTCCTCAAATGTTAGGTGCCATTTAAGCCTCAGTTCCTTTTGACAACTGTCTAAATGTGTTCATTAAAGTGAGCTTTGTACCATGCGTTTTGATAATTGCCTCTCTAGATTTTACCCCCTTATATTTAAAAAAAAAAACCTTATTTTTTTTGCTTCCTCATAGTTAAATTTCTACTTTGCTACTTTCTTTGCATTATGTGTTCATTTTGATTCTTTGCAAACAATCAGACACTCTGAAACCAAGTTTAATAATTTGCTAGTTTTCATACATGATATGCATCATTAATCAGCTTTCAACTTGCGATAAACAGATTATTCTTTAGCTTCAAATACTTCTGAATTGTTCCACATGTCCTCAGTATGACTGTACCAAAATATATCAGCAGATTGGGGATTTAGAGGGAGTTTCATAAAACAACCAGATGAGATAATAAAATGCATAAGGCAATAGTTTTATCATAGCATGCAAGTGAGAATCCAAGGCCTAACATGAAATGCCTGGAGACAGTGATGTGGAAGAATAAGCAATGAGGGAAGAAGAATTTAGAGAACAAGATAGTACTAGGCTAGTTTTTGATGGTATGATCTTCAGGGCCCAGAAGAAGAGAGGTAGCCAATTATGGTCTTTTGGAAAAAATTGCCTTAATCTTGTTGTATTCAGGTTCACCAAGCTCCCCATGAGTCCTCCCAGTTGATGTGTGAAGTTTTTGAATCATTTTTCAAGAAATAGAATATAATCTTAGAACAATGTTTAAGAAAACAAATCATTAGACATTGTTTTCTCCAAAGTCAGCAAGAATCTCTAGGTTTTTTCTCAATCCCTCATCCTTCTTGATCTATCTGTAGCATTTGGCAATTGATTACCTTCTCCTCTTGGATGTTCTTTTTCTTGTGTTAGGTTTTCATGAATCTGTTATTGGTGCCTACTTTCTCCAACACTAACACCAGAGCTTCAAAAGTGATACTCCAGACCAGGTTGTCACTAAAACCCTTCTAGCATTTCATAGTGGACAGTAGCTTTTCCTATACAAAATGTTCCAAAAATTTTTAGTGCAGTTTTAAGCTATTAAAGCTCAAAGGAGAAAAGTTTCAAATTGTGTTCCACTGTGTGGCCACCCATGGTTGAAGTACAGGGTGTTTTAAGCTTTAATAGCTTAAAACTGCATTAAGACATTTGGGACTCCCTGTACTTCAACCACAGGTGATTACATAGTGGAAGACAATTTGAATCTTTTTTCCTTCACCAATACCCGATGAATGATCTTTGGAAAGGAAAGTCATGTACAGTTTGTGACTAACTTCTGTTTATGTACTCAACAGAGTCTTTGCATAGCTGGAGACTTGGAGATAATCATCTATTTCATCTACTTTTACCATTTGAGGTAGGACCACACCTATACCTTTCAAGAGTAATTAGAACTTTCTTTTCCAAAAAGACTTTCAGGGAATGAAATTTTATAATATCTACACCTATACTCACATACTTTAACCTCTCTAAGTTTTAGGAAATTCTTCTTTACATCTATTGTTAGTGTTGTGTGTTCTAATTCATTCCCTTTTACATTTGCATTTGCCCCTTATCTACTTTCTAAAACTCAACCCTGAATAACTCTTACCATCTGCCTTCTATGATCCTCTAAAAATATTGGTAAAAGCATAAGAAAAAGTCATACAACTCTATTGAGTGGATCCAGTACAAATTTCTGTGTAAGGTATGTGTATCCACGTAATATATGTGAGTCTGCATAAGTTAGATCTTTTCCAGTGTTCTAGTTCTTGATGCAACCAGCATAATGCCATCAACAAAGTGAACTTTCAGGACTTCTGGGAACCAAGATGGTGGAGTAATCAGGAAATCACCCTAACTCTCCCACATTCACTTCCAAACAACTATAAAATAGTGCCCCCAAATGAATTCTGGAATAGTAGAACCAGAAAAAAAACCAAAGTGAAACAATCTTCTAGCCTAAGAAACTTGGAAGGTCGGCAAGAAAGGCTCATCTCAGGTGAAAGAGGAGTGCAATCCATGACAGGAAGTGTTCAGGAAAGCCAGCAGCAAGCTCTGCCTTAGCAAACTAGTGGGAGGCTCTGAGCCCCACTGTGGCAGCAGGCAGACCCCATATGCCTCAGCATAGCCAGGTAAATAGACTGATACCAGCTGTGGGACCCACCAAGTGCCTAAGCATTTTGCCCATAACCCTGGGCAAACAGGCAGATGCCAGCACCAGAATCCTGCCTTGTGTCTCAGCACACAGACAAATGCCAATCCAGGACTCCTATATGCCTCAGGAGAGCTCCAGGAAGTGGGCAGATGCTAGCACTGGGACCTCTCCCATGTGCCTTGGCTAAATACCAGGTAAACTACCAGACCTCTATGGCCTCCAGCAGTGCTAGCCACCCCTACACCACTTCCTCACCATGGTCCTCCATGGACCTCAAGGCAACACTAGTGCAGCACCAGGCAAATAGCCATGGCCTGTAGGACCTGGCACAATAAGCTTGGGGCAGTGCCCTTTCACCCCAGATGTAGAGCCCAAATATAAAAGTAAGGAGAAGGCTGGAGAAGATGAGCAAACAACAACAATTAAAAAAAGAATCAGATCATAGAAAGTTATGGGGAAGATCAAGACACAAACTCAGAAGAGGACAACAATATCAAAATACCTATGGGCAAAGCCCCAAAGGAAAATGAGAATGGGTCTCAAGGTCAGAGAGAACTCGTGGAAGAGCTCAAAAAGGAGTTTAAAAATCAAATAAGAGAGGTAGAAGAAAAACTGGGAAAAGAAATGAGAGTGATGCAAGAGACTCATGAAAAAAGGATCAAAAGCTTGGAAAGAGAAAACAAGTCCTTAAAAAGTAGCATTGGCCAAATGAAAAAGGAGGTACAAAAGCTAAATGAAGAAAATAATTACTTAAAATTAAAATTGGACAAGTGGAAGTTAATGACTTTATGAGACATCAAGAATAAATCCAACAGAATCAAAAAAATGAAAAAAAAAAATAGAAGGCAATTGAAAATACCTCATTGGAAAAATGACTGACCTGGAAAATAGAACCAGGGGAGACAATGTCAGAATCATTGGACTACCTGAAGGCCATAATAAAACAAAAAGGACCCGGACAGCATCTTTCCAGAAATTATCAAGGAAAACTGACCTGATGTCCTAGAAACATAGGGCAAAATAGGCATTGAAAGAATCCACCAATCACCTCAGGAAAGAGATCTCAAAATAAAAACTTCAAGGAATATTATAGCCAAATTTCAGAACTATCAAATCAGGAAAATATTTTGCCTAATTATATGTCAATAAATTTGACATTCTGAGTGGAACTGATGAATACTTATGAAAATATGAATTATCCAGATTAACAGATGAGGAAATAGAATGCCTAAATAACCCCATATTAAAAAAATAAGTTGAATAAGCCATCAATGAACTTCCCAAGAAAATTCTCCAGGGCCAGGTTTACAAGTGAATTCTACCAAACACTTATTAAAAAAATTTTTTTTGCTTAGTATTTTATTTCCCTCCAATTACATATAAAAACAATATTTAACATTTGTTTTTAAATTTTGAGTTCCAAATTCTCTCCCCCCCACTGAGAAGGCAGGCAATTTAATACAAGTTATACATGTATAGTCATACAAAACATTTTCATATTAGTCATGTTGTAAAAGAAAATATAGACCAAAGAAATACCCCAAGAAAAATGAAGCAAAAAAAAAAATGCTTCAATCTGTATTCAGACTCCACCAGTTCTTTCTTTGGGGATGGATAGCGTTTTTCATCATAAGTCCTTCAGAATTGTCTTGGATCATTGTATTGCTGAGAATGCCTAAGTCATTCACAACTGATCATCAAACAATAATGCTGTTACTGTGCACAATGTTCTCCTGGTTCTACTCATTTCACTTTGCTTCGGTTCATGTAAGACTTTCCAGGTTTTTTTTTTCCACTAAATAGCATTTTATTTTTTCCAGTTACAGGTAAAGATAGTTTCTCACATTAACTTCTATAAGATTTTGATTTCCAATTCTTTTTGTCCTTCTTTTCCTCCTCCCTCCCCAACATGGCATGTAATCTGATATAGGTTATAAATGTGCAATCCTATTAAACATATTTCTATATTAGTCATTTTGTGAAGGAAGAATCAGAGCAAAAACCATGAGAATTGTATTTCCTTCCACCCTATCTTCCTGGCCCTTTATTCTATTCACTCTCTCCTGTCCTTCATCAAAAGTGTTTTGCTTCTGATTATCCCTTCCTCCAATCTGCCCTCCCATCTATCACCACCCCCCTTCTCTTATCCCCTTCCCCACCTACTTTCCTGTAGGCTAGGACAGATTCCTATATCCATTTGAGTGTCTATGTTATTCCCTCTCTGACCAATTCTGATGTAAGGTTCACTTATTACCCCTCAACTCCCCCCTCTTCCCATCTACTATACAAACTTTTTCTTGCCTCTTTTATGTAAGATAATCTGCCCCATCTTTTTGTGGGTTCTCCTGCTCTAGAATTTGTTTAGAGTCATTCTTTAAAGTGTGTAGAGGGATTTGGAGGAGAGATCAGGTAAACTCCTCCCTTTACTCTTGCATCTTCTGTTGTCATTCCAAACATTTAAAGTGCAATTAATTCCAATACTATGTAAACTATCTGGAAAAATAGATGAAGTAGTCCTACCAAATTCCTTTATGACACAAATATGATGCTGATACCTAAACTGGGAAGAGCTGAAACAGAGAAAGAAAACTATAAACCAATTTCCCTGATGAATATCCATGCAAAAATTTTAAATAAAATACTAGCAGGGAGATCACAACAATATATCACCACAAGGTTATGACCAGGTGGGATTAATACCAGGAATTCAAGGTAGGTTCAATATTAGGGAAACTATCAGCATAACTGACCATATTAATCATATGATTATTTCAATAGATGCTCAAAAAGCTTATATGCTTGGAGATTGCAGTGACACCCACATTCAATCTGTTTGTAGGCCTTCCTTTCTGATCAAACAGCCTTTTCATAATTTGGCATCTTTACGCCACAAACCATTGGCACAACATTTTCTGCTGTCCAGACCATCATGTTTAGGCAGTTTCAAGATTCTTTTTAAATTGAGAAATTGCAGTGTCTGGCTATTTCTCTGCCATGAAAAATACCATAAGTGATACCGAAAATGTCTTTATACTCTCCTCATTCTACCTTGATGAGTACAGAATATTAGCTCTGCTCTGCTAGGTCTACTCTCTCCCACATCTACCCAAACAGATAAAACTGTTAATCTTCTGTAGTTTAGCTTCTGGTAAGGTAATATTTTCCTCATCCGTTCTTCAAGTTAAGTTGTAGAAATAGGAATCAGACTAGATCACTTTTGAGACAGGAAGAAGAGAAGTCGTAATGGATTACTTAGAATATGGGGCAAACTGGGATAGGACTACAAGAATGGGTTCATGATTTGGTTTCCCATTATTTTTCTAGAAGGCTTTAAAAATGTTTTTACAATATGTATATTTTCTCTTTATTATATTTTAGTTATTATATATCTGGCACATTACTTGATTGTAGGTGGCAGTAGGATCTGGGATTCATGCTAAAACCTGTTTACTCCACAATCTTTCTATTCTTGTGGCTCCACTAACTCCTTTTTGAGTAACTAGATTTTGAATCCTAATGCCAGTAAAATGATGTTAGAAAAGGCTTTGAAATATAAAATCCCTAAGATTTTGAAGTTTCTGTGTTAAAATAATGCAGACTTGCACATTCATATGACTATCTAAACCAGTGGTTCTCAACCTTCCTAATGCTGCGACCCTTTAATACTTGTATGTGGGAATATCTGTATGTGTGTGGACCCACCTGGAGATGGACAGAGGAGTGGTGTCTTGGTTCCTAAGACCATCGGAAATATGTTTTCTGATGGTCTTAGGCGACCCCTGTGAAAGTGTTGTTTGACCCCCAAAGGGATGGGGACCCACAGGTTGAGAACCACTGTTCTAAACATTACCAGGCACATTGAATTATTAGACATTAAAATGAAAACCTCATAGCTAAAGGCACCAATAAGATGACTGGTATTTTTTTTTTAATCTTGATCAGGTGGTTTGCCAAAATCTTGAATAGTTTTCTGGCCCAATGCTAAAAAATATTACCCCTAACGTAATCTTTGGTTTTGTCACAAGATCAGAAATACTTGAAATAGAGACAAGGATGTCTTTATTTTGTATAAGCCCCTAGCAATGGCTGGTTTTATAGACTGATCTACAGACACCCAGACTGTCACAAATGATACTGAAAGAAGACATCTGTCATTAAAAAGTCTGAATTTCACAATAGTAACTAAGATGAGAACCTACTGAAAGTAAGATATTGTGAAATAACTATATTATGTGGTGCTGAGTTTTATTGAAATGTCTTCCCAAAGCATTTATTACCTTCACTCAAACTTTTGGTACTGATAATAGTACCGGGAGTCTTCAAGTAGAGGAAACTAGATGGCTATTTGTTAGTAATATTGTCTAAGAATGTCCTATTTAAGATTAGATGGGAGTAGATTCCTTTCAATTCATATTGTATAATTATGTATAACAAACTTGTCAATTACTGTGAAAAGGATATTAAAAGAAATGAAAATGGAAAGAGGTAATATCTAAAAGGGGAAATAACATTGGAGTAAGTCAAGTTCTGGGCTCCATAAGGTAGTGCCCCACATATGATTAGATTTCTGCTTTATGAATCATTTATGAAAAATACATGAAACAATTAAATTTCCATTTTTTGGTGAATTCACTGTGAAAACCTTGAATCAGTCATGATTTTTTTGTCTTGTGATCTTGTGGTAACTACTTAGGAGAATGGATGTATCAAAAGAATACAAGTCATCCATGTATATGAACACTTACATGCAGTATTATAGTCATATACTTGTACATTTTTACAACTTCTGGGAGAATAATAAAATTTTACCTTTTATAAATATATTAAAATAGATTTTTAATAAAGGCTCATGTTTATAAAGCAGTTATTATCATAGAACACTTTGTTATGTTGTTTTTACCTCCACAACACCGAGACAGATAGAGCAATTTTATTACCCTCATTTTATAGATGGGGCTCTTCTTCTGAGGCTTCTTCTGAGGCTCAGAAGTTAAATGAGTCAACTAAGGTTATCTATTTAGCAAATGACACATCTGGGACTTGAACCCAAATCCTCTGGCTCCTGTTTCTAAAATATTAGAAACATCTTAAATTTCTTATATTAACTGAACCATAGCAATCTTAGTTTAATGGGATGTCAGAGGTCTAGTCCTTTCCACATCCTGATCAGGCATCCCTCACTCTATGAAATATATTCATTGTATATTGGAGCCTTTTAAAATGTTACTTACTAGGGGAGGAGCCAAGATTGCAGAGTAAAAGCAGGAAATTGCTTGAGCTCCTGTTCCAACCATTTCCAATACCTATAAAAAATGACTCTAAATTTCTTTTTTAGAGCTACAGAACCCACATAGTGACAGACAGAAACAAGTCTCCCACTGAAGGCAGCCTGACAGGCTGATGACAAGGGTCTATTGCACCAGGCTGGGAGCCAAATGCAGTCCTGCATGAACTGAGTTGGCCCAGATTTGTGGCCTAGACCAGCAGGAGCAAACTCCAGGAGAGCGAATCACTGGTAGCTGTGGCAATTTCCACACTTCTCAACCCATAAACACCAAAGAGAAAGTAAAAGGTCAGTAGGGAACTCTGTTGGAACTGGGTGAGAGAAAAGCACAGTCCAGCCCTTGCCCCAGGGTGGCGTAGGTGGTGGCAGCACGGCAGCTACAGCTGCTGCCATGTGGCTGCCTCTGGAGCTCCTGGCATGAAAATTGTAGGGGGACCAAGTGACCATTCAGAGGGTAATTGCTCTTGCTTTGACCTGCTTTGATTTGGGTTGCAGTCTTGGGTGGTGGTCCTGGGGTGAGTAATGCTAGCATGCCAGAGCTTGTGACAGCTATAGAGAGGGTATTCTCCTCATAGCTCTGACAACAGCTCAGACAACAGCTGTGCAAATCCCCAGAAATTTGGAACATAGCACTCTCTACTATGGAAGCAGAGTTCTACCGTGGCAAAGAGCTCAAAAGTCAAGGAGTTGGCTGGCAAGATAAGCAAGCAGAGGAAGCACAATCAGACCATAGAATCTTTTTTGAGGACAAAGAAGATCAAAACATGGATCCAGCAGAAGACAACAAAGTCAAAACTCCTGCATCAAAAGCCTCCAAGAAAAATATGAACTCATCTCAGGGTGTGGAGGAGCTCAAGAAGGATTTTGAAAATCAAGTAAGAGAAGTGAAGGAAAAATTGGGAAGAGAAATGAGAATGATGCAAGAAAATCATGAAAAGTGATTCAACAGCCTGCTAAAGGAGAAAATACTGAAGAAAGTAACACCTTAAAAAATAGACTAACTCAAATGGCAAAAGAGGCCCAAAAAGCCAATGAGGAGAAGAGTGCCTTTAAAAAGTCAAATTGGCCAGATGGAAAGGGAATTTCAGAAACTCATTGAAGAGAATAATTCCTTCAAAATTAGATTAGGGCAAATGGAAGCTAATGACTTTATGAGAACTCAAGATACTATAAAACAGATCCAAAAGAATGAAAAAATAGAAGGCAAAGTGAAATATCTCCTTGGAAAAACCACTGCCCTGGAAAATAGATCCAAGAGAGATAATATAAAAATTATTGAACTACCTGAAAGCCATGATAAAAAAAGTGCCTAAACATCATCCTTCAAGAAATTCTCAAGGAAAATTGCCCTAATATTCTAGAGCCAGAGGGCAAAATAGAAATTGAAAGAATTCACTGATCAGCTCTTGAAAAAGATCCCAAAAAGAAAACTCCTTGGGAATATTATAGCCAAATTCCAGAGTTCCCAGGTCAAGGAGAAAATATTACAAGCAGTCAGGAACAAACAATTTGAGTATTGTGGAATCACAATCAGTATAACACAAGATCTAGCAGCTTCTACATTAAGGAATCAAAAGGCTTGGAATATGATATTCTCGAGTTCAAAGGAGCAAGGATTAAAACCAAGAATCACCTACCCAGCAAAACTGAGTATAATACTTCAGGGGAGAATATGGTCATTCAATGAAATAGAAGACTTTCAAGTGTTCTTGATGAAAAAACCAGAACTGAGCAGAAGATTTGGCTTTCAAATATGAGACTCAAGGGAAGCATGAGAACGTAAACAGGACAAAGAAATCATAAGGAAGTTATTAAAGTTGAACTATCTCCATTCCTACATGGAAAAACAGTAATTGTAACTCATGAGACTTTTCTCAGTATGAGGACAGTTGAAGGGAATATATATACACAGACACACACACACATATATGTGTATATATATATATATATACATATATAGTGTGTGTATGTATACACATATATGTATGTATAGGAGGGTGTATGTGTGTGTATGTGTGTACATGAATACATAGAGGGCACAGGGTGAGTTGACTATGAAGGGATGATATCTAAAAATAAAATTAAGAGGTGAGAGAGGAATATATTGGGAGAAAGAGAAAGGGAGAGATAGAATAGGGTAAATTATCCCATATAAAAGAGGCAAGAGAAAACTGTTACAATGGAGGGAGAGAGCAGGAAGGTGAAAGGTAATGAGTCAATCTTACTCTCATTGAATTTGGCTTGAGGAGGGAATAACATACATACTCAATTGGGTATCTTACCCTATAGGAAGCAGGGGGGAAGGGGATAAGAGGGGGGATGATCAAAGGGAGAGAAATTGGGAGAGAGAGAAGTTAGAAGCAAAAACTTTTGTAAAGGGACAGGGTCAAAGGAGGAAATAGAATAAGTGGGGGTGCAATAGGATGGAGGGAAATATAGTTGGTCTTTCACAATATAACTACTATGGAAATGTTTTGTGTAACTACACATGTACAACTTATATTGTATTGCTTGTCTTCCCATTTGGGGTGGATAAGGAGGGAAGAAGGGAAAGCATCTGGAAATCAAAGTTTTAAAAACAAATGTTAATAATTTGTTTTTTTACATGCAACTGGGAAATAAGATATATGGACAATGGGGTATAGAAATCCATCTTGCCCTACAAGAAAATTAGGGGGAAATGGGGGAGGATATAAGAGAGAACAGATTGAGGGAAGGGGTATTTAGTAGGCACACTATCTTGAAGTGGGGTGTAGGGGAGAGATGGGGAGAAAATTTGTAATTCAAAATTTTGTGGAAATGAATGTTGAAGACTAAAAATAAATAAATAAACAAGTTCACCATGAAAAATAAAAAAATAGTTACTTACTAGTTCTTTAGTCTCCATCATGTTTTTTATATTTTCCTAGTGCAGACGTTTCTTTTCTCTCTTTTAAAATTATTATTTTGCATTATTTGGTACATTTATTATTATTTTATGATGATTAAGGGGAGCTGGGCTCAAACCTGACCATTCTTTCTACCAAATTGTCAGAAGTCCCTGACATGTTTTCACTATATACTCAATATTTATATGCGGAACAAATTCACCCTGACAAATGGGAAAGAAAACTTCATTTCCTGGTATAAAAATTTGTCAAGGTAAATTGTTCTTAGGTGATATGTATCTTAAAAATAGTCTGAAAATTAGTTCTTACAATGGTTTTATGAAATTAGTCTTATTTTTACTCTATGAAATTGTATAAATCTGGGTAAGAGTCTTCTTGAGGTATTTAAAAATACACATTGATTGATTTTTACTATTTAGCGAGCACTAGCCTTTTAATTTACCTAACCAAATTATTATAGCAGATATGAATGTCAATTATATAGCATTCTCACTGATTTATTTATATGAGAAACAACTTCAGTTTCTAGGGTAGTGGCCCTAATACTATTTGGCAACTCTTAGGTTTTCATTTCAGTCTGTAGCAAAAGGACATGTTTTCCTGAGTCACTAAAATTTTTCAAGATGAAGTATTTGTATCAGGTGAGGATACTGACACACATAATTTCATGAGAGTAATCATTTTATTCCTTTCTACTTTCTCTCCCCAGATATGCCTTCAATATTCTGTATAAGTGGAACTCTTGGACCATGCTTAGAGTTGCCCTTCATGGTTCTGGCTGAACATGTTGATAGTGTGGGTTTTGATTATAGGCATATAATGGCCCAGCGCTGGGAAGACCTAGCATTTTGGCAAACTCTGAGGGCTCTCTTCTCACTTTATGGCACTGGCAGGGGGATAGTGTGACTGATATGTGTCAATTTAAAGAAGATATAGTTTCTGGTTCAGTACTTTTAGGGAAGGGTATAGGTCTGACTTTTCTCCCTCCCAATATCATGGCAACCTCACTCACATAACAGCCAGTACCCAGAGATCAATAGAAGTATGCTTGCACTCAGAGTCCTGACTGCCTTTTCTGTTTTTGTGTTTGTTTTTCTGATCTTATGTGAATGAAAAATTTGTTGCAAAAATATTACCCAGTTAAGTGTGCTCTTCTTAATTCTAATTAATGATTTTGCTTGTGCCAAACTTTTCAAAACAAGGACAAAAACTCAGGTCAGGCCTCTCTTAACCCCACAACAGGTGTGCATAACTCGCTACTATAACATTCAAAGTCAAGAAGTAGGCTGGAAGAATGTGCAAACAATAAAAGAATTTGACCATAAAGTGCTACTATGGGGCAACTAGGCGGCACAGTGAATAGAGCACCAACCCTGAAGTTGGGAGGACCTGAGTTAAAATCTGACGTTAGACACTTGACACTTAACTAGCTGTGTAACTCTGGGCAAGTCATTTAACCCCAATTGCTTTGTCTTCCCCTCTCCAAAAAAAATGCTGCAATGGCAATAAGGAAGCTTAAAACACAAACTAACATTAAGAGAATGACTTGAAAAAGCTTACAAAGGTTCAAAGAAAAAATGTAATTTGGATACAAGTCAAAGAAGAATTCCTAGAAGTGTGAAGGCAAGTGAAAAAGAAGTAAACATGATTTTGAAAACCAAATGAGAGCAGTAGAAGAAAAATGGGAAAAGAAGGAAGGGCTAGGGAAAAAAGTTTGAAAAGAGAACTAATAGCTTGGAAAAAGAGGTCCCAAACTTTCCTGAAGAAAATAACTCTTTCAAAATTAGAATTAGCCAAATGGAAACTAACAATTCCATGAGACATTAAGAAATGATAGTTAAAAGACTGAAAAAAGAAAATGTAAAGTATTTCACATGAAAAACACTTGACTTTGAAAGCAGATTGAGGAGAGACAATTCAAGAATAATTGAACAAGTGAAATTTGTGAACCAAAATAGTCTAGACATCCCTTTTCAATAAATCAATCATAGAGGAAAATTGTACAGATAACTTAGAAGCATAGGGCAAAGCACAAATTAAAAGAATTAATTGGTGACCTCCTGAAAGAAACCCTCCAAAACGAAAACACCTAGGAATATTTTAGCCAAAACCCAGAGCTCCCAGGTCAAGGGAAAATGAGTGTAAGCAGCCAGAAAGAAAGAATTCAAATACTGAGGAACCAATCAGGGTTCAAGACTTTTGCAGCCACCACTACAAAGGAGTAGGGAGCTTGGAATATAATATTCCAGAAGGCAAATTATCTAGGCTTATAATCAAGAATAACTAACCCAACAAAATTGAGCATCATACAACAAAGGAAAAATGGAATTTTATCTAAATAGATGACTTACAATCATTTCTTACAAAAGACTTGAGATGAGTGGAAAAATTTACATACTAACACAGGAATCAAGAAAAGTATAAAAAGGTAAACATGAGAAAGAAATCACAAGGCACTAAACAAGGTTAAACTGTATGAATCCTTATATGGAGAGATGATACATCTAGCCTCTTGTAATTTTATCTTCACAAAGGGTCATTGAAGGAATCTAACTAGACATGGAGCCTGAGTTTGTTCTGATGTTTGGATAATTTTAAAAGAATAGAAAGGAAAAGGGAAAGCAATGCACTGAGAGGAGGAAGAATGGGGGAAATTATTTAATGTAGAGAATACAAAGAGGAATTTATACAACAAGGCAGGGAAGGGGGAAAACCTTTGAACCTCACTCTTATCTGAATTGATTAAAAGATGGAAGGATATGCCAACATACACAATTGGGTATAGAAACATTTCCCAACAGGGAAATAGGAGGAAAAGGGGTTAAGAGAAAAGAGGGGAATAAGAAAGAGGGTAGATTAAAGGAAGCAGGAGTCAGAAGCAAAACAGATGCCTGAAGAGGGGACAGAGGAAAAAAAGAGAAGGATAAGAGAACAGGACGGTTAGCAATTATAACTATGAAAGTGAATGAGAAGAGCTCACTCATAAAATGGAAGAGAATACCAGAATGGATTAGAAACCAGAATCTAACTCTATGTCAGTGGTTCTCAACCTTCCTAATGCCATGACCCTTTAATACTTGTATGTGGGCATGTCTGCATGTGGGTGGACCTGCCTGGAGATGGACAGAGGAGCCGTGTCTCAGTTCCTAAGACCATCGGAAATATGTGTTTTCCAATGGTCTTAGGTGATCCCTGTGACCCCTGTGAAAGGGTCGTTTGACCCCCAAAGGGGTTGTGACCCATAGGTTGAGAACTGTTGCTCTATGTTGTTTATAAGAAACACACTTCTAACAGAAATATTTACATAAATTAAGTACCTACTATGTGACAGGTATTTTGCTGTATAGAACATACAAATACAAAAAAAGAGATCCAGTCTCTGCCCTCAAGAGCTTATAATCTAATGGGGGAAGATAACATGCAAAAACAGTTGAAAAGTAGGGGTGGTGGTAAAAATACCCAATACAGAGGGAGGTTGAAAAGTAAGAGAAATCTCAGAGCAATGTAGTCAAGTAAGGCATAAGATGTCTGAACTGAGCTCCTTCCTTAAATAGAGGGTTTGGGATTTCATGGTTACACTCACCAATCAGAAGGGTAATGAGGCAGAGTATCAAGGCTGATGGCATCTTGAAGGATAAAGAGGCTTTTCCAATAATCGGTTTCCCGAGACATGGTGGAGGTGCAACAAAAGTCCTAGAGGTGTGCAGTGAGATGAGAAATGAGATCACTGAACCAGAATCTATCATGCTTCAGCTGAAGTTAAAAAAATAAAAATGAAAAGTGGGTGTAGTACTTATGGTCTCAGACAAAACAAAAGCAAAAATGGACAGAGTTAAAGGAGATGAATAGAAAGTTACATTTTGCTAAATTGTACCACAGACAACGAATTAATAGCAATACTACACAGATAAGTACCAAATGATATAGTATCTAAATTCTTAAAGGAAAAATTAAATATTATAAGAAGAAATGACAGTAAGACCCCTAAGTAAAGGAGTTCAATTTACCCTTACACATCTGTAACGATACTGGGATTTGAAGATCTTCCATGACCCTTGAACTTGCTGATGTAGCAGGAAGGGGTGGAGCAAGAGAACGCCAGAACCAAGCTAGTCTCCCTGCGGTGCTAACTGGAAGCTGCAGCAGAGGCAGCGGCTGCGGTTGCAGTGTGAATCTCTGCTAAGGACTCCTGCTGAGGACTGCCAGGGACGGGAACTGCAGGGGGGCCGGAGCTGCTGGGAGCAAGCTGCTGCCTGGACGCTGAGCAGTTGTGTGTGTGAGGAGAAGAGGATCTTTGTTGAGGTAGTCTGTCCTGTTTTGAAGGCCTGAGAATGTGAGTGTTTACTACTTTAACTATGTGTGCCAACTTCGTAACTACTGCGTTGGCTTTGACTTTCTGGTTTGGGGACTCAGTTTTCTGGTATTTAAATGAATGCTTTAGCTATATTTCTTATGTAGAGAGCCTGTTACATTTTGTGATTAATAACCATATCAGCATACTTACAGTTACTGTAGGCATTGTGAATGCTGCATTGCTGATACAACATCTAAATAATTTTAATAAAAAGATAAACAAGAAAAAAGTTAGAGACTTGAAAAGAATTTTACAAAAGTTAGATATGGGAGAATATCTGAAGAATATTGAATGGGAAGAGAAAAATGCCTCTTCAAAGAGATTGATTATGAGTTAGGGCACAAAAACCATACAAACAAATGCAAGAAAGAAGAAATATTAAATGCATCTTTTGCCAGCTATTTTGTAATAAAAATACATCCACTAAAGGGTGTATAAAGCAAAGATTTAAGATTAAATGGTATCTAAATAACAAATCTAAAGAATAGAAGGGTCAAAGAACAGATCATAAAAACAACAAATAATTTTATTGACGATAATGAGAACAATAAGACCATATACCAAAATTTGTGGGATGCAGCTGAAGTGGTACTGAGAGATAAAATTTATATCGTTAAACTCTTTCATCAATAAAAAAGAAAAAAGAGTAACTCTTTTCATGGGTATGCAACTAAAAAAATAAGAAAACCTACAATTTGAAAATCCTTATTTAAACACAAAAATAGAAATCTTGAAAATCAAAGGAGAGATTCACAATTTAAAGTAAAAACCCCTTTGTATTAATAAATAAAAGGAGGAACTGTTTTTTT
>CM053581.1:393034254-393061911 GCA_028627135.1 Pseudochirops cupreus | reverse complement strand
CCCCAATCTGCCCTCCCTTTTATCACATCCCTCCCCTTCTCTTATCCCTTTTCCCCTTCTATTTTCCTGTAGGCCCAAGGGTAAGCTAGGTTCCTATATCCCATTGCCTATGTATCTGCCTTTTTTTTTTAAGGAAAGAAATAAGAATTCTCTAATACTTGTTTCCAAAGCATCACCTTCACCCTTTCACAAATTCTACCAGCTTCTGGAGAAGTCCATGTTCCAAAAATATTGATGCTACCCAATAACTCCTTATTCTGTGAGATATTTAGTGCTGATTATTACTCTAAGAATGTGACGGTAATTAGGAAGTGTAGCTTTGTATCTTTTCCCTCCCCCACTGTGGGAGGTGATAGATGCCACACCACTATACTAACACAATAAACACAATAACTTAGAGTCTGAGGTGGGGTAGTTTGGGAGCCTTCCACAATATGGCTCTAACCTTGCCTCCTTATACCTAGTTATGTTTAAGTTGCATCTGTGACGCTTAAAATTCAGTTTTTTGTGGGACAATAACCTGCCTAACACATAGAAGGAGTGTATTTTCATTTAGTGGGCATATTTATTGCTTTATAAAATGCCTCTAATCATATTGTATAAAAATTCAATTAATCATATTGTTAGGAAAGGCAAAAAAATATTAAGCTGAAGATTATTAATTTTTTTATTCTTATACTCTCCTTTTTCCCCCTTTATTTCCTGAATGCCATATTTTATTTTATTTTTATTTTTGCTTTTTGGAGGGGGGAAGGTAGGACAATTGGGGTTAAGTGACTTGCCCAAGGTCACATGGCTAGTTTTTGTGTTAAGTGTCTGAGATTGGATTTGAACTCAGGTCCTCCTGAGTCCAGGACTGGTGCTCTATTCACTGAGCCACCTAGCCACCCCATGAATGCCATATTTTAAATAGAGAAGTACAAGATGGCTTTTTTAAAAATAAAGAATTTTTCAAGGGAACAACCTAGAAACTACTTGGAATGTAGGAGATGTATTAACTGCCTTCAAGTATTTGAAGGCTGTTATGTGGAAAGAGGGATTAAATTTGTTCTACTTATGGGAAGCTGAATTATAATATGAAGATTAGTTGAAATAACTAGAGATGTTTAGCCTGAAGAAAAAAAATACTTAGGGGGCCAAATTAGCCGTCTTCAAGTATATAAAAGAGGGAATGGATTTACCCTGAGCAGAGAAGGAACAAAGAGGTAGAAGTAGCAAAGAGGTAAATTTTACATGATATTTTAAAAAAGTAATTGGAATGTGCTGCCATGGCAAGTTATGAATTCCTCCTCATTGGAGGGATTCAAACATGGGCTGGATGAACAATTCTGAGAAATAGCATAAAGGCGGTTCTTCTTAAAAAATTATTTATTTTTAACATTTATCTTTCAAAAATTTAAGTTCTAAATTCCCACCCTTCCCTTTCCCATTGAAAAAGGCAAGCAATATGAGATCAGAGCATATCTCCATATCAGCCATGTTGCAAAAACAACAACACTAAAAAGCAAGAAACATAAAGTGAAAAAAGGTGTGTTTTCAGATCACAGTCAGAGTTCATCAGATCTCTCTCTCTCTGGAGGGTAATAGCATTTTTCAACATAAGTCCTTTGGAATTGTCTTGGGTTTTGGTTTTTGTTTGGGTGGGGGGTGGAAAATTCATTTAAAATTTTTAAAAATTTCTTTAAAAAAATATCCAATCTACCATGAACATGATTCTGATTTGGGAACTAAACCAAAAGTCCTTGCTTCCAAACTCATCCTGTTCAACTTAACCAAGCATGCCACCCCCACCACTTGTGACTCTGGTAGGAGAAGCTAATCTCTTTACCACTCCCATCCCTTATGTACAACACAGTGCAGGGCCCTGTCCCTGGAAGGGAGTGGAGACAAATCTTATCTGGGGGTAAGCTACCCCATCCCTCTCTGTCTCCAGGAACTGAGCAACAGTGATTGGATGTGGGAAAAAAGATATTATCCAGCCTGAAGTCAAAGGAACAACTTTGGAGGCAACTGGGCCTAGACTGGGAGGGTGTGAAGAAGTCCCTACAGTCCCTCGAATCCGTTTTTCTGCTACCACTATTCCTAAAGAGTCCCAAGGAGAGAGCCTGGCTTCTTTTATGGCCAGCACCACCATCCAGGTTTCACAGACTCAGCATCACAAAGAATAAGAGTGCTCCCCTTCACCCTATCCTCTACTGCCACAACTGCTCAAGAGGTTGGCATCCCACCCCCAGGTTCAAGTCACCAGAACAACTTGTATCTTTTTCAAGAAAACTCCAAAATGGAGTCACAAAGAGTGACTGAAATGATCAAAAAACAACAAAAAAGTGATAAAGTAGAATTATATAATAATTATCATTATTGTAACTATTCCCATAATAAATTTCAATTGGGAATTTTGTGCACACACAAAAAAGTAGATAAACTATCTATACCTTTTTTCCAACCCTCAAATTCCACTATTTGGTATACCAAATATATTCCTCCAAAGAAGTCAAAGATATAAGCAAAAATCCAATATATACCAAAATACTCATAGCATCACTCCTTTATTGTAGAAAAATACTGCAAACAAAATAGGTGCCTATATATTAATAAATTCTTAAAATTGCAGTATGTGAATATTAATTGAATGTTGTTATGCCATAAAATGAAAAATACGAATAATTTAAAGCATGTAAGAAAATTTATAAGAATGATACTGAGTAAAATAAGCAAAACCAAGAGAACAGTATATATAAATTATTACAGACATGTAAATCAAAAGATCACTAAAAAGAAGTTGAACTTTGAGTAATAGAAAAACCATTAAACATCTTGGAGAATTGATAATGAAAAGTACCTCCTTATTAATAGTAGAGAGATGGAGGACCACTAGAGAGAGTTCAGTATGGTCAGTGTTTGGGAGTGGGAAGACAAGTGTGATCATCAATATAATGTTAATAAAACTTTTTTAAAAGTATAATTCCAAGCATAGGATAATTCTCATCTCCCCTTCACATTGGTAGCTTGGATCCCTCTCTAGATGTACCCTGAGAGATTTCATTATTGCTCATCTTGTGTGCTTGTATGCAAGAACAATAGTGATGAAGGCAGTTTCCTTCCCTGCTGCTGGCTACCATACACACACACACACACACACACACACACACACACACACACACACACACACAAACACACACACACAATACTGGCAATCACTTTCCCCTTACACACAAAAGGCCCCTGTGGAGAGTGAGCTCCAAGTGAAATTACAGTAAGAATGTGAAAGAGAATATGTGTGGTCACAGGACTCTCAAGACTCTTGAACCTGAGAATCTTTTTCTCCATTGCTAGAGTCCTCCTGAAGTTTCCCTTAGCTGTAGCTCTCTGCTGGGATCCCAGAATAAGTGCCTTTCCGGAGTTTATAGCCAGCATTTCTCTTGATCATGAAGGAGTCAAACTGTCTTTTCACCTCCATCTGCAGGTGCTTGCCCTGTCATTGACCACTACTACTTTTGTAGACTCTGGTACCAACTTTGATTGCCAGTGTACCCATTATGATTCTGATGAATCTCCTGGGCACTCCCCTCTGTAATGCCATCATGGGCAGCTTTCCAGAAGAATGCTACTGTGAACAGCTTTTAAGGTTCTGATTACACAGTATAAAAAATACCCTATTTATTCCATAACAAAGCAGAGCAAAACATTCACAGAAAATCATAACACAGCATTCACAATGACTTATCACTAAAATGGCCACATAATTTTCACCAAAGTGGTCACAATAGTTTTCAACAAAGTATGATCATTTAGTCAATCATAAAATCCTTAATTCAATCACAAAGTACAAAAGTCAAAGTTCTCCACCCCTAGCTCACAGTAAATAATAATCTTCTCAGTCAGTGCACAGTATCTAAGTAAAATCTTTCAGCTTGACTTGAGGCTGGCCCTTAGCTTCCATGGCTCCTCTTCCATGGTCCCAGCTCCAACTGTCACCTGGGTTCAAAGGCAGGCAACTCCCAGTTCCTTATCCAGCTCCTTGTCCAGTTCTTTGTCCAGTTCCTGTTTCATATTGAAGTTCACAGTGTCCAGTCCACTTCAAGTCCTTCACAGTTCCTGTTTCTGGGAAGACAAAGCTTGACAGAGCCACAATAATATTCATTCACGTTGCCAGCACCATCATCACTTCAGTATCTTCCTGTGAAATCAAGTCAGACCCACCAACAAAGTCTGAGAACTCAACACAAATCATCAACACAGAAGCACAAACAAGGTCCAAGAGGTCAGTACAAATCATCAGTAAAGTCCCAGGACCTCCAAAACCCTCTTCCAGGACCTCTGTAAACATACAACCAGAAAATCCTCTATCAAGACTTCCAGCAAGGTCCCAGGGATTCTGTACAAAGTATCACAAACAAAAATCAACACAGACAGAGCTGACAAAGAGAGTGCTGGGATACCACAAGGTTTCTCCTTCTTGACTCTGCCACCACAAGAGTCCTATTCTCAGTTTTTCTTGTCTCTAGCCCTGGGGCTCTCCTTATGTAATCATTAGCTCCTCCCCAGGATTTCACAAGTTCTAGGGTTCACAAGTTGTGGGGTTCATATGTTCTGTTTCTTAACAGACTTGATACAAGGCTCAAAAGAAGCTTGAACTGAAACAAGGTATTAATTCAATAGCTGAAACAAGTTTTGAACTACTTCTGTGCTTGCCATTACACCCTCTCAGAATATTCATTTACCTAAGATAAAGAAAGAATAAAGACAAAATAAAGGATAAAGTTGCAGCTCTTCTCTTCTCTCCTTACTCCTCCACTCTAGCTCATTTCTATTTGAGTTTGACCGCACTGCTCTAGATGGCTCAAAGTGAACATGTCTAAAAACCATTCTCTTAATTTTATCCCATCTCTGATCTAGAGACCATCAAGTAGAGATAGTTGGAAATACTGGTCTGGGAATCTGGAATTATCTGAATGGAAATGATAATTGAAACAGTTTGAAAGAAGAGAGAAAGAATAGTAGACTATGAAGAAAGTGTATAGAGAGAGAACAAAAGAAGGCTAAGGACAAAGCCATGGGAATACCCACATTCAGAGGGCAGGAAGGGGAACTGCTGAGTGAACAGAAGGAGTGGTTAGGAGGGTAGGGGTGAGAAACAGATTAATTCAGTGCAATAGAAGGCAAGAAATGAGAGATTGTCAAGAAAGAAAAGACGATTAACAGTGTCAATTGCAAAGAGATCAAGGAAGGTGACTAAGCAATGAACTTTCAGATGCATATAGTAATCAGTGGATATATTGGTGATCTTTAAGAGAGCAGTCATAGTAGAGTAGTAGAAATGGAAGACAAATTGCAAGAGGCTGAGGAGTAAGTGAATGGTGAGGAAGTGATGACAAAGATAGACTGTAGTGGGGAGGTGACCAGAAAACCAACCAGCAGACAACTGCAATGGTCCAGATGCAAGGTGATGAGGCTATGTACCAGGTTAATGACATTGTTAAGGGGCATATTCAAGAAATGCTATGAAGAAAAAAATAGGATGGGACAGTCCTAATAGATATGGGGTAGGGGATAAGAGAGTATGAGGAGTTGAGGATTGTTGTTGTTGTGACACCTAAAGGGCAAGCCTGAGTGACTGGGACAATTATAGTGCCATCGGTGGTAGTAGGGAAGTTAGGAAGAAGGGAGGAAGGAAAGATAAAGAGTTGTTCTGGACATGTTGAGTTGAAGTTGTCTATAGGACATTCAGTTTGAGATGTGTAATAGACATTTGGAGATGTGAGACTAGAACTTTTGAGAAAGGTTCAGGTTAGATAAATAGAATGGAGAATCATCAGCATAGAAATGATAAATGAATAGGAAGGGATGAAATCACAAAGTGGATAGTATAGAGCAGTGGTTCTCAACCTGTGGGTCGCGACCCCTTTGGTGGTCAAATGACCCTTTCACAGGTGTTACAGGGGTCACCTAAGACCATCAGAAAACACATATTTCCAATGGTCTTAGGAACCAAGACACCACTCCTCTGTCTCCAGGTGGGTCCACCCACATGCGGATGTGCCCACATATGAGTATTAAAGGGTTGCAGCATTAGGAAGGTTGAGAAACACTGGTATAGAGGGAATATGGTCCAGGACAGAGTCTTGGGGTACATCCATGATTAGCAGAAATGATCTTGATGAAAATCTAACAAAGGGCCCTTGAGGAGTTGTCAGATAGATAGACGGAGAACCAGTATCATGAAAAACTACAGAGATATGAGTATCCAGGAAAAGAAGGTGATCTACAGTGGCAAAAGCTGCAGAGAAGTAAAAAGGGAGGAAGACTTCTTTATTATTATTATTATTATTATTATTATTATTATTTAATTTTTTCCACTTAGGAGTATTTTATAGAATGAAGATTTCTAAAAGACTATTTGATTTGGCAATTAAAAGGTCACTAGACTGCAAAGAGTAAGGAAGAGAGTGAAAGGAAAGAAATTGGAGGCATCTTCTAAGGTAGACAGCTTTTCAAGAAATTTAGCCACAAACGGGACAAAAGATATGGGACAATAACTAGCAGGGTGGACAAATGGTGGGTTTTTTGAGGATAGAGAGATATGGATATGTTTTTTAGGCACTAGGGAAGTAATGAGTAAACAGAGATTGACAATAAGTGAAGGAGTGGGGATGATGGAGGAGACAATTTGTTGGAGAAGATGGGATAGAATAGGATCACTTGTGCCCATAGAGGAGTTTGCCTTGGTAAGAAATAGACCCACTTTATTTTGTGAGATAGGGATGAAGGAGAAAATAGTGGCAGAAGCATCGCTCATATCTGAGTGATGAGGAAGATGGGAGAAGAGGGGACTCCCAGTGAATGGTCTAAAATTTTTTTATGTGAAATAGAATTCTCAACTAATAGGGTAGGGGGAGTTATAAGGAAGGATAAAAAGATTTGGAAAAGTCTCAATAGTGGAAGGGATTGTGAATTAATTAGGAAGGTATAAAAAGATGGCCCAGTTAGGTCTCAGGCAAGGTTATGTAGCATAAATTTGTAGTTGACCCAATAAGCATAGTTTCATGATTTTCTCCACCTTCATTCAGTAGTCTCTATACAGGAGTAGAGACAGCAGATGGTGGGCGTGATCCATAGCTAAGAATTGGCAGGCAAGTTTGGCAATAAGATAAGGAGTTAAGGGACTCAGGAGAAGAAGACAGTATGGAGTTGAACTGGTTCACCAAGAAGTCAAGGTAGGGAAGGGAAAAGAGTGTACCTAGTTCAGGGGTGATGGCTGGGAAAGAACTGAGGGGTGGAGAGATTGAAGGTCATGGTATGGATGAAGAACAGGGTTCAGGGTCGCAAGGGAGAGAGAGTGGTAGAATTACAATAGATTGTGATCAAATAAGAGAACTTAAAAATTCATCAACACTAGGTATTTAATTGTGGATGAGGCACTGGGCACTGTGGCAGGCCCATAAATATGATTATCTTTGTGTGTGGTTAAGGTGGGGTAACTAAGTCATGTAAAATGAGCAAGCTAAGGAACTGTGTGAGGTTAGGGTCCTTGAGCAAGTAGTAATATGTGTGTTTGAGACCCATTGTATGAGAGCAGGATTTGAGAAAAAGGAAGATAAAAGCCAGGCACTGAAGTTTAGGAAAGAAGTGGCATGTTCTGGAGGTCAGTAAACAACAGCTAATAGAATTTTGATTAGGTATTTTGTATGGCTTGAGTGTACCGTCAGGGAGAAGTTATTGAGTAGTGGTAGAGGGAGAACCTGGAAATGGCAATGGGGAGCAAGGAGTATTCCAATTCACCCATCTCAACCAGTAGGTAAAGGGAATTAGTGAAAATGCAGCCAGTGCTGGCAAAGGAGGACAAGGAGATTATGTCATGAGGAGAGAGCCAGGTCTCAGTGAGAACTAGAAGAAATGGGGAGTAATGAAGGAAAAGATTTTAGGTTAAAACAAGTGTTTTTCTTTTGTTTGCTTTTTTGCCAATGGAGAAAGAATTCTAGAGAATACAAAGTAAAAGGTGGATAGCTTTAGAGTGTAAGATTAGGATGATTTGGTTGAGGAGAACAGTGATAAAGGATTGGACACTGAGGAATGGAGAATTAGGTTTGAATAATGACAACCAGATGGGATGGGGAGGATCTGACGAGGGAAGACTGTGTTAGTCAACAAAGAGTGAGTTGTGGGGTATGTTTTGATTGTCCGTAGAGGTTTCGTCTGCTAAGCAGAGTCATTTCCATGCTTTTAACTTCATCTTATGGAGTCCCTGGAGACTTGTAGAATAGGTAAGTGCTTCTCTATTCACCTTCAAGATAACTTGTTGGGGCAACTGATTGCCTCCAGATATCATGGTATACCACATAACCCAAAGCGTGGGATGTAATGAAGTCAGACTCAAAGACTTTCTTGATGTCTAGATATTGCATGTTGGTTGATGGACTGATAGTCTTATCGCTAGCAACTTTAAGTATAAGGTTCTTTGCTTTGGGATTGGCAGTGATAAGAATATCTGATTGAATTAGGTAATTTATCATGTTAAGCAACTTCCATTTATTTTTTCTTTTGAGTGGGAGGACAGACAAAGGAGGGAAGGTATATCAAGTCCTCTTATTCAATTTTTAAAAATTTTTGAGGGATGCCTTTTCTAAAACAGGCTCTCAGACTATTAGAGATCCCCAGGCACAGAGGAGCTCTTGATTTAAATGGTTGAGGGAGAAAAGGACATCATTCAACTTTCCCTAAATTAACTAGGGACACTATGCTTTGTAAGAACAGGAAGGAGAGCGAAAGAGTTAGCTGGGATAGGGATCCATGCCAAAGATGATAAGAACCTTTGCCAATTGATTTTCTTCTCCCTAGAATTGATCAATAGGATACATTCAGCCCTGGGAAAAAGACAAGGAATGGGAGGGGGTGTTGGTTTTTAATTGGTTTGGGTTTGGTTTGGGTTCATTTTGTACCCAGGCCTCTTCACAGAACCATATAACTGAGAAAGAGACCTCAGAGGTCATCTAGTTCAAGTTGCAACTGTGATTGATCTTTCCTCAGAGGGTCTAGTTTGTTCTCTGAAGGTCAGGAGAGAAAGAAGATAAAATTCATTGAAACTACTCTAACTATTCATTTATCTGGACAGTGCTGAATCTGGATTAAATGTCTGTCACTCATATAGTTTTTTGCTTCAAGAGAAGGAAAATGCATTTATTAAGCACTTACTATGGACAAAGACCTGTGCTAACCAACAGAGATACAAATAGAAAAGCAGAAACAGTCCCTGTTCTCAAGGAGCTCACACTGTAATAGAGGAAACAACACATGTGGAAGGTTTCAGCTGAAAGTCAGGTAGAAAAGTCCTGGTTGCATCAGCAGAGCAGATAGTAATGCAATTTCCTTAATACTGTTTTGACCTCTACAGTCCTATCTGCTTCTGATTTCGAACTACTTGACAGTACTATGAACTTTGCTATCAAGAAGCTTTGTCATTGGGTCTTTAGTAGCTGTAGTTGCTGAGGAGATGGGTGATGCACCTGTAGAAAAAGTCACCAGGTCCATTTCTGTAGGGTTTGTTTCCCAGGATGCTGACTGTGGGAGATGAACTAGAAATTTTAAAATGAAAGTTAGGGAAAACTAAGGCTGTTTTGGCTGCCCTGTTTCTGAGTTGGTGAAGTCAAGTGAATGCATCACTTCAACTATTTCCTCAGACTGTGGAAATCTTCCCTTGTGGCCCTGAGTTTCTTGTTCAGTCAGAAAAAAAAAAGTGAAGTGAGAGTGGCTAAATTGGCCTGGTGCAGGAAAGAACCATGAGGGACAGCTTTATTGCCATAAATGGAAAATGGTACTAAATCATTCTGATTAAAACAAAGATGCTAATTATGTATTCAAACATACAAGATTGAACTGTAGAGTAATGAGATGAAGTTCCCTTGGTCACAAACAGAAAATTCAGCTAGATTTAACAGGCCGTTAAGTGTTTGCTTTGTGCATGGTGCTGGTGGAGACCCTGGAGTTACAAAGACCAACTAAAAAGTTGTGCCTTTGCTCCAGGAACTTAAATTCTGTGGCAGGTGGAGGACGAATAGGAAGAAATATGTCTTATTACTTTATTCAATTATTCAATTCAACAAACATTTCTTCAGTGCCTAACACTGTGTTAGGTGCTGGGGGCAGGGGGAAGGTGTAGAGGAAATGCGAAGATGAGATGAATAAAACCCATTCTCTGCTATCCTGGAGCTTGTATATAGTAAACAGCTATCGTGAAGCTAGGAGAGAGTGAAAACAGTAGCCACCAATAATTGTGCAAAAGAAAACATGATAAGAGCATAAGAAAGTTATAAAGTGCTTTATGTTGTCTAAGGAATGATAATTTCTGCCTGGGGGTGAGAGTAGTGGTGGGGAGAAGCTTCATGGAAGAAACAGTTGAACGAGGCTTTAAATAAGTGGGGAGGATTCCAAAAAGAGGAGATGCAGCATTGTGGACTTAGGTGAGCTTTCTGTGCCTAGGAAAGACTATAGTAAAAGTAGAGATGTGACTATCGTCACACTGGGTTTGGGTCCTAGCCTATGGTTTTGTTGGTATAGCATATTCCTAAGATGAAAGTTCCCTTCAATGAATATTAGCTTTCTGCAAATTACACTTTTTGTGGTCTGGGACGCTGAAAGGTTGAGCAACTTATTCATCATCACAACTAATATGTGTCTGAGACAAGACTTGAACTCCTCTCTTCCCTTCTATTCAGGATGCCAGATTTTTATATATGTGAAGGGTTTTTAAATTTAAAAAGATAAAAATCTTATAGCAACATAAGACTAAACTAATAAAGATAAGAACCTCTTCTCTATCATATTGCTATGCTTGATAATCACTTCTTTTCATTTTTATATGCCTAGCATTAAACTCAGTGCCATGTAAGGTGCTTAACAAATACTTGTTGAATAAGTGAATGAATGCTAATGTTACATAACCACTAAGGAATACAGATGTCAAAATAACTAAATGTAACCTATTTGATAGGCTATCATGAGATCTTCACCCTGTTCCAAGTGTGTTTGCTGTACCCTAGGTTTTATATTTGTTTCCCAGTATCCCACAAATATGCCTTCTTGCTTAAAATTTTGTTCCATTGTGATCCTAAAATATTTATTTTGTCTACTATATAGCAATTGCTCCATTTCAATTCATTGTACAGAAGATGTGTGGTATCTTTCTGTCCTTGGTATAAATCTCCCTCAGCTTTGGAGGGGATATTAGAAATGTTCTGTTCCAACTCTGGCAGCTCAGTTGGTGCAGTGGATACCATGCTAGACCTGGAGTCAGAAAGACCTGAGTTCAAATTGGCCTCAGACAGTTACTAGCTGTGTGACCCTGGGCATGACACTCAGTTTGCCTCAGTTTCCTCATCTCTAAAATGAACTGGAGAAGGAAATGGCAAACCACTCCAGTCACTCTGCCAAGAAAACTCCAAATGGGGTCACGAAGAGTCAGATATAACTGAAACAACTGCACAACAACAATATTCCAGCCCCGTTATTTTATATTTGAAGTCCCTCAGGCCCAGAAAATGTAAATCATTTGCCCAAAGCTACGTAATGTATTGTAAGAGTTTGGGCTAGAACCCAGGTTTTCTAGAACTCTTTATTTTTCTACTGCCCAACACAGCCAAAAGTCTAACTATGACAGGATCAATGTCTACCAGGTCCCCATGTAGTTTAGGCTCATTCTGTCCCTAGAAGGCAAGGAAGCTATCCCCAGTATTAGTCCAGGGGACTAATACTTTTCTCTGTGTGTTGACTCAGCTTCCTAATGGCTTCAGACAGCATTGACTTGACTTCCTGGTCACCTAAAGGCGTTGAGCTCTTAAGACTTAGTTGATGTCTTAAGATCAATAGGTTTATCACATATGACTCTGCTAACCAGATGTACTTCTCATACAGGGAAGCAAAAGAAATGATATATCCCACCGAGTGTTGTTCACTTATAGAGTATCCTTTCCATGCTATGACTAAGTAAGCCTTCTTTTGTTAATTGTTTAATGACCTATAAGTATCTCATTTCATTCCAGTATCAGACCTAAACCACCACGGGACCATCCTGTGTCAGCCCCAGACTACAACCTCAGCCAAGTAAAACCAGGTGTGTAGCCAATTGTTACTTTAATTTGATAGGACCCTAAAAAACATTTCTTAAACACACATTCTATGCCAAGTATTATTTGGGTGGTGGCAGTTGACTAATCAGCTCCAAGCAAACAAAAATTACCCCAAAAGATGGATCTGTGGCTCATGTTTCACAGCCATAAAGATGTTTGAATATGTTTACATTTTCAGAACTCTTTGGTTCCATCTTAAAATTGATACCAAAATGGCAGATTATTCTTCCGAGCATTCCAATTTTATCTGTTCTTTCTTTGTCACCGTATCATTGTTCATAGAGGTGGACAAATTCAGTAATGATGCTGTGCAACCTATTAAGGATGAAAACTTCTGTAGTGTAGCCTGTGGCTTCTTCAAGCTTCTCCTTGTTCCTCTTGGGTTCCATTTGTTTTATGACCTCAGCCATAGCAAAAGTTTCTCCAAGATATATTCCAGGATGTTTGAAAATCATACTCAGCTCAAAACTTCTAGCAACAAATAGAGAAGAGAATACCTGCCTGGTGAGGTAAGCAGGAAAGATGGGTTATTTCCATTTCACTAAGAAACAAGGAGTTTATACTGAAGCTAAAATATTTGGGACAAATACATAAATGCAAGATAATTTGGTGAAAGGGATTAGGAAAGACTTCACATAGAAAGTAACACATGTTGATATTTGAGAGAAAATAGGGATCTCTATGGCACAGGTGAGCAGGCTGTGAATCCCAGACATGAGAAACAGCTTGTGTAAAGGCCAGGAGACAGGAAATGTAGTTCCATTGGTAATGCCCAGAGAGGAGGCCATTTCACCCAAACCATAGAGTAAAGGGGAGTGATATATAGGGTCTCTCAAAAGGCTTAGTGCAGTTTTAAATTATTCAAGCTTAAACTTTTGGCATATCCTATATTATAACACAACTGAGGACTCAGTATTCTATGCTTCCACAGTTACTTTTTAATACAGCCCAGTCTTGACAATTTTTCTTACTATGACCTTTGTCTGTGTATTAGACTTGTCTATGGATGGTTGGTATCAATTTGGTTCATGAGTACAATCACAATCCTTTATGGGAATACTGTTGATGGTCTGGACTAATTCCTTCCCCTGAACTCAGATGTTATAGGAATTCCATAAGTAAAATTGTTTTAGTATAGAATACAGATTTTTAAATTGCAGTAAACCCAAATTCAGATATAATGACTCTCCAAAATCATTAGTTGAGCTTGTATGTCAGTTTAGTGTGACTAAATTTCATTTAGTTATGGTAGATGCTATAATTGAGGGAAAGAACTGAGAAAACAGTGCAGTAAAATGCACCCGTCAAGTAAATAGTGATTTCCCCCAAATGAAGTAACAGGAAATCATATCTTATTAGAGATATTATTGTTATAAGTACAAGATCTTATTTTTTAAACTGTTTACCAATTGCTGATTCTTCTGTGGAACCAGAAAAATGGGTTTTCAATAATGGGTTTTCTAAAACCAGATTTTAAAAACTATTTTAAAACAATTTGAAAGCATACATATATTTGCAGATCTGAGACAATGGATCTTAAAAAGCACTGTGCTAGTGTAGTGCAAGTATGGCTTTTCTAATCTGCAAATGTAGTTAAGTTAAAAGTTCCTCAACTTTGAAAATTCAGTCGATTTAGTCTATTTCCTTCTCAGCTTAGCTAATCATTCAAGTGTAGTGAGAACAAGTGTATTAACAATATGACCAACTCCATATTGCTTTAAACCTCCACTTTGTAATGAGATGTTTTGAGTTGTTTTGCTACTGGGCTCTTTTTCTGTAAGTTTTCAATAATAAGACAAACATTTGTGTGGTATAGTTTGGTAAACAACTTGTGTCTGTTTCTAAACTGATAAACAGATGTGAACCAACAGATAGGACAGATAATCAATGGAAAAAAGTATTGTAAATAACTTATCAATAGTTGTATATTTACCTAACAAACAAATTTAAATAAATTAGGCAACAGACCAACAAGATGGTGTGTAATTTGAATGTAACCAGCTAATGCCCCTAGCTAGAAATGTAGAAAGCAATAGGAGATCTCAGTCATTAGCCTGCTCCTGCGTCTCCTGAGATACTAGGACATAGTCCTGTGCTTCTAAAGATATGACTTGAGCACACCTTGTTCACTTGAGGATGTTTTAATTAGTTAATAGATTTATAGACTTGCCAGATGACTATATCAGAGGGAGATAGGCAAATGACCTTTGAGCTGTGAGGGAGCCTTTTCATGAGAACTAATAATGTGCAGACTGGGACTTCTAGGACTCAGGTTGGTAGTTTATTCCTAGAGGGATTGATACTTCTATTGTCAAATAAGTAATTGTTCTCTCTAGATTTTTACATTTTCATTTCATTTTTGAAGAGTGTAAGTCTGATATAGTGTTTCCACTGCACTAGTCAACATATACAATGGCACATTTTGGCATGTGCACTGTTATGTTTGATGATTAGGGTGGGCTCTTACTACAGGATAGAATATAAAGTCTGAAGGAAACCAGCTAGGAGTTTATTTCCCATTATCTCCTTTTAAGTCTCTCTAAGTTACTGACCATGGCTAGAACCAGGTCTCTTGGAAGTTGTTCCTTCTGCAGACAGGACAAGGTTAATAGCTCTGCAAATAGTTCCTGCCCCGCCTAGAGAGAACAAGGACTGAGACACTGAAACCTATATGCCAGCGAAAGGGAATCCGTAAATTGCTGACCAGCTCTGGGCCTAGGTTTCTTAGCAGTTGCACCTTCACACATGGAGAAAGGTCAATAACTCTGCTGGCATTTCCTGTCTTCTCTGAAGAGAGCAAGAGCTTAGTTACTGAACCCCATACTTCCGTAAGAGGGAATTCCCTTCCTTACAGGAGGCCATATAATGCCTATTTTTTTCTTCTCCTCCCCCTCCTCTTCTTCTTCTTCTTCTTCTTCTTCTTCTTCTTCTTCTTCTTCTTCTTCTTCTTCTCTCTTCCTCTTTCTTTCTCTTTCTCTGTCTCTCTCTCCCCTCACCCTCTTTCTCTCCTTCTCTCTTCCTCTACTCCCCTGCTTTCTGCCTCCATCCATTCCTCTTTCTCTCTCTTCCTTTACCCCCCTCAATACACACTGAGGTCAGGTTAATATTGTCAAATATTAAGAAGATTTTTTTAAAAGAAAGTATTGTACAAGACCAATTTTTTCTGGTCCCTTAGAGATAAGATTGGACCTCACAAGCCCTGCAGCAGTAGACTATTACAGATTTGGGACGTACTCCAACAACCATAGATAGCCAAGATAATGATACTAAGACAGTAGTCAGAGGCCTTAGGACTTGGCTTAAGCCAGAATTGCCAATACTAAAATTCAAAAATGTACCCTTTTAAAACATAGAGGACTTCCTACTTTTAAAAATGGGGGAAAGGAACATACTCAGTTTTACAGGAAAATGTATATTTCTATCCCTTTAGAGATAGGAAATAATCTAAGAAGTTATAGAAATAACAAATAGATGTTCTGGGCTTGTTTTAGAGGTATTTTGTCAAAAATACCTTCAAATACCAGAGTCACATGTGGATGGCAAAGAAGCAATAGTGAATCGACCCACCATTTGACATTGGGTCAGGGGACCCATTGCCAGGAAAATGTGAGGATATGGCTGACTCCTTGAAGGGTCTCATGTCCTCTAACAAATCATAAAAAAACTTAAAGCTGAAGAAGAAATGCAATCAGGACAGAAACTTAAAAAGAACTGGATTGGATTTATAAAAGTTTATTCAAAAACCAAAAGAAACTCACTAAGAGTCAGGTGATGAGTTCATTAGGCTAGACGGCAAGAAGGTTAAAAGTTTAGGAATAATTAGCAAGGGCGAAAGACTGGTCCAAACCATTAAAATTCTAGCAGTGGAACTTAGAGGATTAGTGGAAATACTCCGCCTACACTGGATTTTCTGTACTTGGAGGAGAAGATGGTTCTACATCTCCTACCAACAAAAGCTTAGTTAAGCCTTACGTGTCTGAGGCAATTCACCTATTGCTAAAAAAGACCATCACAGATTGGACATATCCAGATTTAAATTAAAACATCAGCCAGGATTGATAAATTGTACTGAGTATATAAAAAGTATATAAAGCAGGTTCCAACAGTAATAAAGCTATATTCTTTTCCCTTTTAAGAGGGGGAGGAACATGCAATGACTGTTTTGGGGCTAAGTGAGGATGTTAGCTCAGAAACTAAATATGTGTTTCTGCTGAAAAACAAGAAGCCTAACTAGAATGACAATAATGCCTTAAAGGGAATGAAATGATAGGAACCAAAGCAATGTCAGAAATTATGGTCAGATACAAAATAGATCATATAATGAACCAGGTCCCATCAAAAGAGAAATATGGTCCAAATTAAGGCAAATTAATTCTATTAATGGCAAATCATTGTCATAATTGATAGATATTGAAATGAAAACCCAACTTCTCCCATAGAACCAAAGAAACAATAGAATTTTTCAACCCCCTCTACCTCAAGTACAGGTCAGTCAAACTAAAACCAGTACTGAAACTCTGATAGAACAGGACCTAATTTCATTATAGGGGTTTAGTGGTATCCTTGTTAAGAACCATCTTGGGGATAATCACCCCTTTCCTTCAACACAATAATAGTTCATACTACTCCATGTTGGCCCCACTAAACACTGACTCCCAAGTACCTCTAATACCAGACACAGTAAGAGAAAATGAGAAAACCTTCCAGAACTAAACTTGAATAAACAGTTTTGGAGATCCTGAAACCCTAGGTTGGGGAATATATAGAAAGTTTAAAATTGCAAATTGGCCCACAGAAGTTTAAAGAGTAATTAGCATTCCAGGTTCAAATGAAATTGGAATAGATGTGTTGGGTAAAAATTTTGCACTGTGGCAAAAAAAAGTTAATGGCACCTTACTAGTAGGAAAAAGTCAAATAGTAAACATTTCTCAAAGTAGTATTAAAGGAGGAGATTAGGAAATTGGCACAATCCATAAGGATTTGGTACAGGAAGATGTAATCTGGAAAACAATTAGGCCTTATAAATTTCCAATCTGGCCAGTGAAAAAGACTAGTGGGGAGTGCAAATTCATAGTGAACAATAGAAAACTAACTGCTGAAACCAAACCCATCAAGTGAGCATCCTCTAACGTTTTGGAAATGATTGATGAAATTAAAGGACATGATGGACCTTGGTTTTCAGTTATTGATCTAAATAATATGTTCTTTGTGGTGCCAGGGGCTAAAGAAAGTCAAGGTAAATTGACCTTTATAGGCAAGAGTAGATTGCTGCAAGGATATGTTAATAGTCCAGTGTTATGCCATAATATGTGCAAACAAGACTTAGATAAAATTTACCCAGGCAACCTTAAGGGGCACAGCAAAGAAGAGCAGAGAAAGTCACTGGCATGATTATTGAAGGCCTGGATAATAAAGATAGGGAGCTACCCTGTAAAAGGTACACAGAGGGCCATCATCAGTTAAATTCCTTGAGGATGATTTGAATTTCAGAAAAAATTTCTGTTCCCAACCAGTGGTTAGAGATCTTTGTCTTACTGGGGGAAGACAAAGAGAACAAGTATTTATTATGTGCCTACTATATGTTAATTACCTTACAAATATTATCTCATTTGATCTTCACAACAACCATTGGTGGTAGAGGTTATTATTCTCACCATTTTATAGCTTGAGGAAACAGATAGGAGTTAAACGCCTGGCCCAGCTAAAAAGTATCTAAATCTGGATTTGAACTCAGTTCTTCCTGACTCCAACCCCAGTATTCTACCCACTGCACTACCTAGAAGTTTGCTACCACCAAAGGACAAGAAGGAAGTGCAGAGAATAGTCAGGTAGTTTGGATTCTGGAGAAACCACATTCCTCAGGTATGGCATATGAGGTTACAAGGAAATCAAAATGTTTCGAATGGGGTCCATGACAGCAGCATCCATTAGAACAGGTAAAGGAGGCTATGCTACAAGTTGTACCTCTAGTCTCAATTTCCTCAGACCCCTCCTCTAGGTTAGAAGTCAGTTATGAGGGAGACTTCATGACTTCCTGTTTGTAAGGAGGACAAAGAGAAGGATTATATATCAGTTATACCTTGGACTCAAAAGATGATTGATCCTCAGAATAGATACACCATTATGGAAAAGACATCCCTGTCAATATATTATAGATAGCAAAGGCTTGACCCAGAGTATGCTGCTGATGCTATCAGCACCAATCCCTACACTAGCATGAGCCAAAATCACCTCTGATAAACATGTTGGAATGATAACCACCGCACAGTCAGTGCTTAGGTGGAAGTGGCTTATAATCAACAGACCGAGTGCTGGGAAGGTAGAGACAAGTCATCTTCATGAGGAAAGTGTTACCCATATTGCTGACATGTCAACTAAGCTTCCATAAAGGGATGTCACAAGAGTAAGCAACCACCTTTCTGAGTATTCCCTGACCTATCAAAAGTTGAAAGACAAAAGCAATGCATAGTTCATGAATGGAAATGATGTTCTCACTCCAGAAGTCACTGAATGGTGAGCAGCTGCCTTCAGCCCATCCATTGAGGAATAAATGGTTCAAGAATGAGGTAGAAATCTAACCCAGTATGCTGGACCAAGAGTGATGTGGTTGGTTGAGCTGCTAGAGAAAATCTCAATAATATTATAATTTATACTGATTCTTTGGCTGACACCTAATGGATTGGCTATTTGGTCAGCTAAATGGAGGCTTTAAACAAAATGGAGTTGGTTATATTAAATAGCCTTGCTACACCAAGAAACTTCAGTTTTCCAGCCAGGATTTCCTTCCTAAGAGACCATTTTTCCTGACACAGTCTTATGGTTAAGTTGAAATAATAATGATATAAATCTGGTTTGATACTGCAATAGTTCCTGCAATTGGTTGTAGATAAGTTTGCCCCAGATCAGTCAAAAGAGAATTTCTAAGGAAAAAAGTTCTTTGGAAATCTTTCCTCTGAAATGAAAGTCAGTTTTGTTCCATAAGCTCGTTCCATGAGAACATTCACACATTTTTGATGTTTGCTTTTATGATCTGCTATTTTCACTATTTTTCATAGGACTTCATTTGCCAAGAACCACCTAGAGGAACAGCACTTTCATAAGCCATTTCAGTCTATTAAAACATTTGTCCATTGTCATTATTGTGAAGAAATATTATCTAATTCCAAAAGAACAAAATTGGCTATTTTTGGTATTTTCAAGACCACATTTGGATCCAGCAACATCTTAAGGACCTAGTTAGTAACTTAAGGAGTTAGTAGCTTCAGAATATTGTTTTAGAATATTTTGCTTCTGATATTATTTATAAGGCTTGCCATCAGTGACCTTCCTATTTCCTATTCAACACAGTATCAATAAATTTTAAAAATAAGTATTGAGTACACTGTTCCAGGTGCTGGGGATACAAATACAAAACAAGACAGACCTTGCCCTTGAAAAGCTTCTGTTTTGCAAAGGGCATACAGCATATTAATAGTTAAATGAAGACTATGCAAAACAAACACACAGTAAGGGGGAAAGGGAATAATAAGCAGGGGACTCAGAAAAGACTTCTTGAAGGAGGTACAACTTGAAGAGTTAGGGATTCCAAGAGGAAGAAATAGGGAAGAAAAGAAATCCAGGCATGGGGGACCACCTACTCAAAAGCCCAGAAAGAGGAAATGGAAAGCTTTGTGCAAGGAACAGTAAGCAGATCAGATTGACTGGAATGTAGACTGTGTAAGGGCAGTGGGGTAGGGGGAATCAGCCTGTACAGATAGGCAGGCGCCACACTGTGAAAAGATTTAAATGCCAAACATGCAACAGGGAGTCACCAAATTTTCTTTAGAAGAAGAATGATATGTTCATGTCTATGCCTTAGGAAAACCACTTTGACAGCTATACAAAAGACATATTGGTTTCGGGGTTATCAATTAGGAGGCTATTATAAGAAGTGGCAAGGTTTTGGGCTAGCTGGTTGTGATATGAAGAGAGAGGAAAGTTGTGAAAGCTATTGAGGAAGTAGAATCAACAACACTTGGCAATTGGTTGAATATAAGAAGGAATGAGAATGAAGAGTCAAGTGAATTCCAGATTGGGAAGAGATGAACAATGGTACCCTTGACCAAAATAAGGAAGTTAGTTAGAGGGATGAGCCCAAGACTAAATATAATGCATTTTGTTTTAGACATGTTGAGTTTGAGATGACAATGTGAAATTTAGGTTGAAATGTTAAGTGGACAGTTGATGATGCATTTATAGAACAAAAAAAAAGATACAAGGGCTAGATATATAGATTTGAGAGTCATCTGCAAAGAAATTATAGTTGAATTCATGAAAATGAGATCACCACGTGAGAGTATAGAGAGGCCTTTTCTATAGGAGAGGACCAGGACAAAGCCCTAAAGTACACTCACACATAGAATCCTCCAACTATCTTATTTTACAAATGAGGTAACTAAAGGCCATGTGAAATGACTTTTCTAAGGTCACACTGGGGGTTAGGAGGTGGAATATTGAGGAGCAGAGTAAGGATTAGAACCCGATTCTCTGACTCCCAATACAGAGTTCTTGACAGCAAATCCAGGATACTCTTCTAACAGATATTGGGGAGCACTTCAGCTCCAATAAAAACCCAGAAATTTGTAGTTTTCTTCGCATACTAAGAACATTTCTATAAAATTCATTCTTTTTTCTTCCCCTGCTCTTCCCCACAGCAAACTCTATTATGTTAATAAATATTATAAACTCAACATTAAAAATAAAATGTTTAATCCCCACAGTAGATTTTATAGGAAAGCGCCAAATTTATTTTTAGAAGAACATAATCTTTTTCACATTACTTCCCTACAACCTGTTTGGTGCTAGATTGCCAAAGTGGTAACAAAATAGTATCTCACAAACTTTGGCCTATTGAGGCCTTCATTGGCATTTTTTAAGAACCAGAGGGTTTTACCCATATTGCACAATACAAAGGTGGTTGCAATTATATGTGGGAGGTCCAGCCCACAGACTACAAATCTCAGCTTGTAGTGGCTAGGGATATAAGAGCATCCTGTGTTGAAGCCTCTCTTCTCACGGTAGTACAACTCCACCAATGACAGACAAGTACCCGTGAACAACCTTGAAGAATTCTTGGGGCTACGTTTAGCTTCTTCTATTGCATGCCATATGTAGCTCTCTGTTACATCTTTTAGTTCTAAAGAAAACTGAAGCCAACGAAGCAAGAAAGGAAGGTAAGGAGAAAACAACAACAAATTAAGGTTATGTTTCTCTGAAACTCATAGTAAAGAGAGGGAGACTGTCAATCTGAAGCAATTTTAGGACAAGAAAATGCGTCTTTCCTTTCTTGTTCTAGAATTTCCATTCAGCCAAGTCCTAAATCTTTGCAAAAATACAAATTATATTGATGACTGCATTTCTTCAAAGTCAAATAGAAAAGTTTGTCAGTTTCCCACTGGGATGACGAGATTCTTCACTCACTTTCCATTGAAAAGTACAAACCAAACAATTTTGGCAAGGTGTTTGAACGAAGAGCATTCTTTTGGTATTGCATATGCACTGCAGAATACTAAATCATTTGCAGGGAGAATGTTGATTATTACCTTATAATTTCATTTCTGTCTTGAGTGCTGTAACCAAGAGTTGCTATTGCCAACTGTCTCATCAGATATTCTTACATATGAAGCAAATGTATAGTTAAAACCAAACCTATGAAAGATCATATTCTGGCATAGAATGTAGTATTTCAAATATATCTGTTAGGTTTGATGGTTTAGTTTGATAAGATGTATTAGAAGGAGGGTGCTTTTCCCTCCATACCCAATTCAGAAATTGTATAGTGTTGTTCACTGTTAACAAGAATACATTTCTTCGTAAAAGTTAACAGGCCAATGGGAGGGGGGGAAATCAGTTCTGTTACTTCTGGAGGGGAATTGAGCATTGGGTACTCTGAGCTAAATATCTCTTCTCTTTGTGCTTCAACTTCTTACCTGTATTAAGTATATAAGACCTTTACTTGCCAAAGTGATATTATTGCTTAGATCACAGATTTGAAGGAACTTCAGAGGTCATCTAGGCTAACTCTTTTATTTTATCGATGAAGAAACCCGAGGTCCAGAAAGTTTAAGTGATTTGTCCAGGGTTACACAAGTCAAGTACTTTAGAATGGTGTTTAAAAGCATATTGTGATTCTTAATTTTGCTCTTTACAATTCAGATCAGTATTAGGAAAAATACCATAATGACTTTTATCATTAAGCAATATATCTGAAGGTGTTAGTATAATAAGTAAACAATGTTTATTTGGTAATAAAGGACAGTTATACAATAGATCAGAGAATAGCACAGCACCATAGTAAGATGCCAGTATTTTTACAGTGGGATATCAGAATAAAGAGGTTTTGGGTGGTACATTGATTTCATGTTCTGTAGGGATATAATGAACGGGACATTGGTCATGCCACTTCATTCTCTGGTGAAAAAGTGACCCCTTCTCCTTGCAAAGATCTGCCTCCTCTTAATCTTTTTTCCTTTGGCAAGTTGCTTCTCCCAACAAGCTCCTTTCCTAATGCCCACAAACATGCCCATCTTCTGAATCCTTAAAATCAACTCCTGTTACCTAATATAGCTTTTCCATTTTACAGACAAACTCTGTGAGAAAACTGTCCATGATCCTTGCATCTATTTCTCTCACTCGTTTCTCAACCACTTGCAATATAACTTCCAACCTCAGCACTCAAAAAAAAAAAACTGCTCTTTCTCTCCCCTTCTTACCATGATCTTTTAACTGCCAAATTCAAAGTCCTTTTCCCCATGTTCATACTTCATGACTTCTATGCAACATTTGACACGTCATCATCCTCTTGCCTGGGATATTCTATCTTGGTTTTCCTCCTACCTGTCTGACTGTTTCTTCTCTCAGTCCCACCCCTATCACTGCCCTCCCCCCTAATTCCTGACTATAGGTTGTCCTGTGTTCTGTCACGAGCTACCTTTTGTTTCTCTTTATATCCCATTTGTTTGTTATTCCATCAGTTCCCATAAGTGCAATTATCAGTTCTATACTGAGGACTTCCAGATCTTTCTATCCAGCCCCAGTCTCTCTTCTGAGCTGCAGTCCTACATTGCCAATTGCTTTTTGGACATGTGTAACTCTCTTCTTGTCCTGCAGCTGTCTCAAACTCAGCGCGCCCAAAACAGGTTATATTATCTTACTGCCCAGTCTCACCTCTGTTTCTGGCAAGAACAATCAGTCACTACGCTCCCCCTTACCTCCATATCTAATCAGCTGCTTCGTCTTGCCAATTCCACCTCTATCACATCTCTTGCATTACTTTCCTTCTCTCCAGTCGCACGGCCACCATCTCTTGTCAGTTCCTTCCTGAACTATTGTGGTAGCTCCTGATTTTTCTCCTTGACTCAGGCCTCTCCTTTGCATTCTAACCTCCAAATATGTTATTCCTAAAGCACAAATCTAATAATGTTAGCCCTGCTCCAAAATCTCAAATGATTTCCTGTTATCTCAAGGATAAAATGCACATTCCTCTTTTCGGCATTTAAAGCCTCTTTACATATAGCAGTATGGGCAGGTGACACAGTGGATAGGGCAGTGGGCTGGGAATTAGGAAGGCTTATCTTCATAAATTCAAATCCAGCCTCAGACTATGTAACCCTGGGCAAGTCACTTAACTGTTTACCTTAGTTCTTCATCTGCAAAATGAGTTGAAGAAGAAAATGGCAAACCACTCCAACAATATCTTTGCCAAGAAAACCACAAATGGGGTCACAAAGAGTTGGACGTAACTAAACGATGATAAAAACAGTATGGCTTCAGCCTACTTATTGAGGCTGGATACATACTACTCCCATCCACACACTCTTTGTTCTAACCACACTGACCTCCCTACCTTCCATGTCTCATACGTAACATTCTTGTGCTTTGAAACAGGCTTTTTCCTTTGCCAGGAATGCATTTCCTTCTTGCCTCTTGCTCCCTAGCTTCCTTCAAAGGTCAGTTCAACTGCAAGCTCCTACAGGAGGTCTCTCCTGATGCCTCACCCAAGTTGTTAGATTCCTACACAGATGTGTTTTAAGGGATAATTAGTGGCACAGCAAATAGATAGAGCACTAGACCTGAGGTCAGGAAAATTAGTCTTCCTGAGTTCAAATCTGGTCTCAGACACTTACTAGCCATTTAACCCTGGGCAAGTCACATAACTCTGCTTCAGTTCCTTATCTATAAAATGACCTGGAAAAGGAAATGGCAAACCACTCCAGTATCTTTGTCAAGAAGACCCTAAATGGGGTCACAAAGAGTTGGACACAGCTGAAGCAAATGAACAACAAATGTATTTTATATGTGTGTATATATTTTATGTAAGTACATGTATGTTTATATACATGTATGATTGTATACTACATAGTGTTAAGGGCAATCTGTCAAAGAAAAAAGTTTCTCTGTTTTATCAAGGGACTTGTTCCTTCGGCTGATTGATCCTACCATTATACTCTTCCTCTCCCACCTTCATTTTGCTTTTATGTATAACTGTCATTTTACCGTCCTTAAGAGAAGGAACTGTTTCATTGTTTTTGTCTTTGTATTTCCAGCACCTAGAACAGTGACACACAGTGGACACTTAATCAATGCTTATAGATTGATTGATACCAATTTCAGGCACGATAGCTGGTAGGAGCACCTATGGAAGTTTCTTGTAGAACCCTGAGTGGGAGGTCAAGAAGCATTTTATTTTCACATGAAGCAGAGTTGCCAAAGTTTTGCGAAACAGTTAAGTCCCTTTGGTATGCCTCCAGGCACCCAAAGGCCACACCTGGCTCCCCTCTCATAGAACTGATTCCAGCTTTCCTTATTTCCAAATGAAAGAGGTATCAGATTGAGGTGAGAGTACAGGTTAGTCATGCTATTCAACTTTGAAAATCTCCCTAATTTCCTTTAAAATATTTTTTTTGTACCTGTGAGTTGTGAAGTGAGAAATTAGATACTGTACTCTCTCTTTTTTGTTACTCCAAATTTCCACCTCAGATTGAATTTGAACCACACAAAAGTTGAAGGTATTTGGGCTAGAGAAGGGAGTTTATTTAAAAAGGAGAGAAGGGGAAGTGATACTAATTTATAAAGTGATGTCTCTTCCCAACTTTCCTGTAGTAGGAACTTGGCCATGATTGGGTAGCAGTTCTACCCAACACCTTACACATCCATTACTTTAAGTAGAAAGGGAAAAGTCTGCCATATAATACTGCGCAACTTCTATTACCCTCAGCAATACCAAGCCGATTGGATGCCTTAGGACTGTTGGAGTTTTGCTGGATTTAGGATCAGTCTCTTGGGTTTTCTGACATAATCAAAAAGGTGGGAGGAGTTAACTTTTTATACTCTTTGTATCCTTTTAAACGGTATTCTTTTAATTTTCAAATTCTAGAGACTGCTCAGCATTGTGGAAAGAGAACTGGCCTCAAAGTCAAAAAGATTTGGGTTGAACTCTTGACACCTGGCTACATACCTCTGGGCAAGTCACTTCATCTCTCTGTGCTGAAGGCAACTCTCTAAAACTGTAAGTTGTTGAGAATATTCCAACCTGCATTGGTAGAGGGAATTTCCACACTTGGGAGTTATTTATACCAGATTAAATCACAGATTCAATCCATATCCCACACCTATTCCTATCTCTAAAGTGATTAGAAAGATAGATAGATAGATAGATAGATAGATAGATAGATAGATAGATAGACAGAAAAAAGAAAAAGATAAATAATAGATGGATAGATGGACCTCAAGGAAATTACTCTTTTTTGAGGCAATTGGGGTTAATTAACTTGCCCAGGGTCACACAGCTAATAATTGTCTGAATATTTGAACTCGCACCAGTTCAACTCAGGGCCAGTGCTTTATCCACTATACTACCTAGCTGCCCCAGGAACGTTCCAATGGGAGAGTCAAAATATAAAGGGGAGCAGTAAAGGGTGAAGGGGGCAGAGTTAGACAAAGAAAGTAGAGAGAGGAGAATGACTGGGGGTCCTCAAATAATGGCAATCCAGAGACTCACAAATCAGGAGAACAGGTTTCAAGTCAGAATCATCAAGAGGTAAGCAAGCTGGTGGGCAGGTAAAGCAACCAGGAGATAGAATGGAGCTGGAAGTGATTTTTAGTTAGTCCATAATTGCTTATCAAATTTTAAACATCAACTGGCTCTTATTAAAGCTATGGAAAAGGTGTATCACCAACACAGAGAGAATAAAAACAAATGGTTGTTGCTGTATTAGACAATTAGCAGATGAAGTGAGTGAGCTTTTTAATCATGCTTTGAAGTCATAGAACCGTTTAATGGATTTGTTGACTACCCAGATGAAGAGGTCAATGTTAAAGAAGGCACAAGCAAATAGGCTACATGTGGAAAGAGTGCTATTTGACCCAGAGATTTCTCTGGAGAATGCCTTGGCAGCTAGATGATGCAGTGGGTACTTGAGTGCTGGGCCTCAGATCAGGAAGCCTAAGTCCAAATCCTACCTCAGACCCTTGGCAAGTCCCTTAACCTCTGTCTGCCTCAGTTTCCTCACATGTAAAATGGGAATAATGCCATCCTTCCAGGTTGTTGTAAGGATCAAATTATTTGTAATATTTGTAAATACACTTAGCACAGTTCGTGGCCCATAGTAGGTGCTGCCCTGGAAATCATTCCTAAGTACAAGTTCTTCCTCAGTCTGCACTGAGGTACCAATAGCATAACTGTCAATTGGTGCCTGTTCCCACTCTTTATATAGAATAAGGACTCTCTGTCCTAGATCTAGAATGTCTTTTTTCCTTTGAGCACAATTGTAGCCCCAGTTCAGTCTATGCAGTGGAAGGCTTTTTGTATAGGACCTTTGTGGTTATGTATGTAGAGGACTTTTTTCTGTGTCTTCAGAGCTCTGTCTCCCTTTTGACTTCTGTTGGGAAAATACTGAGACTTTTCCTTAGGTTTCCCAATCAGAACTCAATCTAGCATTTTTCTAGGTCCTTATGGAGTAGTTATGGAGAAAGGGAAGAGTGGAACTGGTTTATACTGCTTCCTCCTACTCTACTATCTTGTCTGATTTTCTCTAAGCTCTTTTAGCTAATATCAACCTTAAGCCTAAGAATTGGAAATTGAGGGGATCCCCATCAATTGGCTGAACCAGTTGTAGTATGCAATTGGGATGGAATATCATATTGTAAGAATGACAAGCAGGATAATTTCAGAAAAACCTGGGAAGACTTATGTGAACTGATACAAAGTGAAGTGAGCAGAACCAGAAGAACATTGTGCATAGTAACAGCAATAGTAATATTGTAGAGAGATTAGCTGTGAATGAGAGCTATTCTGATCATTACTATGATCCGAGACAATTCCAAAGGGCCTTACAAGGAAAAATGCTATCCATCTTCAGAAAAAGAACTGATGGAGTCTAAATGCAGATTGAAACATAATTTTTTCACTTTCTTTAAAAAAAATAAAACAAAACTTAAGCCTGCAGAGCTTTCCAGGTCTGCTCCCTTGGCTAGACAGAATGACACTTTTTTTTTT
>CM053581.1:393017230-393033754 GCA_028627135.1 Pseudochirops cupreus | reverse complement strand
TATATATATACATACATATATGTATGTGTAGGAGGTTGTATGTGTATATAAATATATATGTGAGTGTGGGCATATGTATGTTCATGTATACATAGACATAGGGCACAGGTTGAGTTGAATATGAAGGGAGGATATGTAAAAAATAAATTTAAGAGGTGAGAGAGGAATTTATTGGGAGAAGGGGAAAAGGAGAGATAGATTAGGGTAAAACATCTCATATAAAAGAGGCAAGAGAAAACTTACAATGGAGGGGAAGAGCAAGGAGGTGAAAGCGAAGTCAACCTTATTCTCATTGAATTTGGCTTAAGGAGAGAATAACATACACACTCAATTGGTTATCTTACTCTACAGTAAAATGGGGTGGGGGGGTAGGGGATAAAAGGAGGATGATAGAAGGGAGGGAAGATTAGGGGAGAGGGTAGTTAGAAGCAAACATTTTTGAAAAGGGATAGGGTCAAAAGATAAAATAGAATAAGTGGGGGGCAGGATAGGATGGAGGGAAATATAGTTGGTCTTTCACAATGTAACAATTATGGAAATGATTTGGGTAGCTACACATGTACAATCTATATTGAACTGCTTATCTTCCCAGTGAGGGGGTGGGTGAGGAGGGAAAAAAGGAAAAACATCTGGAACTCAAAGTTTTAAAAACAAATGTTTAAAAAAAATTTGTGTTTTACATGCTACTGGGAAATAAGATATACAGGCACTGGGTTATAGAAATCCATCTTACTCTACTAGAAAGTTGGGGGGGAGATGATGGAAGAGGATATAAGAGAGAACCAATTGAGGGAAAGGGTATTTTAGTAGGCTTGCTATTTTGGGGTGAGGGGTAGGGGAAAATGGGGATAAAAAACCAACTCAAAATTTTGTGGAAATGAATGTTGAAAACTAAAAATAAATAAATTAATTAAAATTTAAAAAACCCTTTGGTCCCTAACTGAAGAAGAACTTGTACTTGTATTGGCTTGTTATGAAGACTTTCCTTTCTGTGAAGCACTTAGTTGTAAATATCACCATTTTGATATCTTTTCATGAAAGTAATAATTATAACTAGCATTTTAGAGGTTGAAAATCACTTTACATGTTTTCTCATTTGATTCTCACAACAACCTTGTGAGGTATTATTATTCCCACTATCATAGACCAGGAAACTGAGGGTGGGAGAGGTTAACTTATTTGCCCAGGACCATATAGTTGACAAGTCTCTTGGGCAGGATTTGAATCAAGTCTTATTGACTCCAAATCTAACTGCTTAATGACTCATCAATCAAGTACCCCTGTTTCATCCTTCCCCTGTTTTTAGAACTAAGGATCATAATTAATAAAGCCTCTTGGCATCACATGTAGCCTGGAGGCTGCAGGTTCCCCACCCTACTAGGAACTAAGCCTAGATCTAGTAAGTAGGTGCTAAGTGGGTGATATTATTGCCAAACAGGATGGTGGCATCTAATGTAGAATTAATCAAAGAGAGGCAGAATGATTCAGGGGAAAGGGAGAGGACTTGAGTTTGAATCCAAGCCCTGCCTTGGTCACCTCATTCAATTTCTCTGCGCTTCAGTTTATTTGTAAAATAAGGTTGAACTTAATTATGTAAGTTATTTTCCAGTTTCATTTGTATCCTGATAGAACTCTGACTTAGTAGGAATAGAGTTGGTCTTGGAATCAGTAGATCTATGTTCAAATCCTTGCTTTAATAAAGCCATGTGTTCTTGAGAAAGTCACTTTACCTTTCAGGGCCTTGGTTTCCTCATTAGTAAAAATGAGGAGACTGGACAACATGATCTTTAAGGTTATTTTCAGTTCTAAAGCTCTGTCCTAATTCTATGATGGTAGTATATTGGGTAACAGAAAACATTATACTTTAACTCAATCATTTTACTGGAAACAGAGGCCCAGAGAGGATAACGGACTTGCCTAGTCCAACATGCAGAAAGTAGCAGAGGTAGTGTTTGAACTCAGGTCTTCTGATTCCAAATCTAATTGCCCTTTTGTGACACCTATAACTCTCTACAATCCTTTCCTCCTTTCCCTCAATCACAGGAATTAAGTTAGCATAACAAAAGTCTTGCTTTTGTTGTGATGATTAAATGATATTTGTAGAACAGTGTAGAGCCCTGTGAACAGTATATAATAATAAATGTTTGTTCCTTTTTCCCCTTGACTTTTCGAAGTACCAGAATCAAACCAAAACCTCTGGGTTGTGACTTCCCACCAAATCAAAAATCTCTTTTCTCTAGCACAAGATTTATTTTTAAATTGTATCCACAACTACACACATACTTCCTCCCTAGGTCTGAGCTGGGAAATTTGAGCTGCAATCATATTGGCAGGTAGGAGTTTTTGCTTAGCTTTCTGGGTTGCCTACAGCTGCTGCTGACTTTAAGGAGAGCTAACTGCCTGAAAAGCTCATGGAAATCTTAAATAAATAAATATTGCACTCCTTCTTGCTAAAGAGGATTCATAAGAGCATGAAAACTGTAGTAAATGGTTGGTTGCACTTTGATCCCAATGAAGCTCAGAGTTGTTCAATTTATTGCTTACTCTGAAAGCATTCAGGGCCAAGTGTACGCAAAAGTTAGAACAATACTTCATTCTGCAGAGATGGAATTTGGCTGGGAGCTTTGTTCAGCTTTCTAAACCAATACTGACTTCCTTCACAGACCTGCTGGTTGACTCCTTTCTTCAAACTGCAGGAGGGGGGGAACCTGTGGCCTTGAGGCCACATTTAGCCCTCTAGGTCCTTAAGTGTGATCCTTTGACTGAATCCAAACCTCCCCTTAACAAAAGGATTTGTTATGTAGAACTTGAACTCAGTCAAAAGGCTGCCCCCAGGACTTAGAAGGTCACGTGTTGCCTTGAGGCTGTAGGTTCCCTAGCCCTGGACTAGGGAAAGTGGGGAATTGACAACTATCCTTGAGATCCTTTGTGCATGCTTTTGCAACAGTAATTTGCCTGGGTATGTGGAGTTTTACTTAGGCTAATTACTGGACTATAATTTTCCACTTAGTCATCCTTTTCCTTTGAAGCAATTCAGGGTCCTGAATTTGGAAAGCATATTCTCTGGCATCTTGAAGGTAAGGAACAAGTTCAAAGAAAGTCTTCTTGGCTTTGAAAAAGTCATACTTCTAAATTAAAAATGAACTACAGTGAAGCCTTAGATTTCTCTTGCTATAGCACTTCAGATAAAACAACAGCAACAACAACAACAACCTTCAGCTCTCAGTGGCAAACATCTCATTTCATAATGCAATAAATGGCAAGGAAAAGCTCTAGCAGCATTGTTGACTGCTTTCTATAGTCCGAGGTTTTTTTTTTTTTAATACTGTTTGCTCATTTTCCCAGCCAAATACTTGACTTTTTAACTCTTTGTCGAGGTAGGACTCTGCTTCCAGTGGGGGTGAAGGTGGGGGTGAGTAGAATGTCCCAGGCTTCTGGGGTTTTGTGTCAGCTGCTGGATTCTGCAGTGTGTGGGCCCAGAACTATGGAAGCAGCAGCAGCTGCTGCCACTGCTGCTACCACAGCCACCACCTCCACTGCTCCAGGGCTGGGGCTGGACCATGCTCCTCTTTCACTCAGGTCCCACAGAGTTTTCCCACTGACCTTCTATGCTGTCTTTGGATTTTGTGGGTTGAGAAGTCTGGATACTGCCACAGCAGCCAGTAATTCAGTCTCCTGAGGTCTGCTGGGGCCCCTTCTGTGCAGGCGCAGCCCATGTCAGATTGTGCTCCACTCCCAGACTTCCTGTCCACCTTCCTAAGATGGACCTACAGTTTAGGTTGTTTTGGGCTGGAGATTTGTTTCACTCTGTGATTTTGTGGGTTCTGTAGCTCTAGAATTTGTTTAGTCATTTTTACAGGTATTTGGAGGGGCTTGGGGGAGAGCTCAACCAAGTCTCTACTTTTACTCTTCCATCTTGGCTCTGCACTTGTTGACTGATTTTTATGCCACAGGGTATCACCTCTCTTTGCAAGTCCAGGCTTAATTATGAAAATACAATACTTTACTTTTTTATGGAGAACTGGGACATGCACAGGAACAAAACAGACTTCTCAGGAAGATTTAATTCTATTAGTATATGATAATATTGAATATATTTGTAGAAATTAATTTAAAAGACATATATGTATATATACATGGATATATAAAATGATTTCTAAACAATTTATTGTTTTTCTGCCATATCCAACTCTTCATGACCCCATTTGGGGTTTTCTTGGCGAAGATATTGGAGTAGTTTACCATTTCCTTCTGTGGCTCATTTTTTGATGAAGAAACTGAGGCAAACAGGTTAAGTGACTTATCCAGGGTCACACAGCTAGTAAATGTCTGAAGCCACATTTCAACTAAGGAAGTTAAGGCCTAGCACGCTATTCACTGTGCCACCTAGCAGCTCCTTCTAAAGAATGCCTTGTACTATAACTGGCATCTAGTTTTGGGACCTGAAAAGAAAAATCCATTCAATCCTCTGCATACCCTAGGACATTCCCAGTAGCTCAGCAGCTACCCCAAAGCCCCAGAAACTTAAATGTTGTAGATGCTGAACATTCAGGTGCCAGTCACTCCAATATTTTACTCCAGAACATGTCCATTCCTGATTTCAGGATGATGCCTTTTCCCTGAGACAGGAACCAGAAATCATTGCCTCACTTGGTTATATAAGGGTATGAATCCCACCCAATCACACTTAGAGACAAACTAACTAACCAGAGTAAAAAGAGGAGGGCAGAAGAGTAGGTCAAAACCTTGGGTTGTACAGAAAAGAGACACTGGAATTGCCGCTAATACTGGATTACTGAAATGTGGATAGTTGGATTCTTTGATCCAAGGACTCTTTCTATCCAGATTATAAGGATGGCAACTGCTGGACTGTAGAAAACAATGTGGGGATATGACAAAGATGCCTCAGCCTAAACTATAACATGAAATAAGAATGTAAGGAACACAAATTGCCGGCTAAATACCACAGTGGGTAGAGTATTGGGCCTGGAGTCAGGAAAACTTAAAAACCCTACTCAGACATTTCCTAGTTGTGTGACCCAGGGGAAGTCACTTAATTTCTGTCTGTCCTGGTTTTCTCAACGGTAAAATGAAGATAATAATAGCTCCTACCTCACAAGGTTGTTATGAAGATCAAATGAGATAATATTTGGAATGTGCTCAGCACAGAGCCTGGAAAACAATGGGGGCTTAATCAATCCTTATTCCTTTCTGCCCATTTAAGCACACTATGACACCATCCCTGACTCTCCTGCTTTTCTTTGTGTGGTCGGCTTCTCTGGCCCCCAGGCTGATACGTTTGTTCTCTTTTTTACCCTTTCAGTTGTGTACCGTGGAGACTATTTATCTAGCAAAATTATCTTCTTTTTATTCTCTCCTTCCTTTCTGGTCTAGTACCCCATGGGACAAGTGGGACATAATACTTTGTTATTTACTCCCTTATATAAACCCAATGAGAAGCCCCTATCTCTGAAGTGAAGGCAGATCTCATGTTGTAGAAATAATTTGGCCTAGGCTTAAACCTAAGCCATAGAACAGAGAGAAAGAATTAGATTAAGGAAAGAGAAATGTGTCATTTTTGTAGATATTTTCACTTCCCCACATAAAATGCAAAGTAGTGATGATGTGGATGGAAATATTCCAAAGACTCTTTGTGTCTTTATATTCTTCCAGTTTGGGATGTCCTTACTGGTAAAAGCCTTACTATGGACTTTCACTTACTAGGCTTGGATGGGTTCAGAAAATGTGAAAGATAGAGAATGAGATACTAAAGACAAACTTCACTTCCTTTGTAATTTTGTAGAGGATTAGCCCTGCCTCCAGCAAAATAAAGAAGCAACATTTTTTACACCCTCAGTGAAAGACTAGCTCCAGTGTGTGATTGAGGAAATGGGAGAAAGTGTAATAGGAATGGGAATTTGAAGATCTTTCCTGTCTCTTACATAGGGCAAAGGGAGTTTACGGGTAATTGGTGTCAACGGAACTTTACAGCAATATAACAGGGACAACACATGATAAATACAGGAAACAGTATCTTAGGGTGGGACTTGAGCACAAGTACCCGATCATTCCCCCTCAAATGAATGAGACCTAAAATCTTAGGGTAAGGGGCAAAGGTGTCTTCTTCTATGGCTACTTCCTGCTGAAATGAGACGTAGAGCTCTTCCTGTCCCAAGAGGTCCCATTTGAGAGGTCAGTTCCTTTTTTTTTCCTCCAATTTATTTCTTTCTAGTTTTCAACATTCACTTCCACAAGATTTTGAGTTACCAATTTTTCTCCCCATCTTTCCCTTACCCCCACCCCAAAATAGTGAGTCTACTAAATACCCCTTCCCCCAATCTGTTCTCTCTTATATCCTCCCCCATCCATCCTCCAACTTTCTAGTAGGGCAAGATGGATTTCTATATCCCAGTGCCTGTATATTTTATTTCCCAGTTGCATGTAAAAAGCAATTAAAAAAAAACATTTGTTTTTAAAACTTTGAGTTCCAGATTTTTTCCCCCTTCTTCTCTCCTCACCCATCCCCACACTATAGGTTGTACATGTGTAGTTATGCAAAACATTTCCATAGTAATTATATTGTCAATGACTAACTATAATTCCCTCCATCCTATCCTGACCCCACTTATTCTGTTTTCTCCTTTGACCCTGTCCCTTTTAAATAGTGTTTGCTTCTAACCACTCTCTCCCCCAATCTGCCCTCCCTTCTATCATCCCTCCTCTCATCCTCTTCCCCACTATTTTCCTATAGGATAATATACCCAATTGAGTGTGTATGTTATTCCTTCCTTAAGCCAAATTCAATGAGAGTAATGTTGACCCATTCCCTTTCACCTTCTTGCTCTTCACCTCCATTGTAACAGTTTTCTCTTGCTTCTTTTATATGAGGTAATTTACCCTAATCTATCTCTCCCTTTCTCCTTCTCCCAATATATTCCTCTCTCACCTCTTAATTTTATTTTTTTAGATATCATCCCTTCATATTCAACTCATCTTGTGCCCTCTGTCTATGTCTATATACATATGCACGCACTCACATATTTATATGCACACACACACACACACACACACACAACCTCCTATACTTGTCAATACAAGCATCACAAATACTTTGGCTCCTTAAGAGTCTACCCAATATGGCAAATCTTTAATAAACTTTGTTCCATTTGGCTGAGAGAAGGCTTGAGTTGAATTCATTTGGCAGGACCCAACATGTCAGTATTTTGGGGTCTTGAACACCCCTAAATCCCAAATCTCAACAAAGAGGTTACTGATATATTAAGTCAATTCACCCAAAGGATAGAAGAACCCTTAGTTTCTTGGCAGATGAGAATCAGTAATGAAGGGGCTGCAGGAGTATTGGTAGATAGTGTGGATTGCTTGAAATTCATAGGTATTAGTCAGAATCCTTTAGTACAACAAGCTTTTAGGGATTATCATACGCAATGAGGTAACAATGCAACTAATCTGTTAGCTTTAACTGCAAAGGGATGCAATAATCACTATCCTACTAACTCTATGTGGCTAGATGGAGATAGATCCCAGTACTTGCTTAGAGACTGTATGAAAAAGCTAAAGGAGGAGGTAATGAAAACTGCTATCATGGTTGGAGATGCAAATGCATATCACGATATCCCCTTAGCAGTTCCTCATAGAAATATCATGGCTCCTCCTCCAAATTTCCTCAAGAGAAGAGAATAAATACCCAGTGAATTCAAAGTCAGAATAGATTGACAAGAAAAGAATTGTTTACTGCTCTACTGAGAGTAGGGATAGATTTTAGAGGAATAGATAGTACTCTAACTAAAGAGCTATATAAGATATAGCAAGAAAAGTACTTAATATTAGACTGAATAGGAAAGTAGGAGCCACCTCTGCAGATATTCCTGAATCATTGTATCCAAGTTCATCACACCTTCAGGGAGAATAGGAAATAGGCCAAGCCCCAGGCCCAATTAAAGAAATACACGGACAAGATTACAGACCCCAATTTATTTAACCATATACTGGAAAAATGGATCAACTACTGTAACTAAGGCATTGATAGATACTGGGGCAGAGGCCTCCCTTGTCTATGGAAATTCTGATAAGTTTAAACATGGAACTCCTATTACCATTACAGGACTAAGAGGGGCTGAAGTATCAGCCAGACAAGTTAAACTAATGATGATAAATGGATAATTACCCAAGAAAGAATATGGTAATTGTACCAATTCCTGAATACATCAGTAGAATAGATACATTGAGAGGTATGACTCTTAATTTACCTGAAGGAAGACACCAATTTGTAGTAAGGAAGACAGGAATTAACATAGTTTTAGTGAAAAATTACCCAATCACTTTATCTGAACCTTCTGAAGTAATTACTTTAAAGCAGTATTGTGTGCCAGGTGTGTAAGATGAAATTACCAATTCTATAAAGGAATATATTGAGGTAGGAGTGTTAGTTCCCACAACCACACAATGGAATAATCCTATTTGGTCAGTATAAAAATCAGATGGGACCTGGAGAATGACAGTGGATTATAGACAATTGAATAAAGTGACTCCCCCCTTTCATGTTGCTGTTCCAGGTTACCTTAATAGAAAGGATCCAGAAATATCATGGGACTTGGTATGCAGTTTTTGATTTAGTCAATACTTTCTTTACTATCCCACTAGATTATAAGGAATGGGACCAGGTTGTTTTCACTTAGGCAAGACAATATATTTTCACCCACTTGCTATAAGGATATCTGCATAGTACCGCTATTTGTCATAGGACTGTGGCAGAACATTTGTATGAATTAGAGCTACCTTATTTACAGTTTACACACTACACAGATGATATTATGATTCAGGGAAGAGATGTAAAAGAAGTGGAGAAGAGTTTGATGCTTTTAATTGGGCATATGAAAGGCAAAGGGCAGGAAGTTAACCCTGTAAAGATTTAAGGACCATCTGAGAATGTAATATTTTGGGGAATATACATGGAATAAAGGACTGCAAGAGATTCTTCGATGTAGGATTTTCTTATCCCTACCAATAAGAAAGGGGCCTAAAAGTTTATAAGATTATTTGCATATTGGAGTCACCACATTCTGCATCTGGGACAGATTTTGAAACCTTTATATAAAGTTATATGGAAGAAATATGAATTTGATTGGAGATTTGAACGGGGTAAAGCTTTTGAAGAAGCCAAGGCTGCTATACAATTGACCCTAGATTTATGGCCTATGCAAAATGGTTTGATGGAATTACGAGTGACTATACAGGATGCTTATGCAAGCTGGAGTTTATGGCAAAACCAACAAAGCCAAAATGTGATTTTGGTGTAGGAAACTCCCTCCATCTGGAGTTCAGTATACACCTTTTGAAAAGCAGTTGTTAGCTGTATATTGGGCTTTGGTAGAGACTGAACAACTGACTCTGGGCCATGAAGTGATATTAAAACCTGGAATCCCAATTATGACCTCGGTAATGAGTACCCCAGCTTCTCACAGAATTGGACATACCCAAGAAGCTAATATAATCGAATGGAAGTGGTATATTCAAAATAGAGCTAAAACAGGCAAAAGTGGAGTTTCTACTCCAAATGGCGCTATAGCAAACATAGACACTGAGGGAGATGATACACCTCCTGAACAAAAACAATAGTTTGTATGGTCCTTGGTAAAATGTGATGAGATGTGATGGATTAACTGAAGAACCAAAGAAACACACATGGTTTACTGCCAGTATTTTGTCTGTTTTGATGTTGTTTTGCCAGATTCATTTGCTGGTGAAGGATAGTGCTATTGTTGCAGAGGTCCTAGAACATTGCTATTGGCTCAGAAGCCCTGAAGAAGGATTTTCTTATTGTATGTTTACAGAAATCCTGGAAGAGGGTCTTGCTGATGTTTTCAGGGGTCCTGAGACTGTCCTGCACACAGAGAGTGAATTGATGAGGACACTGGCAATGAATATTGTGGCTTTGTTAAGCTTTGTCTCCCCAGGAACAGAGACTGCTGAGAACTTGCCCTGGGTCAAGATGAAGAAAACCAAAGATAAAACACCAAGATAAAAGATGGAAATTTATATGTACTTGTGTTGACACCCATTCAGGTGTACTAATTAATGGCTTGTTCTTATTCTTATGCAACCTAGAAAAATACCTATAAAACTCTAGATCTCATAAGTCTATATTATGAAACCTCAATGCAGATTCAAAGTGAAAATGGGTCACATTTCAAAGGTAATAAAATGAAAAGATACTGTATATTTAACAATATGGAATGGATATACCATATTCCATATTATCCATAAGCATCTAGCTTAATTGAAAGAATGAATGGGTACCTGGTTTGTCAGGATATGATTTGCATTGTTTAGAGGACTTTTGATTAGATAGAAAAGAAATAAGAAAAATCTCCACTGGAATATGTATGATAATCCCTAAAAATCATTTTGGGAGGATATTATCTAAATCAGGATTAGCAGCTCAAGGAATACATGTATTGGCTGGAGTAATAGCTTCTAATTATCAAGGAGAAATAATTGGGACATTCCAAAATGTAGGTGAAGAACCTATATGGTTTTGTAAAAATGATAGAATAGTTCAAGTGATTATTATTCCTTGTGAAACACTACCACTTTTAAAAACTAACCCTCCTTCCAAAATAACTATCAGAGGAGCTGAGGGGTTTGGTTCTACTGATAGAATAAAATTGGGAGCTGAAGTATGGGTAAAATAGAAGCCAGATGGTGTTCCAAAGCCTGCAGAAATTATAGCAAGTGGGAAAGATGTAACTGTTGTAACTGTAACTGTTGTTTATTCAGGAGAAGATGATTACCAATTTGTACCCTTAGCTCATATATTGTACTGTGAGTGAGGTTACAACAGTGAGGCTACAACAGTGGGTTCATGGACTCCAGAAAAATGGCTGACCCTATATCTACTCTCCTTCTGATTATTGTCTCCTTGTTTCTTCTTGGCTTTTTATCTATTCATCTTGTTTGTTAGATTTGTTTCCTGATGGCTTGGTACCCTCTACCTATAGATGCCTGATCACTCAAACTGGATGTCTCTCCCTGTCCACAACTGTGCCATGTCACTCCTGGACCTGGCATTGACCACACTCCAGATGTTGGCTAAAGAACTGACCTCTCAAGTGGAACCTCTTGGGAAAGGGACAGCTCTATGTTCAATTTCAGCAGGAAGTATTCATAGAAGAGAGCTTTTCCCTTTACCCCAAGATTTTAGGTCATTTGAAGAGGAATGATGGGGTGCTTGTGCTCAAGCCTCACCTTAAGATATCATTTTCTGTGTTTATCATGTGTTATCCCTGTTATATTGCTATAAAGTTCTATTGACACAAATTATCCCTAAATTCCCATTGACCTATGTAAGACATAGGAAACATTTTGGGGCTGAATGTAATGGTAATAGGAATTTGAAGATTTTCCCTGCCCTTAATAGGCCAAATATAATCAGATGGAGCCCAATCCAGTCAAGATTCAGGTAGCTGTTATCTGTTTACATACAGTATACGCTATCACTCTCCTACATGGGCAACATACTTGCAGCCTTTCCCCCATAATAAAATGCAATAACAATAGAATGAATATTTCCTTAGAACAAAGACTTTTAGAAATGGATTCTTCTAGTAAAGTGTTTAAAATATAACTGCAACAAAGGGATATCTTTAAAAAATACAGTATCCCTTTAACATGATTTTATGATAATAAAGGTCTTCTATATTTTCCATTAAAGTCCTATTCCAGTGCTTCAATGTATCCCTTGGTTCTTGAAGGCTGTACCAGTAAAGTGTGAACTCTGGTAGTTGCTACTAAGCTGAAAAGTCATTGAGTTTAATCTATCTCTTATTTGAGGACCAGACATCTAAGTTCAGGAAGGATAATCACTTGAGGTTTGGGTTTCAGGTGATGGTATTTTCTGAACATAGAAATTCATGAAAACCACCTACTAAATCAGAAGTTCTTAATCTGAGATCATTGAAACAATACATATTTTAAAAATTTTGAAATATCAATATATATATTATATACACTTCCACACAATATACATACTATTTTTCAATATAATAGGCTTCCTTTGCAATCCAATGTAATTTATTTTATGTATTTAAAAACACTCTTCTGAACTACTCATAGGTTTCACCAGATTGCCTCCAAGGTTCCTGGCATACAGAAAGATTAAGAACCCTTTGCCAATGAGATCAAAGGGCTATGCTCTGCGTCCGTGGTGAAAGGACTTACTCTAATGAAATAACAACTCTTAGAAGATCAACAGATAGGCATAGAGGTTTCAACTGATAATAGCCAAATATGTCCTTCTGAAAGTTACTGTGTGTTTATATTGACCAAGTTGTTTTGTTCTAAAAGTTAATTGCTTTTCTCCTGTGACTAACTATTGTTTCTCTTTTCTTTCTTTCTTCTTTCAAATGAAGTAATCTGTGTAAGTATCTCTCAATTGTGAACTGGAAATGACTGCAGTTTTGACAGATTACAATTATACTTGTTCATATTTTAGTCACATCACAGACTTTGAAAAGCAGGCTTTTCAAATATTAAGTTCAAATACAGTCATTACTGATGTAAGTTATAGTGTATATATCCGCCTTTCACCTCTGCACTGTTCCTACATTTAAATTATTGGGAAGCAGCTGGTTCAGTTGAATAACTTATGAAAACAGAAGCATCAGAAGTCCCACTGGGGCGGTTTTGTTCTTCCCTCTTTCTTTTCTTCTCCGATTGACTCTGCCTTCCTATAACTCCCCCAAACCCTTTGAGAGCAGGAATTGCCTCACTTTTGTATGGGTATCTCTGGTTCCTGGAGGGTGGTAGATACTTAATAAATGCTTTTTGATTGATGGATTTCCTTTGACTTTGGAAAAATTACCCATTTTTAGCCATAGATCAGCATGTACTTTAATTATACAATGCAAAGAGCACTTCAGAGAGCTAGGTTTGGATTGGCTCTGAGAAAGCCCCTTTGCTGAGCCTGTTTCCTCATCTGAAAAATGGCAATAATAATACTTTCACTGTCTACTTCAAAGTTGCTGTGAGGAAAGTACTTGCTGCTGTTGTTCAGTCATTCAGTCATGTCCAACACTTCACGACCCTATGGACCATAGCACGCTATACCCTTTTATTCTCTAATATCTCTCAAAGTCTGTTCAGATTCACATTTATTGTTTCCAGGATGCTATCTATCATCATCTGCCACTCCCTTTTCCTTTTGCCTTCAATCTCTCTCAACATCTACCTTTTCCAGTGAGTCCCATCTTCTCATTATATGGCCAAAGTACTTAAGCTTCAGCTTCAGTATTAGACCTTCTGATGAATAGTCTCAATTAATTTCTTTAAGTATTGACTGATTTGATCTTGCTGGCCAAGGAACTTTCAAAAATCTTCTTTAATACCACAATTAGAAAGTGTTGATAATGTAGTCCTCAGCTTTCCTTATAGTTCAACTCTTGCAGCTATATCTTTGACTATATGGAAAAACTATTATCTTTGACTGTGTGGACCTTTGCTGGCAAAGTAACATCTCTGCCTTTTAGAATGCTGTTAAGATTTGCCATAACTGTCTTTCCAAGGAGCAAGCATCTTTTAATTTCACATCTGCTGTTACCATCTGCAGTAATCTTTGAGCTCAAGAAAACAAAATTTGACACTTCTTCCATTTCTTCTGGCTTTATTTGCTAGGAAGTAATGGAACCAGTTATCAAGATGTTAGGTGGTTTTTTTATGTTAAGCTTCATGCCAGTCTTTATACTATCCCTCTCACCTTCATCAAGAGGCTTCTTAATTCCTCTTCCTTTTCTGCCATCAGAGTGGTATCATCTGCATGTCTGAGATTGTTGATATTTGTTGGTATCTTAATTCTGGTTTTTGATTTATGCAGTCTGGCATTTTGCACAATGGACACTACATGCAAGTTAAATAAATAAGATGACAATATACAGACTTGTCATACTCCTTTTCCAATCTTAAACCAAAGAGTTGTTTCATGTTCAGTTCTAACTGTTTCTTTTGGCCTACATACAAGTTCCTCAGGAGATAACAAAGATGATCTGGTACTCCCATCTCTTTGAGGACTTACCATATTTTGTTGTGATCCACACATCAAAAGCTTTAGTGTAGTCAATGAAGCAGAAGGATATTTTTTTTTGAAACTCCCTTGCTTTCTCTATAATCCAGCAAATGTTGGCAATTTGATCTTTAGTTCCTCCTCCTCTTTTAAAACCAGCCTGTTCATCTGGTAATTCTCAGTTCGCATATTGCTGAAATCTAGCTTGCAGAATCTTAAGATAACCTTGCTGCTGTGTGAAACGAGTACAATTTTTTATTTTGTAATTTGGACATCTTTTGGCAATGCTCTTTTTCAGGATTGGGACATAAACTGGTCTTTTCTAATCCATTGTCCACTACTGAGTTTTCCAAATTTGCTGGTATATTGAGTGTGGCACTTTAATAGGATCATATTTTAAGGTTTCAATAGCTCCACTGTAATTCTATCAGTTCCACTAGTTTTACTGTTAGCAATGCTTCCCAAGACCCATTTGACTTCATTCTCCAGGATGTCTGGCTCTAGGTAGCAACCATACCATTGTGGTTATTGGTGATGTTAAGATCTTTCTTATATAGCTTGCCACTTCTTCTGCTTCTGTTAAATCCCTACCATTTTTTACTTTTATCATGCTGATTTTTGCATGAAATGTTCCCTTGATATCTCTAATTTTCTTGAAGAGATCTCTCGTTTTCCCCATCCTATTGTTTTCTTTCATTTCTTTGCATTGCTCATTTAACAAAATCTTCTTCTCATTGCTATTCTCTGGAATTCTGTATTCAGTTGGGCATATCTTTCCATTTCTCTTTTCCCTTTTCCTCTCCTTTTTTCCTCTGCTATTTGTAAAGCCTCACAGGACAGTCATTTCACTTTCTTCCTATTCTTTGTCTTTGGTATGTTTTTGATGCTGCCTTCTCTATAATATTGAAAACTTCTGTCTGTAGTTCTTCAGGCATTCTGTCTACCAGATCTAATTCCTTAAATCTATTCATTGCCTTCACTTCACATCCATTAGGGATGTTATTTAGGTCATACCTATGTAGTCTGATGGTTTTTTTTTTTCAGTACTATACAGGTTATAACAATTTGTCTTTTTATTGAGTACCTTAACAAATTATGCCTTAACAGCAAATTTCCGAAGCGGGTACAGGCGTTCCTTCCTCTGCTGTTTTTTGGTCTTCAGGCTTTCTTCATGCTTATTAAGCCTGCAGCGCATGGCACGGGTCTTTTTGGGCCGAAGGTCCAGGGGCTTGTATTTCTTGCCCTTATAGAATTTCCTGAGGTTCTCTTTCTGTGTCTGGTTGATGACAGTCAGAGCTCGGGCAATAGATTTTCGAACGACTCGGATCTTAGATAACTTGGATGCAGCTCCTCCAGTGACCTTGGCCACTCTCAACTGGGAAAGTTCCACCTTTAAATCATCTAACTGTTTGAGTAGCTCCTCCTTCTTCTTCCCACGAAGATCCCTGGCCTTGATTTTTGCCATGACTGCAGAGGAGACACACGGCCACCGGCGCCGAGGTGAAAGAGAGTCTGATGGTTTTTCCTACTTTCTTCAATTTAAGTCTGAATATCTCAATAAGAAGCTCATGATCTCAACCATTCTGGAGAGCAATTTAAAACTATGCCCCAAAGGCAATAAAATGAAAGGCACTTTGATGCAGGAATACCACTACTAAGTCTATATCTCAGACATAAAAAATGGAAAAGAACATATTTGTACAAAAATATTTATAGTAGCTCTCTTTGTGGTGGCTGAGAATCAGAAATTTAAGGGATGCCTGTCATTTGGGGAATGGCTAAACAAGCTCTGGTATACAATTGTATTTGAGTATTGTTGCACTATAAGAAATAACAATCAGGATGATTTCAGAAAAATTTGGAAAGACTTACATGAAATGATGCAAAGGGAAGTTAGCAGAACCAGGAAAACATTGTGCATGATAACAGCAATATTGTGTGATGAAGAACTGTGAATAACTTAGCTGTTCTCAGCAAAGAATGACCCAAGATAATCCCAAAAGACTCATGATGAAGCATACTATCTGCCTCTAGAGAAAGAACTGATATCATCTGAATACAGACTGAAGAAACGTATTTTCACTTTCTTTCATTCTTTTTTTAAAAAATTATTTTATCCTTCTTGCACAAAATGGCTAATACAGAAATGTTTTACATGATAGCACATGTATAACTTATATTTGATTACTTATTGTCTCAGGAAGGAAAAAGCGGGAGGGAGAGGATTTGGAAATCAAAAGTTAAAAAATAAACCCAAATGTTAAAATATTGTTTTAACATGTAGTTGGGGGGAAAATTTTTATATATTTATATATATATGAAGCTCATGTTCTAAGCCACAATCAGCTGCAAGTCTTTTTTTAACTGACTATACAGAGCTTCACTACCTCTGGCTGCAAAGTATATAATCAATCTGAATTCTGTGTTGACCATCTGGTGATGTCCATGTG
>CM053581.1:392982192-393016730 GCA_028627135.1 Pseudochirops cupreus | reverse complement strand
AGCTAAAAAATCATTGACTGGCCATCATGAGCAGGCAAAGGAAGCAAAGTAAGAACAGCAACCAAACTCTAGATTTCTTCTTTGGGGACAAGAAGGATCAAAGCAGGGAACAGGAGGAAGACAACACAGTCAGAACTCCCACACCAAAAGCTTCCAAGAAACATGAAGACTGCCTAAAAGTCATAGATCAGCTTAAGAAGGATTTTGAAAACCAAATTAGAGAAGTGAAGGAAAAATTGGGAAGAGAAATAAGAATGATGCAAGAAAATCATGAAAAGAGAGTCAACAACCTAACTGAAGAAAATAACACCTGAAAAAATAGATTAACTCAAATGGCAAAAGAGGCCCAAAAAAGGCAATGAGGAGAAGAAAGTCTTAAAAAATCAAATTTGCCAGATGGAAAAAGAATCTCAAAAACAAAGCAGAGTTGACTGCCATCTGCTGGAATACCTCTTGTCCAAGGGCATATAAGCCATGAGCCAGTTACCATGATTGTCTTTGGCATTCATTGGTGTCACTGACCTTTTATTAAAATTGCTAGCATTTTAATAGAATGACTCATTACCCAGAAATTATGACTCTTGGACTTTTTAAACACCACAATTTGGCAACCATGCAAGGACTTTTGGAGAAAAGAAAGGGATCTGGCTTAAGGTCTCCCAGGAAACTACCTCTTTTTTGAGTGCTCACTGGTGAAAGTTTCTCACCTAGAAAGAGGGCCTTTCCTGAGAAATTCTTAGTTGCAGTTTTGACTCTCTTCCTTGATCTAAAACTCCATGCTTCTGATCTCAATCTTCGATAATCTCTGCATAAGCATATATGTGTCTACATTTCTATTTTTAGCAACTTTCTAACTTTCACTCCCTCAGAGGGCTATTTATATTATATCAAGTAGAGACATCTACATAAAAGAGATTCCCTGAAGTAAATGATATGGGGATAAAAGAGCAAAACCTATGTACACAGTAAAGGGCCACCTGGAAAATTTGGGATATTGTAGACTTCAGGTTATGGAAATCCAATTGTTAGTATGAAACCCCAAAGTACTAGCAATATATTCTGAATTTTTGGGGGAAATAGGGTTTCAAAAAAGGGAAATCTGGGCCATTATCTTGTGAGAATCTCTAAAACTACCCTTTCATAAAGAACTTTCATTTGTAATTTCAATGTTTTAGTATTTGCTTTCAGGTTTTTAATGAATAATTTTTAATTAAAAAATGAATTAAGCTATGCGTATAAAAGGCACTCTTTAAGTAAAGGGAAAAATTAGATATTTTTCAGTATTGGGCAGAGTTAAAACTCTGCCCAGGAGGGCTTTGAGAAAAGCCCTCTTCTTAGGGTTTTCAAGCAGAGGTGTATCAAAAGAATTAGATACTTAATCTGGTAAAGTAAGTAAATTAAGTGAGACATTGAGGTAAGTGAAGAAAGTTACTTTTATCTTGACTTTTATTTCTGGTCATTTAGACTACGTGTTTTTGTGTGTCTGTTTCTGTCTGTCTGTCTCTGAGATTAAGTTAAGATATAGCCTGCCTTTGCTAGGTAGGAGAGTGAGAACTTTTTCAGGTTATATATGTTTAGAGGTTAAAAGTATAATTTGAAAAAAAAAATTAGAAGACTGAAAGGGAAGGGGAAACTTTCGCTCAATAAATAAGTCTTTATTTGAAAGTAAAGTGAAGTTAATTACGTACCTACTTAAAGTCACTTGGCAAAAAGGTTTTTTGTTCACTCCAAAGTAAAATGAATTCAGATTTAATTGGATCCCCAAAGCTAAAGTTTGTAGATTATGTCTAACTTAGATTTAGAGGACTGTCTTTACCAAGATATCAGACATCAGCATAATGTGTTTAGAACTACAAAAATTATTTTTTTTTCTTTTAAGGCACTTTGGTCAGGGCTTTCTATCATAGCCTTAAGTACAATCACTTTAGGATTTTGTTAATTTGTGTTTAAAATGTATATTATCATTGTAAAAGCTATTTTTACAGGTAATATTGGTGAAAAGTGTGAGAAATACTGTTCTCTTGATTTGTAAGTTATTAAGTGTTAACTCTCTCCAGATTTTGAAAACTGAAGAGTAGCAGGGCAAAAAGGAGACTGAGTATGATTTTAATTTGAACAACTGTTTTAGGTGACATAACAGATCTCTGTTGTTAAGTAGCCTTTTGTAAGACTTGGGAATAAAAATGGAGGTCACAGAACCAAGTGCTCCAAGTCATTCTTGTTCTAAGTGCCAGTTTCAGATGATCTAATATAGGGTGTTAGGAGAAATCTGGTGAGTAATGTGTTCCTTAGTGTGATAATTAAAATCTCTTATATATTGTCACTTTAAAAGTCTTTGACAGTGGATTAGCTAGAAATAGTGAATCCCATAATATGAAATGCTTGGAATAAATAGACCTTGTGCAAAATATAATACTAGCCCATTGAAATTACAAATGAAAGTTCTTTATGAAATTATTTGGAAAACAGACCCAAATGTGATAGAATTTGTTCTGGTCTCATTTTAAGTGAAATTGATGATGATGATGATGATGACACTATATGGGCCAGGAAACTGAGTTACCCCAATTACGTGATTTATACTGTGTTAAAGAAAAGTGCCTACCAATTAATTTGATAATTCATTGTTTTAGAAATATTGTCAGAAAAATCTGTTCTTCTTCAGTTCCTTTAGGTTATGGATTTAATTGTGTTTTTTTAACTTAAAAATTTTTTTTGGAGAAGGGAATGCAATTGGGGTTAAATGACTTGCCCAAGGTCACACAGCTAGTGGAGTGTCAAGTGTCTGAGGCTGGGTTTGAACTCAGGTCCTTCTGACTTCAGGTCTGGTGCTCTATTCGCTGTGCCACCTAGCTACCCTCGATTTAATTGTTGAAAGACTGAAGAAAATATATTATAAAAAAATAAAATCAGAAACTAGAAATTGCAAAGGAAAATACTGTTTAGAAATCAATCTTTAACCAGCTTTAGTCTATGAGTAAAGTCAGATAAACATCCGGTTAATCATGTCTACCCAACTTTCAGTATAAGTCCATAGGAAGCCCATGTTAAATGTAACACTACACAAATATTGGATATGGTAAAAGTATTGGTTATTGTGATCTGTGACTATTACATGAGGTTTTAAATGTTTCCTTGTATTGTTCAAATTGCAGATTATTAAATTAACTCCTGTGAAAGCTCTTGAAGGTTTCTGCCTGGAGAAACTGACCATGCCTTGACACTAGCAGTTCAAATTTCTTAGGTCTCTTCTTTGCCTGGGCCAAAAGCAGTCATTCAACTGGAATCTCATATTTTAGCCCAGCATACTGTAAGTTAACCTAATGATGACAGGTGTGAATTAAAATGGTTCATAAAACTTTATATTAGTCTTTCTAAATATATGTCTATATTGGCTGAACACTTAAGCTGGTTCCTTATCTGAAAAGTCTCAGAGATAGATAAAGGAGCCGGGGGATTGAGAGCTGATTCAACTCTTTAAGGAAATCAAGGAAAAGATTCTTCAGAGCTGAGACGTGTCACCACATGTCTTTGAGAATATGAATGTGTGTGTATATGTGTGTATACACACACACATATACATACACACATATATATGTATGTATGCATATATATATACATAGAAGCATATAATATGAATTTATGGATAATAATCTTTTTTCTTTTGAAGTGCTAAGAGTATTGGACCTTGGAAATTAGAATGTTACCATTAATGATTATAAATCCAGATTTGATTTGATTTAAACCAAGATCTCTCCTGAATGTGGTCTGAATGTGTTCTCCTATCAGGATAATTATGGTAAATTAGAATCTAACACAAAAACCATTTGTTATTTGACATTAAGAAATTTATTGACTGTGTGATCCCAAGCAAGTTACCTTATATCTGTTTACCTCAGTTTACTGTTCTTTAAGGGGATAATAATAGCACCCACCTCCTAGGGTCTTTATGAGGATCACAGTACTTAACACAGTACTTGACATTAATGTTAATTGTTTTTTGTTATTTCTTTAATGAAACAATTGTTTCACACTTGATAACTTTATATAAGTTCTTAGATGTGATCAGTATAGAATGCCAATGGTGATGAGATCAACGATTTTCTGTATAAGATAATTTGAAAAAACATTCAACTGAATTGAGCCCACTTGATTGGTAATGGGTTTTGTTTCAAATTTCAAATACATAATATGGTTTATGGTATTGTTATATTTCTAAATTTTCTTATATTGTGAAATTTGGTATACTACTATATTAGTTTTTTTGTTGTTAAAAAAGCAACTTTTCTTATAATCTAGATGTCATTAGGTTAAAAATTGTATTGTTAAAAGAAGGTTAAAAATGAGTTAGAAAGCTGTTAGGTTATTTTATCAGTCATACTGAGTACGTAATATTCTGAAGTACTATAATTAAGAATTTAAACTTCCAGTTTTGTCTATATTTAAGATAAAGTTTCACTTTAAATGACTCAGCTATTAAATGACAGCTATGAAAATTATGAGATTATCAACTAAGTTATTTGGAGTTATAGTTAGGATGTTAAAGTCTATAAAGTATTTACATAGGTATATTAAAAGGAAAATTGATCATTAATTAATGTGTGGGAAAAGGTACAAAGAAAAGGACTTGTAAAATCCCCTTTGTAAACTTACATTATATTCTTGGAACCATCTGGTCATAAATTTTTGTGAACCATGTGTAAGAGCTTGCCTGTGTTGTGTAATTCCAAATGAGTAAATGGAAAACAAATACCCCTTGCAAAAAAACTGGGGGTGTAATTTTCAAGTCTGGTTATATATAATGAAGAATGAGTTTCATCCAAGGATGTGTGTGTTTATAGCAAATATAATATACAGTACACATACATACATTTATATGTTAATCTGGAGGTTTATAGCAATTGGCCAGTGCTGTTTTTTGAGGGGTTTAAGTGAACTATCCCATATCCATTTTCTATGTAAGATTCTAGAATGTAATTATTTTCTTAATTTCTAGTGATATATTTTATACCAGGATGAGTTTATTATCCTCTAGGAGACAATAAAAGGAAGAAAAAAAGAAATTGAGTAAATTTTTAAAGACCTGGTAAGGTCTTTGTTGTGGTAAGGCTAATATAATTGTGTGTTTGCCTTAGAAAAACTGGTAAACTTTGTTATTGTGATAAGGCTAGCCTTACAAATATTTTTTTTACTAGAGTGGGGTAGTACTTAGGAATTTGTGATGATTAGGGCTTTATTTTTATGGTAGTTTTGGGATTTATTTTTGATTTTTTTTGTAGGGAGGAAGGCTGGGCTATTGGGGTTAAGTGACTTGCTCAAGGTCACACGGCTAGTAAGTGTTAAATGTCTGAGGTGGGATTTGAACTCATGTCCTCCTGACTCCAGGGCTGGTGCTCTATTGACTATGCCACCTACCTGCCCCATTTTTGATATTTAAAGACATTTTACACCAATTTAGTTAAAATAAATTTCAGTTTTAAAGATTTATTTTTGCTTTAGGGTTGAATAAGAGAGAGATACCTGTCAGTTTAGAGGCTTCTAACTGTTTTACTTCCTTAGATTCTAATGACTTCCTTTTAACATCAGATTAAGTTTTAAGCTAATTTTAAGAAACAGAGATACTTTTAGAAAAGACTGTTTAAGTAAAAAAATTATTTTGTGTTCATATTTAAAGATCTTTTGTGTGATTTTTAGAAGGCTTGATAAATTTTATTTGTAACTTAATTTATTGCAATAATTTGATGGTATTGATAAATCTCTATGTAGACTTTGAAGACCATTTTGGATGCTGTTATGATCATGTTCCTGCTTCTAACTTTCATAGTAAGTTTTTATAATCAAGTAGACAAACAACGGAAGTTTTTTATTGCAATATTGAATCTATTGCTTATTAAACTAATATTAAGGCATCTGAATTATTGTAATGAGCTGCAAGTGGGAAAGATTTTGCTGTTTTGAACAGAATTTGTAATTATTCCATGACCTAAGCGAGAGTTAAATTAATGCTTTAAATTTGGGACCTGATCCCAAGGTGGGGATGGGCATTGTTCCAAGCTTCAGGTTTTTTGTGCTGCTGTTTTCAGAAGTAATTCTGGGATTCTATAAGTTTTTGGTGCTATCAGGGTGGTATGATCAAAGGAGGCATGTGGTCACTGATCTGGTCTGTGTTCTGGTCTTTATTCAGGAAGGGACTTCATTTCCTTATAGCCCCATGTGCTAATGCTCTTCTTGACCCTGGAACTATGATCAGATCCCCTACTTTCCTTACTGCCTTAAAAGTAAGACCAGAGCTCCTGCTCCTTGTGAGCAACCATTAGCATTCTTTTCTATACTGAACTGTGGCCAGGGTCCTTGCTCCCTTGCAGACACAGGTCCTTGTGCTCTTATTCACTCTGGAACTGCTACCCAGCACTGTACATAGACATTGCAACAGGATACTACAACCAGTGCCAGCAAAGGGTTCCTTGTATCTCTTTCTACCCCATCGCCTGACTCCCTTATTGTTTCTGGACTGACAGTTCCTGAAGTTGTTGCTGTGGTTACCACCTCCAAGGCCTGCTTCAGGTCAGCATTTGTTCCTAACTATTCCAGGCCTGCTTCTGCCCCAGTGTCACAGATCTCTCTAGCCTAGCTCCTAAGTTGTCTTGGACACAAACAACTTTGATATTTGGGAAGCTTAGACCTGCTTACTGAAAAGCTTTCACTCCTAAAATTGACATTATCGAAATTAATTTACATTTATAAACCACATCAACACAAAATGGGCACAGAAAGCACAGATAGTGCAGATACAGCTATGATTTTTTCTGGTTGACCAGGTGAAGAGAAAAAAAAGATTTCTATATAGATAAGGTTCCAGTCCAACTCAGCATATAAAAATAAAAGTATATAACATAAAGCTCACTTTCCTAACCTTACCCACATAGACACATTCACCGAATAAAAGAAATGTTTCTTCAGTTTCACATACATATTCACATATTCAGCAAAATCAAACCAAGAATCAAATCTAGGTGTGTTTTATCCTTTCAAAAATATTTTATTTTTTCCAAGTACGTGTAAAATTTTTTAAACGTCATTTTAAAAAACTTTGAGTTCCAAATTCTCTCTCTGTCTCCCTTTGACCCCTGCCCCCTCATTGAGAAGACAAGCAACTTGATACAGGTTATACATATGCAATCGTGCAAAAATTATTTCCATATAAGTCATGTTGCAGATGAAAACACAGACCAAAACACAACAAAACCTAAGAAAAATAAAGTAAAAAAAGTATGCTTCAATCTGCATTCAGACGCCATTAGTTCTTTCTCGGTAGGTAGATAGCATCTTTTTTAATCAGCCATTCCCCAATAGGGCATCTTTTCAATTTCCAAACACAAAAAGAGTTGCTAGAAATATTTTTTGCACGTATAGGTCCTTTTCCTTTTCTAAAAAATATTTTTATATATATAATTTGAATTTTTGGAAACTTTAGCTATGATATCAACTTTGGAAAAAACATACCACTTGTACTGTGTTGAATTGGCATTGTACAGACATTAACAGCCATATTGGTCTAGAAATATTAAACTTAATTTTTTCCCCATTTGTAAAGGGATAACACACTATATTAAATATGTAAGGTCTTATTTACATGGGTTTGATTACAGGAACTAATAAAATATTATCTAAAAAAAATCTCTTTGGGATACAGATCCATTAGTAGTATTGCTAGATCAAAGGATATGCACAGTTTTACAGCCTTTTGGGCATAGTTCTAAATAGCTCTTCAGAATGGTTGGATCAGTTCACAACTCTACCAACAATGCATTAGAGTTCCAATTTCCCAATATTCCCTCCAACATTCATCATTTTCATTTTTTATTATGTTAGCCAGTCTGATGGGTGTGAAGTGGTACTTCAGAGTTGCTTTGATTTGAATTTTGCTAATCAATAGTGATTTAGAGCATTTTTAAATATGACCATAGATACCTGATTTCTTTGTCTTAAAACTACCTGTTTATATGCTTTGATCATTTATCAATTGAGGTATGACTTGTATTCTTATAAATTTGACTCACTTCTCTATACATTTTGGAAATGAGGCCTTTATTACAGGAATTTGTAAAAATTTCCACCGGTTTTTTGCTTTCCTTCTTATTTTGACTGCATTAGTTTTGGTTGTGCAAAATGTTTTTATGTAATGTAACCAATATCATTTTATATCCCATGATGCTCTCTATGTCATGTTTGGTCATGAATTCTTCCCTTATTTATAATTCTGACAGATAAACTTTTCCATATTCCTCTAATTTGCATGTAGTATCTTTTATGTCTTAATCATATACCCATCATGACCTTATCTTGGTATACAATGTGAGATGTTAGTCTATATCTAGCTTCTGACAAACTGTTTTCTGGTTTTTACGGCAGTTTTTGTCAAATAGTAAGTTCTTTTACCAAAAGCTTGAATCTTTGTGTTTATCAAACACTAGATTATTATAGTCATTTACCATAATGGGTTGTGTACCTTTTCTACTCCACTGCTCTACCATGCTATTTTTTAGTCAGTACCAGATTGTTTAATAAATGCTGCTTTATAATATAGTTTGAGTTCTGGTACTGCTAGGCCACACTCCTTCACTTTTTTTCATTGATTCCCTTGATATTCTTGACATTTTCTTCCAACAAATGAATTTTATTATTTTATTATTTTTTTTAGCTTACTTGGAGATGTGTTCTAATTTGCTGACATTAAGTGTTCTGGTAATCATATTGCCTTAAGGGGTCACTGCTTTTATGGAATATAAATATTTAGTTTGGAGAGGATAAGTCTATGATCAGTCCAGCACACATTACTGCTTCCAGTGAGAAGATGACTCTGGCCTAGGCTGCCTGTGTGCAGGGTTGTGGCTACAACTCTCAGTGTAAAACCTGCTGTTTTGTCCTTTTCCTGTTGCTATAGGACTTTAGGATAGGTAAAAATGGTAAAATGGCATGGGTCATGCCTTTTGATTTGTGTGCAAATTGGATTTAAGTGAGGCAGAGCTGCGTGAAGTCAGCCTCACTGATTTCCAGAGTCATCATAGTCCAATGGCAGGCCAGAGTAAAGATGACTGGTGATAGCTCAAGATGCAGTGGATAACCTTGATATCTTCAATGTCTAACCAAGCCGTAAGCATTCCACAGTGCTTGCTGTGCTGATGCTACCTTCATGGCTATTGGAACAAATTGTTCTCATTCACCCATTTCACCAGAAGAAGTCTTCACATGATTGGGGTAGACACCACTCTAATTCCCCAATGGGTGTAAGACTCCTAGGTTGCCCTCAACCTGGGTTAGCCTATCAGTTGAAATGGTTTACTGGTGTGTTGCTGCTATGTATACTACAGCTTCTTGGAGACACAGGTGAGAATTAGATGGATCAGGTAGACACCAAAAGTGGAAAGCAGACCTGAAAAGGGCTGAACAGCCTTCATATAAGAGGTATTAGTCTTCCCTGAACACAATATACGCCACACTCCCCTAGTAGTTTATTTTTAATATTAGAACAAAATGGTTCACATAGGTCATTCAACAATTAACAAAAAGATTTAGCAGGAGGATAGTTAACAAAGATAGATATTGAGGACACCTTGAGTTGAGTCAGCCGAGTGAAGCTCCTTTGCCTGAAAGACACTTGACCTCATCTTCCAGTCAAGCATCAGAGAGCCCCTGGGACAACTTGTGCCTGCTTTGTACTAGAATGACCAGGAAAAAATGTCAACAGCTTGAACATTAGGCACCTGATTTATCAAAGGCTAAAACCTTAAAATTGGCCTAATTTGGACTTCAGGGATAGGCTAGGATATTGTTCTCACCACAGGTTTCTAGTTCATTTAGGCTATATTTTAATTTAGTCCCTTATTTTAACTCTTTGTGAGTCCTTTTGTTTCAAATGTTTCTTGTAAGTGACATATTCGTTGATTATTAGATTATATCTTCTATTCTGCTCTTGTTTTGTCAGTCATCTAACATTTATTAAGTACCAGGAACAGTTCTGGGAATACAAAGAAAGGGAAAAAACAGTACCTACAAATACACAAAGAACTATGTACACACAAGATATACATGGCAAAAATTGGGAATAATCTCAGAGGGAAGGCATTAAGATTACAGATGACTGGGAAACCCTTCTTGTAGAAGGTTGGACTAGAAGGAAACCAGGGAAACCAAGGGATGGAGGTGAGCAGGGAAAACATTCCAGACATGGGAGACAGTCAAATCAGACAGAAAGTGCTTGGAGTTGTAGTCTCTTATTTGAGGAACAGTGAGGAGGTCAGTATTGTGGGATTATAGAGGATGTAGAAAGGAGTGAAGTGTAAGAAGACTGGAAAGGTGGAAGGTGAAGATAGATTGTGAAGGACTTTGAAAATTAAATATAATTTTTTTTTGATTCTGTAGGTAATAAGAAGTCAATAGAGTTTGTTGAATGGGGAATGGGGTGGTTTTGGAATGGTTTTGTGAGTGAATTCATCTCATTTAATGTTATTGATCATTAATTGTATATTTCCCTCTGTCTGATTTTCTCCTCAGCACCCTTTACAAAGATTATGAGGATTGTGACAGCCGTGTTTCCTTAGTGCTAGTATTATATACTATAGATAATCTTCATCCATTCCCCTGTCTTTCTTATATTCCTCCTGAACAGGTCCCAAATCACAGGTATTATCATGTTTTTTCCCCTTTCTTTGAAAACTCTCTTCACAAATCATGCTCTGAGGTTACAATTTGTTTTGTTTGCGATGCCTCCGTGAATTTACCTTCTGTTGCCCTACTTTTCCCTTCCCACCATTCCCTCTTCTTTCTCTATTGAATTGAACATATTTCTACATCAAAATCTGTGTGTGTGTTTTGTACCCTTTTGACTAGTCCAGATGAAAGTGTTTATGTCATCCTTCTCTGCATTATTTTCTTCTTTTTTGAATACTCTTCTATTTATGAACTCTGATTATGACAGTAAATTTTCACATCCTTCTTCTCTTATTTTCTCTATTGTGTTTCTATCCCCTACTCTTTCCTTTTTTTCTTTTCCAAACCATCAGAATATACCAAAATCACTCCTTGACTCTCTGTTTTATTTAACCCCTCTCTCACTCCCAACAGCATTAAAGTTTTGAGCGAACAATTGCATCATCTCCCCCATGAGAACATAAACATTTCATCCTTAAATAGGCCCCACAGATTGCTCACTTGTGTTTTGCTCTTTTATGTTCATCTTCACTCCTGTGTTTGTATTTCAGAGTTTCTACTCAATGATGGTGTTTTCATCAGGAATGCTTGGAAGTTTTCTATTTTATTAAAGAGCCATTTCTCCCTCTATGAAATGATGCCTAGTTTGGCTGGGTAAGTTATTCTTAGTTGTAAGACCAGTAATAACCAGTACTAATTACAAAGGCAATAACAACAATGTCTTTTGAAATATCGTTTAAAAATTTGTCTTCTCTTTACTTGAATTCTTTCTTTCTGACTACTTGTAGTATTTTTATTTTGACCCAAAAGCTCAAAATCAAATTCAATTTGGTTATGACATTCCTGGGATATTTCATTTTAGAGTTTCTTTCAAGAGGTAACTGGTAGATTTCTTTTCTATTTTTATTTTCCTTCTGGTTCTAATAAATCTGGATAGTTTCATAATTTCTTGAAATAATATACAAATTCAATATTTGGTCATGACCTTTGGGTAGTCCAATACTTCCTAAATTATCTCTTCTTGATCAGTTTCCTACTTCAATTGCTTTTTGCTATGAGATATTGGACTTTTTTTTGTCTTTTCATTTTATTTTCAATATTTCTTATTGCCTTCTACAGTCAACTTATTTTTAAGTCCTTCACAATTTTCAAGGAATCTGTTAATTTGGGCAGGGTTTTGTACCTCTTCTACTAAGCTGTCAATTCTCCTTTCAAGTCTTTTCTCTAAGCTTTACTTTCTAATGTTCTAGTCTCCTAATTTCATTCATAATATACCTCTAACACAATTAAAAATTCTAGCTTCATTTCTTCCAGGAATTGTAGTTGACTTCACGGTCAAGCTTTCTTTTTCTTTGGGGCTTTACTTGTAATTGTTTGAGAATTATTCTCTTCTTCTGGGGTTGTATTTTAAGATACCCTTGTACCAAAATAGCTCCATTGTGGAAGTCTTTTTTTTAAAGTTGTTTACTTATTCTTCCTTTTTGAATTGTAACTTTATCTTTTGGCAAATTCACATTTGGAGAAAATAACAGGGCCTTGTTTGGTCTGTTTTTGTATTCTTTGGAATCCTACTGCTGCTTTCTTTGGTATGCAGTTGTGAGAAAAATAACAACAGGCAATATTGCCTTTTGAAATATTACATTTCAAGCTCTTCTCTCCTTCAGTGTGGCAGCTACTAAATTGTTACTTTCTTCAGGGTTTTCAGGGGCTTCTCAGCCTAGAGACCTGCAACTTTTCAGTGGATCTAAACTAACCTTAATTAGGGCAAATAAACTTCACATGTTATTTTCAAAATTGCCTTGCCCTGTGCTTTCTTCTAAGCTCCTTTCTGTTCTCTTCTGTGCTTTTAAAATGTTTCAATGGTCATTTTTTGGGGGGAGGGATCCCCATTAATCCCCTGCATTAAATGAAGCTTCAAGGAGCGGGAACTATGTCAATGAGAGGTAAGCTGAGGAGAAAAGATTTGTGGGGGTAGAACTGAGCAGCCCTCCTAGTACCAAAGGGAAGTTGCATGTAGACTTTATAAAGAGAGAAAGGGATCCAGACCCTGAAGTAAGAGGAGGTGTAAGTTGTCTTTGCTACAAGTACATGCTCACTCTCATGATACTATAACTTTGAGCACACTTTCCCCTTAGATGCTTTGTGTATTTGTGGGAAAATGCACTCTAAATTTATGATTGGAATATGATTGGAATCTTTTCCAATATTCATTATGGTTAATTTAGGCTTATGTCTGGGATGGAAGGATAATACAGTATTAGAAAAACAATATAATTAATTACATTAAAACAAAAGCACCTGATAATATGATATCAATAGTTACAAAAAAACTCTTGACACAGGATAAACATTTCTTATTATTATTCAAAAACCCTATAAAGTATAAAATTTGAATCAACATTTTGAAAATGTAATAAAACTTAGCTAAACCCAAAAGCCAACATCAAATGCAATGGGAAATCACTATAAATATAGGAGCAAAGCAAAGTTTCCCCTTTCTCTATTGTTAATAATACAATAATAATAATAATAATAATCCTTTGAAATACTAATAATTTCAGTAAGACAAGAGAAAGAAATTAATTACTTAAATATGGGCAAAAAGGAGACAAATTATCTTAGTTGATGATATGATGGTTTATTTAGAAAATCCTAGAATACAAAATAAATTAAATGAGATGGTTAATAGCTTCATTAAGGTAACAACACAAACATAAAACCACACACACAAGAAATCAACAGACTTTCTGTATAAGACTAGCAAAATCCAGGAGGAAATAATGGAAATGGAATTCATATTCAAAATAACTTTAAAATGTATGAAATATCGGGAAATCAATTTTTTCATTTACAATAAAAACCTGTATATTAAAAAAATGCAACATACTCCTTAAATGAGTAAAGGTAAGGATTTTCAATGTTTATGGCATGACTATTCCAAGATAGCACAAATGATAGGTACCTACATTAATGCACAGATGTAATGTTATACCAATAAAACTACCAACAGGCTATTTGGCAGAGGTGGATGAGGTGATAACAAAACTCATTTGGGGGAACAAAACATCTCTAATGTTAAACAAGTAATAATGAATTAGGAATCAAGAGGGGAGGGAGAATCACGGCTGTCTTGTGCCTAACAAGATGTAAAGATGAGACATTTTCTCTGATTCTCATGATCTCTAAAATTTCTCCAAAACAGAAATGATGCACCCAAGATAAAAAAGCTGTCTCCGTGATCTAGGACACTTGGAAACCAAAAGAAGGCCCAAAAATACCAATGAGATGTTGCCTGCTGTAAGTTCAAATAGCAACTACTGCCTACTATGCTACAAGCTGCTGCACTATTCAGTCCAACCCATAAGCTTGAAACAAAACCTAAAATCATCCCTTGCTTCTCCTTCTTTCCAGGCTGCTTTTGTGCTACAAAAGAGCTCTGTAGGAGTGTAGAGGTACAGAGAGAAAGGGACAGGACTCATGCTTGCACTTGAAATAGAATTTTCTCCCAGAGCTTTAGAGACTTGAATTCCAAAGGACAGAAATCACCCGCAGCTGCAGTGGTACCAAAGTGGCAACACTCGGAACTGCCATTTCAGAGAACTCAGAGAACAGAGAGAACAGAGCAGGACCTCTGTGTGTGTGTGTGTGTGTGTGTGCGTGTGTGTGTGTGTGTGTGTGTGTGTGTATGTGTGTGTGTGTGTGTGTGTGTGTGTGTGTGTGGTATGCTAAGTGTCAGGAGTTACACCTAGCTTGAGGGAAAGAGTCCAGCATTCAAATAGACTGCTTCTATTCTCCAGAAAGTCACTTGGGGCAGAGACCTAGGGTTGTCAAACTGTGAATTGCCCAGTATGGAAGGAAGCTGAAATACTTTCAGATCTAACCCCTAAGGAAACCACCATCAGAGCAGAGGAAGTAGGAAAGTGAGCAATAGGAAAGGAAAAAGGGGAAAAAAGACTGAAATTGCCAAAGATCTCCAAAAGAAGAAAACTGAAATACCTTGAACAAAACGAGATAAAACAAGAGAAAATTTTTAACAGCACAAGAAAGTATGGTCTTCACACCTAATAAATCAGTTCAGGTTCTATGGACAAATACTGTAAAAAAAAAAAAAAAGGAAAACAACCTAATACTTGAGATAGTGGTCTCTGTGGAATTTGAGAAGAACATGGAACTATAACATCTTAAACCTTAGTGGCTTAAAAAAGAAATGAGAATTATGAGAGCAGAATTAATGGCCCACACATCAAAAATAATTCACAGAATAGAAGAATTTGAGTATACAATGGTAAGTCCCACCAAAGAAACAAAAGAAACAACAATTTATTGGGAGTGCAAATACATAGAAGTAAAGGAAATTCTAGAAGAAGGGAAGAAAAAATAAAAGAAAATATTCTCTCTATCCAAACAAAACACACTGATCTTGAAGACAGGATACACAGAAGCAGCCTAAGAATTGTAGGTCTTCCAGAAGAACGTGACAAATCAAAAAACCTGAACAGTATAATGAAAGAAATTATACAAAAGGACTGCCCAATTTATGAACATAGAAATTTATGAATATAGAAAGTGAAATACCAATTGAAAAAATCCATAGATTGCCTCCAGAAACAAAAAACAACAAAACAATGCTGCAAACTCCTAACCATACAGTGGCTACATTTAATAATTCAATTCAGAAGCCACAAGTTCTGCAAAGTGATCACAAGAAAGGCTTTCAAATACAAAGAAAGGGACATTTGAATAGCACGATACTATTCTGGACCCATCAGAACATGTAGGAGGGAATGAATACTCTATTCTCCAGAGCAATGGAACTCAAAATGCAGGCCAGGATGAATTCTCCTATAAATCAGAGTTTCACCAAAAGAAAAAAAATGGACATGTAATAATAGTCATTTGAACTATTGTTCAAATTCAAAGATTGTTTCTCGAATACTCTCAGACAACAGAAATGTAGTCAGGGAAAATAAATTAACAGACAATGATAGCAACAGCAACAGAGTGGCAGCAGAGACCAGGAAGAGACTTCTTTCCTAATGTACACAAGTCAGGGGTGAAGGTGGAAATCTGATAGACATAACAGTGTAGAGGTAGATAGGGGCATTATGGACAGGACCTGGTAACCCCCTGCCTACAGGTGAATCAATGCTTGTGTGTGTGTGTGTGTGTGTGTGTGTGTGTGTGTGTACATTACAACATAAGAGGCTACATGAAAGGGGGAGGGTAACAGGGAGATAGAGAGGAGTGTTTGATGTGCCAGGGTTGAATCAAGAGCTAGCAATTAAGGGAGGGTGATCTCTTTGGTCTTAAAAAGAGAAGACCCTATAGGGGAGTGAGTGAGCACAAGCTGGGAAGGGTTGAAAAGGACAGAGAAAGGAAGGAGGCATTGCTTTGGCAATGGAAATGTGTTCCACTAATGAATGCTCCTATGAGTAAAGAGAGATAGAAATCTTATACTGGATGTGGCCTGGCGCACTTGTTGTTTGAAAAGTTTGCTCATCTTATGTCAGGAGAGGTTGAGTTAGAACCCCTGGGGCAACTGTCACCTGGGAGAGTGGGAGAACATGGACCCAGGGAGGAGATTTTGAGGCAAATTTCAAAACAAAGGTAAAAAAGAGAAGGTATTGTCAAGAAATAAATCAAAGCCATGAGTTGAGGAATAAAGCATTGAGATAATAGGGTAGCAAACCTGCCATCCTGGGGGGTGTCCCATGAGAGCGGAGCATAATGGATTTCCCAACTCCAAGACCCCACAAAAGCTTCCTATGCCTTTAAGAGGAGAGAGGGAGGAGGCAGTATGAGGTACCAAGATCTAATCATGAGTGGCCGTTGGCAATTCAGGCAAGGAAAACCACTGCATTCTGGCTATTTTTCCTTTAATGCCATGAATCCCAATAGAATGGCATAAGGACATTAGAAGCTAAGATCCGGCTTGAGCTGAGTTTCTTTACTAGGTAAAATCCCTGGATTGGAGGGCTTAAAGTGTGATTCAGCTCAACTTAATCAAGAGTAAATATCTTAAGAGTAGGAATACAAGGACATTACTAAAATTCTGACATTACAAGGTTCATTTAAGTGAATGGCAAGCAACATTTGGTATTAACAATTTTCTGTCATTATATTAACAATTATGTTAGCAATATCACGTTAGTATAAATCATTGGTGGGCTGCATAATCAGATATGTGTTAGGGAAGGGACAATATCCTCTCTGACACCTGTAATAATTGTCAGTGTTCTGGGAGTGAAGCACGATGGAAAAGGGGAATCCACCAGGCAGGCAGCGGCAGAAACTTCCTTAGAGGCGAGAGCCTAGAATGGATATCTTGGAAGCTTTGATTGCATGAGAAATACAAAGAAAAGAAAGAGACAACATGTTTGAGGGGTCATGACTCAGAGAATAAGAATCTAGAGTAAACAGAAAGAATAGAGGGATATTGAAGAGAGTGAGAGAAATACTTTTTTAAAGAAAGGTTCAAAAAGAGAATAAAAATAAACAATGAACAAGTCTAGTTGAATGGCAGAAGGGAGAATTTACTTGACTAATTGAGAGAAAAAGGTGTGTGTGTGTGTGTGTGTGTGTGTGTGTGTGTGTGTGTGTGTGTGTGAATTCTATAACCAAATAAAAGGAGAGAAAAAGGAACCAATAAGCAAAACCCCAAAGAGAAGGGAGTAGTAAATGAGAGGATGAAATCAAGGGTGAGGGGAAAAGAGCCAACGGCAATAGTGCTGCCTTACAAAAGATTAAAATAATGTAATCAAAAGAATAAAATATAGCATTTGCAAGAGAGAAGGGAGAAATCATAACTGGAAAACAACAATATTAGAGATAACTGGAAGAAAAATAACTTTAACCTAAAGTAATTTTAAGCCTGACTCTTATAACTTTAAATGTGAATGAATTAAACAATCTAATAAAACAAAACAAAATCCTACAATCTGTTGCTTACAGAAGGACATTTAAAAAAATAAAGGCATATGCAAAACTAAATTAAGGGGATGGAAAAAATTTGCTATCTATCAAGTGAAGAAGAACAAAGCAAGAGTAACAATCATGCTATCTGACAAAATAAAAACATTCAAAAAATTGGAAGTGCTAAATAGGAAAATTATATAGATAACAAACCAATATCAGTAATAAACTTATATGCTCCAATTGCTTTAGTATCCAAATTCACAAAGGAAACATTATCTGAACTACAAGAAGACAGATGATAACACAATCATTAGAGTTCTGTTTTGGATAAGTTTAATGGAAACAGAAACAAACAAAAATTCATGAACAAGTTGCTGGAGAAATTAGTTAAAAGATTTATGACATCTTCTGAAGGCATAGCAAAAGAATATACAAAGTTCTCAGTACCATGCAGAACTGTTACCAAAAATGACCATGTACTCAGGCACAGAGCTATTGCAAATAAATATAATAGGTAGAAATAGTTAATACATACTTTACAGACCATAATGCAACTAAAATAGTCATTGGTTCTGGAACCAAAAACAAAAGATACAGACATTGATGGAGACTTAGCAATGAAATCCTAAGTAATGAATGGGTCAAAGAATATATCTGAGAAACAGTTAACAATGTGAAAGAAAATTAAGCTAAGAAAAAATTAAACTAAAGAAAATTAAACTAAGGTCAAACTATGTAAAATTTCTGGGATACAGATAAAGCAATATTTGCGAGGAAATCATATCCTTATAAATATATATTAACAAAATAGAAAAAGAAAGGGCTAATGAATTGAATATGCTTTTGAAAATAGAAAATCAACAAATAAGCAAAAGCAAAATAAGCGTTAAAGAGGAGATATTAAAATTATAGTGGAAATAGATAAATTGGAAATAAAAAGTCATAGAAATGATAAATAAAACTAAAAACTGATCCTTAGAAAAGACTAGTAAAATTAATAAACCCTTAGCTAACTCAATTAAAAACAAGACAGCCAAAAATCAAATCAATAAAATAACAATTAAGCAAAGTGAAATCACAGCAAAACAAGAATAAATAAAAATAATTAGAATGTAGTTATATAGTAACAAAAATGAGAACACAAAAGAAGTAGAGAAATATTTTCAAAAATATAAAGCACCCAAACTATCAGAAGAACAGAAAAAGATCTCAAATAGCCTAATCTCATAAAATGAAATAGATCTAGCTGTAAAGGAGTCATGAAAAGGAGTAAAAATCCTTCTGGTTCTCATGAATTCACATGAGAATTCTGTCAAACTTTTAAACTTAGTACCCCTATTTCACAAATTATTCCAAAAAATTGAGAAAGTGACCTACCGGAATCCTTTTATGAGACCAATATCATCCTAATAACTAAGCCAGGGAAACATACAACCCAGAACAAAAAACTATAGGACAATATCCATTGATTGAAAATTTTAAAACAAAATTCTATCAAAAAGCTACAGTAATTTATCAAAGAAATCATTCAATATACCCAAGTGGGATTTAAATCAGTGATTCAAAGATGGTTCAATATTAGGAAAACTATCAATGTTATTGATAATACTAGAATTCCAAACATCCCAAACTATGTGATCCCCTCAAATAGATGCAAAAAAATCATTTGATAAAGTATAATACTCTTTTATGCTAAAAAATGTTACAAAGTATAGGAATAGAGGGCACCTCTTTTTTTAAATGTCATAATGTCAAAAAAACTATCCAAAAACAAGCATCACATGCAATAGCAATACACTGTAACTTTTTCCAACAAATATGGGAGTCTCCTCACTATTATTTTATGTAGTTCTGGAGATATTACCATAATGACAAGACAAGAGAAAGAAATTAAAAAGAAAGGAATTATCCTACAGATAAAGAGGAGATAAAATTATCTCTGATGATGATATGATGGTTTACTTGGAAAATTCTAGATAATTATCAAAGATACCAGTTGAGACAATAGCTTCAGCAAAGCTGCAAGCTGCAACATAAATTTTCAAAAAACCAACAGCATTTCCATATACTAATAACAAAACAAGAAATAATAGAAAGAGAAATGTTCTTCCAAATAACTATTAAATGTATAAAATATCTAGTAATCAACCCCCCAAAGCACACAAAAGACTTGTATAGATTCAAGTATAAAGTACTCTTTAAAGAAATGAAGATAGATAGTTGAAGGAATATTCAGTTCTTATGCCTAGACCATGCCAATATGATAAAAATAACAAGGCTACCAAAATTCATTTATGTTTTTAATGTCATGTAAATCAAAACATGAAGGGGATGCTTTATAGAACTTAATAAAATAATAACAAAATATATTTAGAAAAACAGTAGATCTACATAATATGAAGGAAAATAATGGAAAGTAGTAGTGCTAAAGAAGGAGTGGTACTTCCAGATCTCAAACTGTATTATAAAGCAGAAGTTGTCTAACCTATCTGGAATTTTTTTTTTTAAGAATTGAGAAATAGAAGAAGGGAACAAAATAGACAAGGGATATTCAGAAACAATAGAACTCAACAACCAGTATTCAATAAACTGGAAAACACAAATTAATTAGGAAAAATTCCTTATTTCATAAAACATATTGGGAAATATGGAAAGCAATCTGGCAGAAATTAGACTTACTCAAATGACTTATACCATATTTCACAGTATAGTTTAAGTGGATATGGAACCTTAATATTAAAAATCATATAATAAAAATTAGAAGGCAAACAGATTTTATATTTTTTTGCAGCTCTGGCGAGGAGATATATTCATAACCAAAGTAAGTTTCAGAGGCAATTTTAAAGATAAAATAGATAACTGATTATTTGAAATTGCACAGATAACATTCATGAGCCAAGGATAAGAATGACAGTGGTCAAATGGGGAAGAGAAATCTTTATATCAAATGTCTCTGAGAAGGATATGGCATCCAAGATGTATAAATTATATATACTATATATGCACACATATAACACGCATTATATATAGTGTGTATATGTGTGTATATATGTACATACATATACATATCGCTAATAGCCATTTCCCAATAGGTAAATTATGAAAAGATGTGAACAAAAATTTTCAAAAGCATTGTAAAGTATTCACAACCACATGAAAGAATGCTCCAAGTCACTAATAATAAGAGAAATGCCAATCAAAAAAACCCTGAGGTTTTACCTCACAACCTGAAAATGGGCAAAAATGACAAAAAAAATGATAGTAGTCAATGTTAAATGGGTTGTGGAATGACAACACTAATAAACGATGAGTGGAGTTTTAAAATGGTAGAACCATTTTGAAAAGCAATGTAAAATTATGCAAATAAAATTACTAAAATGTCTCCACCCTTTGAAACAGAGACTCTATTACTGGCATTACACAACAGAGAAATCTTTGGTAAGAAGAAAGCCCTCATATGCTTCAAAATACATATAGCAGCAATTTTTTTTTTTGCATTAGCTAAGAATTGGTAGCAAAATAGATGCCCATTGATCAGAGAATGGCTAAACAAATTGTGATACATGAATGTAATGGAATATTACTATGCTATAAGAAATGATATGTGTGATCAATTCAGAGAAGCATGGAAAAATCTATATGAACTGACGCAGAGTGAAGGAAAAAGCAAAAGCAAACAATATTGAAGCTAATCACAGCATATGTAGGTGAGATGTGCATAGGCATTATAGATTGAACTTTTTTTTGGACTTTTTCAGTGGCTTGATGAGTTGTACAGATTTTTTTCCTTTCTAAAAATACTATTTGTCATACAGAATGGCTCTCTGGTAGGGGAAAGGAATACTTGGGTCTACTATGGTCACATAAGAAACAAAATATCAACAAAAACTTTAACAACAAACTATAAAAGCAGTATAGAGTTGTGATGGCTCTTGCATCATTGATGTCCATCCGTGATGACAGAGGGGCTATAGTCATAACCTTGAGAGAATACTATATAGCACTATAGCAATTTGGTAAATACCTGCTGAATGAATTAATTTCATCAACTCCTTGTCTTGGAGTGTGGCACAAAACAGTTTGCTCAATGTTCTATAAAGTGAGACTGTGAAGAAGAAATTCCAGAAACTGCTTCTCCTTATTTCTCCCCTTTCCCAGTTCTCCTTTGATTCCTCCCCTATTTGGTTTTTCTGCCAAATAGACTGTGCTGCTCCCCAGTGGGGCTACACCCAATGTCTTATGAAGTAGATACAAGTTTATTACAGCTAACAAGCAGGTTCTGTTCGACTATAAACACTAACTCTTACATGTTAGTTTTCCTAAAATGGTATTTTCAGACTGGAATTTTTTTCAGGAAAGAAAAAAGTTCAAAGCATTTCTCCTGTGCAGCATATAGGAGTAAGGAAATGTGAAAATAAATTAGGAAAAAAACTTGGAATTTCTCCACTTCCTTCAAGCATTCCAGCACAAACATTGTAGGAAGAGTGGAAAATGCCACAGCTCTACACTCCAAATGAAGATACGCTGGAAAAGAACTGAAAAAAGGCAACGCAGGACATTTATTATTGGGAAGATCTTTGCCCAATTAGCATAGAAAACTCTTCACTTATATTTCATAAGATGATTGCATGTTGTTATGGATTCAGGAAGCACTTTATTAAAAATGTGGTTTTTGGATCATGAATTTTCTTTGACATTCTCTCCTCCGTAAGATTGCATTCAGGTGACAACAGCTCAGTCATTCATTATTTTAGTTGATAAATTTGATTGATCCATTAGACTGTGCACCTTTGGAAAACAATTTTAGCTCTCAGGTATAACAAGTATCCATTAGATAGAAATCCATTTCTCAGCAAATAGGTATGGAAATGGAAATACTATTTTGTATAGAAAACCTAGAACAGCAACTTCAATCTAGTAGTAAGTTACTCTAATAACTTTCTCAAAGGTACATCATTAATAAGGGTTAGTATGTATATTTAGTAGTATATTAAGGATCTGAAATTTTGTCAGCATAAGGAATTCCTAGTATAACAGGGAATTCAACAGAGCAGTAACAGATTTTCTCTTTTTTCTTCTGGTCAATCATACGTATTTATTCAGCACTGTAGCTTTGGGAATGAAGAACTCCCTGGTTGTTTCTGGCCAGCTATGTGTGACTCAGTAGTTGGATATTTTAGAGAGGATAAAGCAATCCCTCTTATTGGCTACAGAATGGGAAGAGCCAGTGACTCAGTAGACATTAAAAAATGGAGTGACTACATTCATGTGGTTCTTTTCTTGTCACCTCCAGGTACCATGGGTACCATAGGTGGTACAGTAGATAGAGTTCCAGGACTGAAGTCATTGGAAGACTCATCTTTGGGGGTTCAAATCTAGCCCTCAGATACTTACTAGCTGTGTGACCCTAGGCAAGCTACTTAACCCTGTTTGCCTCAGTTTTCTCATCTGCAAAATGAGCTGGAGAAGGAAATGACAAAACACTACAGTACATTTGCTAAGAAAACCCAAATGGCATCACAATACAAATGAAACAACTGAACAACAACAAAACCAGGTGCCATTATGTGAATCTCTGTAAGAGATAAGGGAAGGCTCTTCCTTCTTTGTTCCAGCAGCATGTCAACTTCTCCCATGTGGCAGCTAGAGCAGCTACATGAAAACTTGAGTCTGACCCTCTGACCACCTCTTCAGTTTTGTGTTCCTTCCTTAAATAAAAGTGATTGAACATTAACTTTGAGAGAGCTATGCCCAGATTTGGAGCAAAATTGGCAACAAAGGAAGTTTCTGCATTGCAGAGAGAAGTCATAAGGAAACAGAAGAGCCCAATATCTGCTCTGAGTAGCTGGAAGACATGGAGTTGAGGGCCGGTGCAGAACTGAAGTCAAATGTAATGATGCCTATTCAGCAGTTTTGCAAACTGCTTTATATTTTGATGAGATTTAAGTCTCAATCTTCTAGAGAGTGTAACAGAGTATAGCAGTTATAAGCATAGGGGTACTGACTGGTAAATACTTAACAAGTGGCTCTCTGAACCCACCCCCTTCCCAAATACACATCCTACATTTAAAAATTTAGTATTAACATTTTCCCTTCACTTTCTTTAGTCTAAACAACCCGCAAAACAACAAATTAAGCCCTTATTTAAAGTTTTGTGATTTCTGAGTTATAAATTTTCATATTGAAAAATCAGCAGTGGGGTGGTTAGGTGGCTCAGTGAATAGAGCACCAGCCCTGGAGTCAAGAGGACCTGAGTTACACTTAACACTTACTAGCCATGTGACCTTGGGCAAGTCACTTACCCCCAATTGCTCTGCCTTCCCCCCTCCAAAAAGAAAAAAAAAGAAAGAAAAATCAGCAGTTAGTTCTTTCAAGCCATATGAGCTGGCTTCAGCACTCCCTTGATTATAAGTTGTTACTAAAGTCTACTTTAAGACTTTCTGTCAATAAGCACTTATATGTTTTGGGTTTAGCAATTTTTTCTTTGTGTAGGAAATAAAAAACACGTTCCATATAGGATTCATATTGTACATTGTGTATTTTTTCACTCTCTACTTTGAGTAGACCCTAAATATGAATTCAAAACTATACATAAGTATTTTCCAAGGTGCCAGGTAGGGTTGTGACAAACTGAAGAGTGTGGAAAAAAAGGACCCCGAATCTCTCATTAAAGTGCTAGCTCCCTCAGGATTTATCTCAGTTTACAACACATATGTGAGTTCAGAGCAGAGAACCTTTTAGTAACCTCCTCTTAGTGATTTTTGTTAGACTAATATGTAAGTTTCTTCTGCAAAAGACTATCAACTTGTTTATGACTCAATAGGCATGTCTTAGGCAGTTACTTGATGAAAAAGAGGTAAAATGATTTGCTTAAATCTGACTCCAATATGAGCACTTGGAGAAGAAAACAGGCATAGCTTGATAGACAACCTTGTTTTGGGGAAGAAGATTTCAAAGGATTTAGAGAAAAGAAGGGTAGTATCCCATGGACGGAAATGCTTAAGAATGAAGTTCTGATGACAGATTTCAATTGATGAGAAAAATATAAGATATTTGAAGAGATCAGTGTAGATACACAGGGAATTCATCAACTAACCTGGATTTTTAAGAAAAGTAAGCGGTCCACAAGTCCTGTAGAAGAAGACCTTTTCAAGACATCACCACCAAGATGTGGGTTGTTGCAGGAGCACTATCTTAACTACTGTCTCAATGCAAGTTAAGTCAACTTTCCTCAAAAGGTATCATTGATATATACTGATATATATTCTTGGTTCTTGACTGAATCAGTCAGTCGATAAACCTTATTTAAGGTTTTATAAGGTTTATTCTTAAGGAAACTTAAGAAGTTCCTCTTAATAAGTCTTGCTTTATTTCTTCTCGGAATAAATTTAACTTGTGTCTAAATGTTTTTGTGTGTGTGGGGTGGAATAGTTCTTTGGAAGTCATTCTCTTCTTGTTGCTGTGTGTTTTGGCCATCCCTGTCACCATCATAGCACTTTATAGTGGTAGTATGTTTTCTTTATTTACTGTTTTTCCAGGCTCACTTCAGGAATTGGGACTTTGCATTAGATCCAGGCTGTGAATACTTTTTTGGGGAAATATTTGCACATTGCTGGGTCCTGATTTATATTCTCCAGGGTCCTGCTGCCACTTTCTCCAGGTATTTACTGAAAGCTATAGTCTTCCTACATCTCGGAGGTATATTCAGGACCAGTAGCCTAATCCAGGGCAATGTCAGATTATTGTTGTACTGGTCCAATCACTGCAAACTCGTAACTCTAATTTGTAATTAGGCAACAAAACTGGAGGTCGATCTCTATAGCTTCAACAGATTGCTACTGGCTATTTGGAAGACTATGTAGGTTGTGAACAACAGAACGACATGGTCTCTTTGTTCTGAGTGCCTTTCCCTGGTTAATCAGCTGCAGTCTTATATCAGGCTAGGACCTGAATTTGAGAACCCTGTATCTCCTTTTTGTAATAGACTCCTTCACGATACCCTGAAATCTTTTCCTCTGAACATGGGGAAACACTACTTACCTTTACTTGTTTTAAATATTTTTTTGTTTTTGTAAACTTTACTTTTGCTGTTCTATTGTTGCCAACTTTGCATGACCCTGTATGGGGTTTTATTGGAAAAGATACTGGAGTGGTTTACAATTTCTAGCTTGTTTTGCAGATGAAGAAACTAAAGCAAACAGGGTTAAGTGACTTGCCCAGGGTCACACAGCTGGTCAGAGGCTAGACTTGAACTCAGGTCTTTCTGACTCCAGGTCTGGCACTCTGTCCACTGTGCCACCTAGTTGCCCCTATAAACTTTGCTAACCACCAGCATTCACTAGTTGAGTAGTAGTTACTGGGAATATATTTGGGAGGAGGTGACTGAGAAGGAAACACCCCATAAAAGAGGTAGAGATCTAGTAGGTGAGGAAACAGCTACATCTAACACTGAAATATTCTGTTAAAAGTTGAAATCTGGCTGGGATCTCATAACCAATAAAAAGATAAAGTGAATTATGAGTCACACAGCCTCTGCTGGTTCTTCTATTTTCTTTTTTCAGGCCTGCAAACACTCTTTGCCCTGAGGCTGCCATTCATCATTCACCTCTAAGTGCAGATCCCTTCCTCAGTCTATCCTAATAGGTTTCCAAAGAGGGCAATACCACCTCTTGGGGGGAGTTGGACTCATCCAGGAGGAAGGTGTTAGCCTCAGGTGCAATTGAGGGGCATTGAATAAAAACAAGGGAACAGTGGAAGCATAAGGAAAGAAGGGAAGAGAAGAAAAATCTGAAAAACCGTTCCCCTTTCATTTGTTGTGTAACAGAGTTAAGTGATTACATTATTTTACAAATAAACACACAAAATGCAAGTTATAACTGATCAGTGGTCAAGTCTGCCAACAGATCTTAACAAGCAAATATTGGCAGGTGAGTGTCACACATTGTCCAGCATGCATCAGCAGGAATAGGTATGTGCAATGACTTGTTTGTAATATGATACTATATGGTTACATGATGCAATCTTGCATCATCAAAATTTCGATGCAGGAAAACCCCATAAATTTATAATAAATTATTAAAGATGCATAATTTAAAAATATTTTATATTTTTTGAAATGATGCAAATTAAAAAAAAACTATTAAAGGGTTAAAGAAAGTAGATTTCCAGGGGGGACCCTGAATAATTTTTTAAAGGGGGTGATAGGTCAAATAAGTTTGGGAACCTCTGATCTGCACTATATCTTCAGTCAAACTCTGAGGGAGGAGTAATAGAGCTGGCCTTGACCCATATCAGGCCCATTCCTGCTTTATGTGGTACTGCTTTTTGCCCTGGTATGCAGCATAAGTCCTGCTCTAGTCATTGGGATAAATGACTCTGAGCTGCATTTTGTTTGCTAGAACTTGTTTGCAGCAGCTGAAGGCCTCTGTTTCCTTATGTTGGCCTAGACTGGAAAATCTCACTCACTATGATCTTTCCTTGGATTTCCCAATTGTGACTCAGTCTGGAGCTCTTTCTAGGTCTTTGTTGGAGTGACTCTAAGGGAGATCTGGATTGTAATGCATCTTCCCATTCCGCTATTTTTGCGGTCCCTCATGCTGTCATGTAGAAGAGAAATTATATTTATTCTGTTTGACTCCAAAGGCAAAACCAAGAGTAATGAGTTACCAAAAAAAAAGTTCCAAAAAGACAAATTTATGCTCCACATCATAAAAACTTTCTAACCACTAGAGCTGTCAGAAATTAACTACCTTTAGTAATGATGGAACAACCAAGCAGAGATTGGATGATCACTTGCTGGATATGGTATAGTAGAGATTCCTTTTGGGGTATGAGTTGGATTACATGGCTGCTGAAATCCTTTCTGGTGATTCTGTTACTCTGTCCGCTATATTACTCTACTCTACTCCCCACAGGTTCTGATTTGTGATTTCATCAGTGTAAGAAATTCCCTGTATAGAAATTTCCTCTAGTAGGCATTTTATCTTTTATTTTTCAGTGTCTGGAGCACTGAAAGTTTAAGTGACTTGCACAAAGTCACCTGGTACATATTACAGGTAAAGCCTAAACCCAGGTCTTCCAGATCCTTCCTTGACATATAGCTGGTTGTTGTTTGGCTAATGCTCCATGTCAATATGTCATATGTTAATAAAAAAGTGTGTGTTTGAATAAATAAATGGATGTACAGATGGATGGATGAAAAGCATTTGTAAGTAGTGTATCCTAAAGGATGCAGCTCATTCTCATGGTGGTGGAGTAACTGCGTATGACCAGAGAAGCATATTTTGGTTTAGAAAATCACAGGGGTGGTGAGTGATATCATAGGAGAATCAACTCACATTTCTGGAAGGAATTTGATTACTGTTTCCCAAATAAGAGATAGAAAATGAGGATGTGAGAAAATGTGCATTTGTGGAGAAAAGGTAGATGACAAGAAGACATCATAAGGGATGTGAATCATGATCTGGGGCCTGGGATTGGCCATAAATATATACTGTGCTATTTAGTGTGTGTAAGCTTCATGAATCAGAAAACAAACCATGGCTTTCTTGATTCTATGTTTGTAAAATTGATTTTTTTTAACTCACATGTAAGAGTTTATATTTATCCCTATTGATTTTTTATAAATGTGTTACTGGCATATTTATAAAATTTGTGAATGACATAAAACATTAACAGATTAGATGACAGGCTTCAAAAATACCTTGATGGGCTAATGTAGAAGGGTGAATTTAATAAAATGAAACTAGCTCCTGACAAGATGTGCATAGAAGATCTGTGAAGCTAGAGAAAGGGAAGCTGTGAGTTGGTAAAAATCACGAGTGCAGAGGCAAAAGAATCCTCCACAAAGAAATAGGGGGAGGTCAAGATTCTGGGAGTAAGGCTTTATGTGTAGATAAGGCATTGAGGGGTATTGTGTATAGTTGAGTTGTTAGACCCCAAGACTTTTCTCTAATAGGATCCTTCAGAGTACCCCAAAATCTTTTTTCTTTGAGCATGTGAAAACAATATTTAACTTTGTTTAAAATATTCTCTTTGCTTTTATAAGCTTTGCTAACCACCAGCATTTGCTAATTGTGTTGTAGTTACTGAGAATACGTTTGGGAGAAAGTGACTGAGAGAGAAACATCTCCATACAAGAAAGCAATCTAACAGGAGAGAAAGAGATGTATCTAATATTGAGATGTTTTGCTAGAAGTTGATGTCTGGCTGAGGTCTCAGAACTAACAAAATGATAAAGAGAATTAAAGATATTTTGATACTATGTCCCCTAGTAAAAAAAAAAAAAAGAGAATTCATAGCTGGAAACCCATCTAGTCAATGAATCAGTGATCTTGACCATCCTGTTAACACTGCTACAAGAACATGGATACATATGTATACAGACACGACATGTATAACACACAATAATATATAAAATAAACATTAAAAAAGCTTTGCTATTTATAGAAAAGTCAGAAAATTAGAAAGCAGATATAAAATACTTTTTTGGAAACATTTGGAAAGATTAATGGAGAATGGATTTAAAGAGTTTAAAAAGGATTTGTGGTACATGACACAATTTGATTTATACCAATTGACATTGGAATCTTTTTACTGAAAAGTTAGATTTTGTCTACATCCTGGCTGGAACCTTGTACTCATGTGATTAGACATCCATAATTCCCCTTGGTAATTCAAAAACAAAATTGGGGAAGCACAAGAGGCATAATGCATTAGGGTTCTGACATCTCCTTTATATAATGTCTTTATAGTACTGGTAAGAGACATCCAACCCCTGAACTCTGTCAGGAAAGGCTAATTTAGTAGCTGCATTCAGACACAAAATGATTAAAGACAACTTTAGGCAGTGATAACTCAGCCTAAAATAAACTGGGAGAAAAATAATGATGGCTGAAAACCAGAAGTTCTGAGCAATGGGAACTAAGCATGATTTCTTTTTTTATTTAATATTTCATTTCCCCCCAATTACATGTTAAAAACAATTTTAGCATTGTTTTTTCAAAAGTCTGAGTTCCAAATTTTCTCAATCCCTCCCCTGCCCATCCATTGAAAAGGCAAGCAATTGACTTTACATGTGTAGTTATGCCAAACACATTTCCATGTAAGTTATTCTATGAAAAGAAAACACAACCAGAAAAAAAGAGCTGAGAAAATTATTATAGATAACTTGAATGACTTTGTCTGAAAAGTGCCTGTTCATATCATTTGACCATTTATCAAATGAGGAATGGCTCTTATTTCTAGAAATTTGACTCAATATCATATATATTTGAGACATGAGTCTCTATCAGAGAAACTTCCTGCAAAATTTTTCATAGTAATGATTACTAAGAATGTGTTTCCCCCCATTCTATTTCCCCCCTATTTGTCTTACTCTCTGTCCTTTCACCGTGTGCATTCTCCAAAGTGTTTTGCTCCCTCAATCTGCCCTCCCTTCTATCAGTCCTCACTCCTTTTCTTATCCCTTTCCCCTTCCTGTATAAATAGATTGACTTCTCCACCCAACTGAGTATTTGTTATTCCTTTTTTGAGCCAATTCTGGTAAGAGTGAGGTTCACAAACTCCTTCTCCCCTTCCCTTTTCTTCCCCCACTGTAAAATCTCTTTTGGGCTTCTTTTTATGTCAGATAATTACCCCATTCTACTTCTCCCTTTCCCCTTCTCCCAATGCATTCTTCTTTTTCACTCCATAATTTTATTTTTTTCAAATATTCAACTAACACTTGTGCTTCCTGTCTTTGTATACACCTTTTAACTGCCCTAATAATGAGAAAGTTTTTAGGAGTCACAAATATAATTTTCCTGTGTAGGAATGTAAACAATTTAACCTTATTGAATTCCTTATGGTCTTATCTTTCCTGTTTACCTTTTTATGTTTCTTTTGAGTCTTGTATTTGAAAGTCAAATTTTCTATTCAGCTCGGGTCTTTTCATCAGGGATGATTGAAAGTCCTCTATTTCATTAAATATCCATCTCTACCCCCCAACCCACTCCCAAAAAGGATTATATTCAGCTTTGCTAGATAGATAATTCTTGATTGTAATGCCAGATCTTTTGCCTTCCAGGATATCATATTCCAAATCCTCAGATCCTTTAATATAGAAACTGCTAAATCTTGTGTTATCCTGACTGTGGCTCCATGATATTAGAATTGTTTCTTTTTGGCTCCTTGAAATATTTTCCCCTTGATCTGGGAACTCTATAATTTGGCTATAATGTTCCTAATAGTTTTTGTTTTGGGATCTCTTTCAGGAGGTGATCAGTGGATTCTTTCAATTTCTATTTTACTCTCTGAATCTAGAACATGTCAAGATACTAATTTTCAGAGTTAAGACCCAGGAAGTAAGCTATGCCTTGAGCTTGGCATAACAACAGTCCTTTGTGCTCACCTCTGGATGATCTCACCGTCTTGCAAAATCACATAATTATTGTATTGCTTTGATCATCACCAAGTGTTCTCTGAGCCCAGACAAGCACTGGACCAGTTTGGACAAGTTCTGGTCATGGAGCCCTGCTATGAATCAAACTTGTCACATTGTTGTTGTTACCCTTCATTGTCAGGGCTACAGTTCACTGCATAGCTATTGGTATAAGTATTGAGATCTCCCCACAATAAAGTGGGTCCCTTCTATGAGAGTTGAGGCACTGACATACCTGTCTTCTTGTTTGCAGACTATTTCCCTCCCTTTGAAACTAAACTTCTGTTTCCTTCTTGACTCTCTTCAGCTCTGGTCATCCACAGGTTAGAGGCCAGTTTGGTCCAGTTGGGAAATACTCAGGGCAGGGTTTTTTTTAAAACAATATTTTTAAAAGATGATTTCTAGGCTGTTTTTTTTTATCATGGCTTTCAGGTAGATCAATAATTCTGAAATTATCTCTCCTGGACCTATTTTCCAGTTCAATTGTTTTGCCAATGAGATATTTCAAATTTTCTTCTATTTTTATTCTTTTGATTTTGTTTCATTGTTTCTTGACATCTCATAAAATCATTAACATCCACTGGCCAAATTTTAATTTTTAAGGAATTAATTTTTCCATTGAACCTTTGTACTTCTTTTTCCATTTGGTTAATTCTACTTTTCAATTCTTCTGTTCAGTGGATTTTTGTACTTCTTTTACCATTTGGCCAATTTTGCTTTTTAAGGAGCTTTTCTCTTTAGTGAATTTTTTGTACATCTTTTTCCCTTTGGTCAGTTCTGCTTTTCAAGACACTCTTCTCTTCATTGGATTTTTGTGACTTTTTTTGTCCATTTGGGCTATTCTGTTTTGTAAGGTGTTGTTTTCTTCAGTATATTTTATATATCTCCTTTACCATGCTGTTGACTCTATTTTTCATGATTTTCTTGCACATCATTCTCATTTCTCTTTCCAATTTTTCCTCTACTTCTCTTACTTGAATTTTGAAATCCTTCTTGAGCTATTGCATGGCCTGGGGCCAATTCATATTTTTCTTTGAGCCTTTGGATATAGGAGTTTTGACTTTATTGTCTTGTGTTTGTGTTTTTATCTTCCCTGTCACCAGAACAATTTTCTAAAGTCAGGCTCTTTTTCTGCTGTTTGCTCATTTTTCAACTTGTTTCTTGACTTAAGTCTATGCTAAAGTGGAATTCTGCTTCCAGAGTGGAGAGGGCACTGTCAAAAGCTTTAGATTTTTTTTTTTGTGCAACTGTTTTCAGAGACAATTCTGGGGACTAGTAAATTTTTTGTTCTTCTGAGGTGGTGTGATCTAGAGAGAGGTGTATTTACTCTTCTCCTGTGCTATGCACTGGTCTGTAAGCAACCACAAGCACTCTTTTCCATCCTGAAACTAATACCAGAATCCCTACTCTCTAGCAGCCACAAACTCCAATGTGCTAGTATTCCTCCTTGCCCTGGGACTGAGACTTAGACTTCAAGTGAGATATGGATATGGCTAATGCAACAGAGTCATGCTTCTGTTGCCAGCAAAGGGATCCCTGTAATCTCCTTCTGACCAGGCGTCTTACCCTTTTACAGGCTGAGAGGTCTGGAAACTGCCACTGCTGCCACTGATTTAGTCACTTCCAAAGCCTTCTCCTGGTTTACTAGGGTCTAGTCTGTGCATATGGGGCCTTCATTGAACTGAGCTTCACTATCACCCTGGTACAACAGACCTTTCCTCCTGATCCTCTAAGTTGTCTTGAGCTGGAAAATTGCTTGACCTTGTCCTTTTGTGGGTGCTGCTGCTCTAGAATTTATTTTCAGGCATTACTTGAAGGTATTTTGAGTGTTTTGGGATAGAGCAAATACCTACCTTTTTTTTTTTTAACCATCTTAGCTCAGTCTCTCAAACATGATATTTAATTATAATTTTCCCACTTTGGACTTGACTCTAGGTGAATCAATTACATCCATCTATTTCCTCTGGAATGCTTCAGATTAAGTTTAAAAACTGATGAAGAAGAAAGAATTAACTATTAAAAATATTTAAATCTAGGCTGCCATCTTCATTCTTTCTCTTCTTGTCTCTATTTTTTCTTTCCTTCCTCCATGAATCTTTATCTCCTTCCCTATTTTACCCCCACATAATGACAAAAAAAAAATTCAATTTCAATGAAATATTTTTATTTTTGGCTTTTAAAAGATATAAGCACTAATTTTTCTTACATTACATAACTATGAATTCCTCTAACAACTAAATTTTGTCTTTAAACTATATCTACTTCAATTGGACTCAAAAATAAAATACCATGTCTCTTAACTTTGCATAGCAGCCAGAGACACAGTTCTATATTCCCCCTTTTCAATAATAGCTTAAAAGTTATCAGGTATAAGGTCAATTATGCTATTTGAGAGTCTACAAGATTAAGCCTTGCTTATATACAATTTATTGGTTTTCCTTTACATACATCATTTAAATTGACCTTATTCATATTTTAAATGTATTATGAGTATCCTCTCTACACTAGCACTACCATCTTCTTTATTGGGAACACCTATCCTCAATCAAGGCACTGGAATCATCTCACAAACTTAAGTTTTGTGAGTACTGATGGAAAAGGTAAAGAAAATCAGAGGGAGATTTAATTTAATTTATATCCATAGCCTGATTTATTCTAAATAATAAGTAACTTATAAAATATAGCTCCTTAAAGTAATTACTTTCAGATAAACTGGAAATTGGGGGGGGCAGAGTCAAGATGGTGGCCTAGAAACTCCGCAGCTGTCCCCATAACCACCTCAAATACCTATAAAATATGAATCTAAATAAAATTTAAAGCTCCAAAACTCACGTAATGACAGAGTAACAAAGCTCCCGCTGAAGGTAGTCTGGCAGGCAGATGGGAAGGAGTTGATCACAGTGTGCTGGGAGCCCAGACCAGCACCACATGAACCTGTGGCTGGAGCCCTAGGGCCCCCAGAACAAGCTGTGGCTGGAGCACAAATCACTGGCCACTGTGGCATTTTCCAGAATTATGTACCCATAAGAAACAAGGACTAAGTGAAAGGTCAGTGGAACTCGGATAAATTCGGGGGAGAGGGTCTGGCCAACTGCCCCAGGGCTAGAAGCAGCTGAAGCAGCTGTCCTGCAGCAGCCTCCACAAATGAAAAAATAGAAGGCAATGTGAAATATCTCCTTGAAAAAACCATTGACCTGGAAAATAGATCCAGGAGAGACAATTTAAAAATTATTAGACTACCTGAAAGCCATAATCAAAAAAAGAACCTAGAAAGCATCCTTCAAGAAATTCTCAAGGAAAATTGCCCTGATATTTTAGAACCAGAGGGCAAAATAGAACTTGAAAGAATTCACCAATCACCTCTTGAAAAAGATCCCAAAAGGAAAACTCCTAGGAATGTTATAGCCAGATTTTGGAGTTTCCAGATCAAGGAGAAAATATTACAAGCTGCCAAGAAAAAACAATTTGAATACTGTGGAAACACAATCAGGAT
>CM053581.1:392966137-392981692 GCA_028627135.1 Pseudochirops cupreus | reverse complement strand
TGTGGAAACACAATCAGGATAACCCAGGACCTAGCAGCTTCTACATTAAGGGATCAAAGGGCCTGGAATATGATATTCTGGAGATCAAGGGAGCTAGGATTAAAACCAAGAATCAACTACCCAGCAAAATTGAGTATAATGTTCCAGGGGAAAATATGATCATTCAATGAGGTGGAGGACTTCTAAGCATTCTTGATGAGAAAACCAGAACTGAATAGAAAATTTGACATTCAAATACAAGAAGCATGAGAATGTAAACATGGAAAAGAATTCATAAGGAATGTAATAAAGTTAAACTATTTACATGCCAATATAGAAAAATGATAATTATAACTTATGAAACTTTTCTCAGTATGAGGATAGTTGAAGGGAATATAAATGTATATATTTGCATACATACACATATCTATATATGAGGGTATATATGCATATGATTACATATGTGAGTGTGTGTTTATATGCGTACCTAGACAGAGGGCACAGGATCAATTAGGATGGGATAATACTTTAAAAGGTAAAATTGAGAGGTCAGAGAGGAATAGCATGAGAGGAGACAGGGAGAGACAGAATGGGGTTAATCTTCTCATATAGAAGAGGCAAGGGATAATTCTTACAATGGAGGGGAAGAACAAGAAAGCAAAAGTGAATGGGTCAACCTTACTCTCGTTGAAGTTGACTTAGGGAAGGAATGACATACACTCTAAATTGGGTGTTTTGGCCTACGGGAGAGTAGGGGGAAAGAGGATGAGAGAGGCAAGGATGGAGGGGAGGACAGGTTGGGGGAGAGGGTTGTTAAAAGCACACACTTTTGTAAAGGGACGAACAAGCGGGGGGGGGGGGTGGAATAGGAAGGAGGGAAATACACAGGTACTGGGGTAGGGAGATCCATCTTGCCCTACCAGAAAGTCAGAGGGGTGATGGGAGAGGATATAGGAGACACCTGATTGGGGGAGGGGGTATACAGTGGGATCACTGTTTTGGGGTGGTGGGTAGAGGAAAGATGGGGAGAAAATTTGTAAATCAAAATCTCATGGAAATGAATGATACAAACTAAAAATAAACAAAAGTTAAAAAACAAACTAGGAAACTGTAAAAAAAAGATAAACTGGAAATCAAAAGTCTGTAGAAATAATAAATAAAAACAAAAACTGGTTCTTTGAAAAGACTGATAAAATTGCTTAATCTTTAGCTAATCTGATTAAGAAGAAGAGGGCAGAAAATCAAATAAATAAAATCACAAATAAGCAAGATGAAATAAAAAAAAAACCAGAAAAAATAAAGAGAATAATGAAGATCTATTTTACACAGTTCCTTTTTAGTAAAACTGAGAATAAAAAATAGATTACTTTGAAATCATAAAATATGCAAACTTACAAAAGACAAAATAAACTTATTAGCAACAAACCAATCTCAGAAAACTAAAGCGGACTATCTGTAAAGAAACTGCCAAGCATGGGGTGGTGGTGGGTGTGTGTGTGAATCTTCTGATCCTGATGGATTCATATGAGAATTCCATCAAACTTTTAAAACTAGTATTACATATATTACATAAATATTACATAAATCAGTCTTGGAAATGGATAAATAAATTGCCTTAATGGATTCCTTTTATGCAACAAACATAATTCTAATATTTATACCAGGGAAGCATAAACAAAATGAGACATATTAATATTGTTGATAAATATTGATTTAAAATGTTAAAATAAATCTTGTCAAACATAGTACAACTTAGCTAAAGAAATTCATTACGACCAAGTGGGATTTATACCAGAGACACAAAGATGGTTCAATATTTTAAAAATACAATTAGTTATATTAAAAAGTAAAAACATCTAAAACCACATGATTTATCTCAATAGATGCAGAAAAAAGTCACTTTGTACATTGTACAAATAACAATGTTCGTTTCTGCTAAAAACCCTACAAAGTTTAGGCACAGAGGGACATTTATTATCATAAAATGTATCTAAAAATTAAACCAAGCATCATATGTCACAGAGTTATACTAGGACCTTTTCCAATAAATATGACAGCAAAGCAAGGATGTCCATTCTCCCCCATTATTATTTGATATAGTTCTGGAAAAGTTAGCAGTAGTAATAAGAGAAGAGAAATAAGGTCTAAAGATGGATAAAGGAGAATTAAAACTATCCTTATTTGTTGTTATGTTGTGTAGTTGGAACATCCTGGGGAATCAGTAAAAATACTGATAGCGTTAGCAATGATGAAGGTTACAAAACAAGTAGTAATGAAATCCAGAAGGTTGTAATAGAAAGAGAAATCTCATTCCAAATAACTGCAAAATATCCCAGTATTGATATACCTAAGCACATGAAAGACTTGCATAGATTCAATGACAAGGTGCTCCTTAAATAAAGAACAACTGAAATAGCTGGAGGAATATTCAGTACTCATGACCTAGCTAGGTCAATACAACAAAAATGACAAGACTACAAAAGCTGATTTACATTTTAAATGTTACACCAATTAAATTATAAAGGAGATACATTATAAAACTTGATAAAATAACAAAATCCTTTCAGAAAAATAAAAAAAAATCTAGAATATTAAGTGAAACAATAAAAACAAATATGGATGAGAGAAATAGAACTTCCCAGGCTTCAAATGGTAAGACAGAAGTCCTGAAAATCATATACTGGTATTGGTCAAAAAAGAGAGAGAGATGTACTGCTAGGTGGCACAGTGAATAAAGCACTGGCCCTGGAGTCAGGAGGACTTGAGGTCAAATCCAGCCTCAGACACTTGACACACTTACTAGCCATGTGACTTTGGGCAAGTCACTTAACCCCAGTTGCCCTTCAAAAAGCAAGATAAAAAGAGAGAGAGAGAGAGAGAGAGAGATCAATGAAAGAAACTAGACACATGAGAACCAGAAAAATGGAACTCAACAATTCATTGTTTGATAAATTGGAAAACATAAAATATTTAGGAAAGAACTTCCTCTCTGCTGAGAAAACTGGAAAACAGACTTCTAAAATAAGACTTGAATCACATTCCACAATACATTCTAAATGAATAGATGATCTTAATATTAAGTATTATATTTCTCTTACAGCTCTATGTTGTGGCATTTAAAAAGCCCGAGAGACATAATTTCTGGATAATTTAATCATTTTATTAATAATGCCAGCATTTTAATAAAAGGATTGTTATTTGACTGTCTCTCTTTTAGACCAAAGACAACCATGGCAATGGGCTCATGGCATATATTCCCATTGGAAGAGGGGTGTTCTTGAGGGTGCCAATCAACTCTGAGTGATTGACAATTAATGAGAGAAAGAACATTACAATGAAGGACTGGACATAAATTTTAATTACGTCATTTACTTCTAAGTTACTCCAGCCTTGGGTAATCTATTTTAAAAATTTATCCTTTATTTAAGCCTGAGCAGAGGGAATTTCACCTTAGATTACAAGCCTGATCTAGTTGGGTGGAGAAGCAATACCCAGAATGAGGAAAATGTTTATTCTATCTTCCAAACAAGGTGTAGAGATAATTACAGAACATAAAATTTATAACTTTGATTACACGACATTGAAAAACTTCCATAATGACAAAATTAATGTACCTAGGATAAGAATGGGAAAAGAAAACCTTTTGTATCAACTTTATCTAAGAAGAGTTTGGTATTCAATGCATACACATATAGATACACACATTTGTGTGTATTTATAAATGCACATATGTATATAAAATATATATAATTATAGTTTTATGTATATAAAACTATATATAGTTATATAGCTAATTAACTAACTATATAGGTATATATAGTTATAGAATTATATGTACAGATACATGTATATGCATATATATAACTATGTACACTTCATTTCTAAATAAATACATGTGCACTGGTCTTAACTCTATGTACACATGCATACATACATACATACATGTATATATACACACATACACATGTTACATATATAGTCATTTATATGACCATAAGAGAAAAGGATGTCTTAAACAAAATAACATTCCAGACTCAGCTCAATTCGGAACTCTGCCTGAGAAGGCTTGCTGAATTTGCCTACCCTGCCCTCCTTCTGAACTAGAGTTAACTGGGTTATAGATGCAATCACAATTTGTGGAGTGAAAGAAGAGATGCTTTTATTGGCAATTCTCTGGAGAAGTGGGTGTGCATGCTCCCTCATGGGACGATACTCACACACACACACACAGATGCACACACACACACACACACAGAAATAGAATGAAGGTTATATAGGATCATTTGGCTCTATTCCCACTTTATCCCATCCCCTGTTACAACCATTGGGCTAAGCCAGAAAAGATATCCCCTGTCCTTGACTGCTCCTTACATGTATGTTGTCTTTTCCCACCGACATGAACTATATGTGTCTGATGACCACATAATGACATCCTAATTCTATGCCAGGTGTGTCAGTTACTACGTGTAAGGCTAGTTAAACATGAGGATTAGTGGATGGTCAGTGACCATTTATTGAACCCCAATCATTTTGAGCCATCTTGGTCTACGCCAGCGATTCTCAACTTGTGGGTTGTGACCCCTTTGGGGTTCGAACGAGGTCGCCTAAGACCATCGGAAAACACATTTTACCGATGGTCTTAGGAATGGAGACATCGTTCCTCTATCCATCTCCAGGCAAGTCCGCCCACATGCAGATACGCCCACATACGAGTATTAAAGGGTCCCGGCATTAGGAAGGTTGAGAACCACTGGTCTAGGCCCCTTCCAAGGGTAGACTTATAGATTTCTTCTAGCTCTATGATTGGATAAGGTCACTCTGCCCTTTCTCCCTCACCTTGATTTATGTCTTCCTGTATGCCCTGTGCAGGATCTGTTTTTAAAGCACCAATTGTTCCTCTAGAATCTGTGGAGACCAAATTGTCAGCATTTCTCACAAGGATATGAATAAACAGTTTTCAAAGAATTACAAACTATTAATAATAGTCATTTAAAGAATGTTTCAAATAACTAATAATTAGTTAATTGCAAATCATAACAGCCCTTAGGTTTCTCCTCATACCCTGAAAACTACAAAGATGACAAAAAGATGGGAACAGTTAATGTTGGAGGGATTGTGGGAAGACAGGTAGAGTAGTACATTGTTGATGAAGCTGTGAATAAATACAATAATTTGGAAAACAATTTGGAATTATGCAAATAAAGTGACTAAAATTAATATACCCATTAACCCAGAGACTCCTTTATTGAGCTTGTGCCACAAGAAATATATCGATAAGACGAAAGTCTCCATATATACCAAAATTATTTATAGCAGCACTTTTTTTCTGTTAGCAAAGTATTGGAAATAACGTAATGCCCATCAACTGAGGAACGATTGAATAAATTACAGTATATGAATGCAACAGAATAGTCCTATGCTGTAAGAATTGATGAATTTGATGAGTGTAGAGAAACATAAAAAGATCTACATGAACTGATGCAAAATAAACTAAGTAGAGCCAAGAAAATAATATACACAGTAATTACAGTAATGCAAATGGAAATAAGAACCACACATACACAAAATCAAAAGCAAATGTTGCAAACTTCTCAGGAACTAGCATGGCTTCAAAAAAGAGATGAGAAGATACTCCCAATTTACTCCTATGCGGAGATAAGAAATGTACAAGTCTTTCACATAGCACATATTTTGAAACTTTTTCAATGTGTTGGTCAATTTTACTGATTTTTCCCTTTTTTTTCAGAGTAATTTTTGGGGGTCTTTACAAATACTATTTGTTATATGGATTGGATTTGTGGGAATAGGAGGAGGAGGAATACTGGGGAAAATTATGGTGATATAAAACTAAAACATGCATAAAAACATTAAAAGAGAAAAAAAGTTAAATACTTTATATAAATTAACTCACTTTAACAACGTACTACATGAATTGTTGTCATCATTTTACAGATGAAGGAACTATTCTTGGAGAGATTTAGTCCCTTCTCTTGAGCTACATAGGTAACAAGTATAACCTAGGTCCTCTTAAGTATAGGTGCCACACTATCCACTACACCAAGATGCATCTCTCAGAGACTCTACTTTGGGTGCATGCCTACTTATTTTTCTTCACATATCAAACTGAATTGCAAAAAAAAAAAGTTTTGGAGCTAAAAATATGTAGCTAGTGGAGCTTAAATGCAGCTTAACTCTGAGGTTAAGAACTGTCTTAAAGGTAAAACTTTCAATATTTTGGGGAGATTTTACTTTCTTTTCAGTTGTATATCCTCAATGGAAAAATTTAAGTGATTTGATCAAATAGCTCTACTGAATCTAAACTTCTCTAGGACAGGACCATTTAGTGATTTAATCTTCCCATTCACAAAGTTGTTGCTGTGGAAACTGAGTAAGCCTGACTAAAATCCTCCAGTTTGGGAGATATTGATTGTCCTTAACCTTGTACAGACTTGGAGAAAGAAGCTGGAGGATATTGACAGAGAAAGCATTGTGCAGGGCAATGGAAGATCAAGATAGGATGTTCCTGGGATAGTATTGGGTTGTTAGAGTATGGAGCAGAGGTATAACCTAGAATAAAGGATAGCGGAGATTAACTAGATTGGGAGCTAAGGGGTAGTCTGAACTCAGTTGGTAAATATATGACTATATGAGATAGAAGGAATGAGATGGTGATCTGTAGGCTTTGAGGCCAGTGAAGAATACCAACATGATTGACAACATAGTTTTTCTCTGCCTTCCCTGCCTATTCTTCCAGTGAGGAGTTATTCCCTCCTCCAAGTTTACCAGTCAATCCTTTTCTTGCCTTTTTCCTTGTCTTCAACTGCTAGTATCAAGAAGTTTTGGTCTCCCTGTTTACTTTCACATCCATGCCATTGAAAATGATACAAATATTTAGTGTGTCTGCTTAGTTATTAGAGAGAAGAAGAAGGAGGAGGAGGAAGAAGAGAAGGAGGAAGAGAAGGAAGAGTAGGAGGAAGAGGAGGAGGAGGAGGAGGGGAGGATGAGGAGAAGGCAGGTCGACTAATGTAGCAGAAGACAATTTTTCCTCTAAGTAAAATCTGGGAGAGAGAGAGTCCATGCAATTTATTAGTGAGATATTAAAAACTATTCAAACTCTAGGCTTAATCCCTTTTTTACTAATCTGGTATGAGATTAAAAAGATGAGCTAAGGAAAGCTTTAGCCTGAAGTGAAAGGAACCTTAGGCAACTGGTCCTCTTTTGCCAATGGGAAAGAAAAACCAAAAACAAAACACTGCTTATGTGTTAGTATAGAGTTTTGGATGAGACCACAACAGATTAGCGTCCAAATGCTTAGAGCTGAGATTTTGGTCACTGCTTCCCTCTATTGGTTAGATATGGGAACTGCATCTGAGATTTATAATTTTTTCTTTTTCTTTTCCTTCAGTGTCATTGAAGTCACACTGGCAGTTTATAAAAGTTGCTTTTCTTCTCTTTTTAAAGCCTTAACGTATTTTTGGTCTATAATTTCTTGCTTCATTTTAAAAAGATTTTTTTTCTTTCTCCCTTTTTCCTTTTCGAGGTGGTCCATATTTATTTGTTGATTTTGTTCATTTCTGTTATTTAAATCTTATGAATTTTTTTCTTTTAATTTCTTTTTTTATCAGTTATTTCTTGTTTATTCAGTAGTTAGGGTTAGTATGACACTCGAGGAATTGGTTGCATTGTTCTACATACACAGATCTTTTTATAAAATATGGAAATTTACAACTATTGATATGTATGTATGTGTGTGTGTGTGTGTGTGTGTGTGTGTGTGTGTAGACAAAAATCAGGTCCTCTGGAAATGTGATACATGGGGCCATGCTGTAGAGCCCTAATGGAGGGGAACACAAGGGTAAGAAATTTTAATATAGAATTTTACTGAATGGTGTATCAATAAAGATTTACTACTGTATGGTGTTTTGTATCCAGGAGTATTGTCTTCTGGACCTACAGGAATGTGTAGCACCTACATACAAGCCAGGTAGTTTATATACCTATGGGGCACGGTCTGCTTGACACCAACTACTGAGACTATACAAGTCATATCCAGCATCATATGCAAACTACAACAGGGTTTAAACAAATAGTCACACTGTACTATTCCCTGTTTCTAACTTTAGGAAGAGACTAGAGTGTGTTTACAGGTTTTACATTTCTGGTGTTCAATTACTAATCAGAGGAAGGATTTGACCTATTTGAAAAGCACATCATACATAACCCCTTAACCACTGTCATGTTCTCTTGATGGCAGCACAGTAAAAGGTTTTAAAATTGCAGCTCCTTCTGGATTCACCTAAGAGTATCTGAGCTCTTCTTTAAACGGCTCTCCTCATCTGGATTCAGGTTTACCTTCACCACATCTGAAATGCCATTCTGCCCCAAGATACATGGGACACTAAGGAAGACATCCTCATTAATGCTATATAGGCCCTTAATCATGGTGGAAATTGGATGCACTCTCCTAAAATTCTTCATAATACTTTCTGCCAGATCTGCCACAGACAAGCGAATGGCCCAGGAAGTGTAGCCCTTCAGCTTGATCACCTCATAAGCACTTTCAACAACCTGTTTATGAACATCTTTCCAATTCTCTGGAACAGCATCAGTTCCTATTTGAGGATGAACATTCTTCAGAGACATACCAGCAAGATTCACACCGCTCCACACAGGAACATTGGAGTCTCCATGTTCCCCAAAGACCCATCCATGACAACTTGAAGAATGGACACCAAGTCTCTTCCCCATTAGGTAACGGAAACGGGAAGAATCCAGATTGCAACCACTTCCAATAACACGGTTTTTAGGAAAGCCACTTAGCTTCCAGGCCACATATGTCAAAATATCCACTGGATTAGAAACAATAAGCAGCTTGTAGTTAGGGCTGTATTTAACAATATTGGGAATGATGAATTTAAAGATATTCACATTATGCTGGAACAAATTAACATGAGTTTCTCTCTCCTGCTGACGTGCCCCAGCAGTAACAATGACCAGTTTTGAGTTTGCAGTTACACTGTAGTCTTTGCCAGAAACAGTCTTTGGCATTTTGAGGAAAAGGCTGCCATGTTGGAGATCCATCATCTCTCCCTTTAGTTTGTCTTCTATTACATCAACTAAGGCAAATTCATCAGCCAGATCCTTTGTTAAGATACTGATGACACATGCCATGCCAACTGCACCAACCCCAACAACAGTGATCTTGTTCTGGGGAACCTGTTCTTCCTTTAGGACATTCAAAATCAGCTGATCCTTAATAGTAGATGCCATTTTGGGAGATATCTGGGGGTGTGTAGACTTAAGCCGAGTTCAAACTGAGGTTGCTGGTCAGGCTGTGAAAGCTGTGAGTTATCTGTGAGACTGCTGCTCCCAGACTTACGCCTTCTTTTAATTTCAATGATTATTTCCCTTCCTCATGATCAATCTGCAGCACTCATAGATGAATTTAAGTGCAAAGTGCCTGTTTCAATGATGTTAAGTATCTTAAGTCTATATTGATGAAGCTTTATTAGACTGATTAAAAATCACTCTTTTCTCTGCAAATTGAACCCTAGGCACTCACTACAAGCAACATAACTTGAATTGTCCCTCTCTTGGTCTTTTTGAACTGTCTTCTAGTTGATTCCTGCTGAACTAGCATGAACCAACATTGTAATTATCTTTCATTAGAATGTTGCCAAACCAACATTCTAGTATCTCTTAGGCTGGGGGGCATCATGTGCAGTCTCAGGATAACACAAATTTTAAAATATTTAATTTTTTCCAATTACATGTAAACAAATTTGACATTAATTTTTTAAAATTTAGAGTTCTAAATTCTCTCTCTCCCTTCCCTTTCCCCTCATTAAGAAGGCAAGCAATTAGGTATGTTATACATGTGCAGTCATGCAAAACTGATTTCCACATCAGTTATGTTGTGAAAGAAAACACAAGCAAAAAAAAAAACCAAGAAGAAAAATAGAGTAAAAAAGGCTTTCATCTTCATTCAGATTCCATCAGTTCTTTCTCTGTAGGTGGGTAGCATTTTTTATCTTAGGCTCTTTGGAATTGTCTTGGATTGTTGTATTGCTGAGAAGAGCTAGTCATTCACAGTTGATCATCATACGATATTGTTGTTACTGTGTACATCTCCTGCTTCTGCTCATTTCACTTGGTATTAATTCATGTAAGTCTTCCTAGGTTTTTTCTGAAAGCATTCTTCTCCTCCTTTCTTATAGCACAACAATATTCCATCACAATCATATATCACAACTTGTTCAGGCCATCCCCAATAGATGGACATCTCAATTTCCAATTCTTTGCCACCACAAAAAGAGCTGCCATAAATATTTGTGTGCATATAGATCCTTTCCCTTTAAAAAAAAAAATATCTTTGGGATACAGACCTAAGTAGTGGTACTTCTGGGTGAAAGGGCATGCACAGTTTTATAGCCCTTGGGAGTAGTTCCCAATTGCTTTCCAGAATAATTCAATAAATTTATAACTCCAAGAGTGCTTTAATGTCACAATTTTCCCACACTACTTACAACATTTATCATTATTCCTTTTTTGTCATATTAGCCAATCATTAGACCTACCAAGGTTTGAAGTGGTAGTTCAGAGTTGTTTAAATTTGCATTTATCTAATCAATTGTGTTTTAAAACAGTCCTTCTTAAACTGTGGGTCTGGACCCCCCATGGGGTTATGAAAAATTTGGCAATAGTAAAAAGTTTCTGAAAGTGCAACAGCTGAACATTAATTTAAAATCAAGTGTGTAATGAATCTGAGGTGTTTTTTGCAGTGCTTGCCCATGTTGCATTGCACAACTTCTCTGTAGCCATGGTTCTGACCACACAACATGCACACTTTGCATTATGTATGCTGTCATGTCCATGCAGTGCCAACAAACAGTGCCAAACTGCAAAAAGAGATCGAGCAGAAAAAGTTTTAAAAGCCCTGATTTAGAGCATTTTTTTAATATGACTATAAATAGCTTTGATTTCTTCATCTGAAGGGCTATATTCAGTTTTGCTGGGAAGATTATTCTTGGTTGGAATCCTAGTTCCTTTGCTCACCGGAATATCATGTTCCAAGCCCTCTGATCCTTTAAGGTGGAGGCTGCTAAATCTTGTGTGATTTTACTATGACTTCATGATATTTGAATTGTTTCTTTCTAGCTGCTTGCAAATTTTCTTTTTGACATAGGAGCTCAAGAATTTGGTTATACTATTCCTGAGAGCTTTCATTTTGGGATCTCTTCTAGGAGGTGATTAGTGTGTCTTTCAATTTCTATTTTATCCTCTAATTCTAGGATATCAGGATAGTTTTCTTTGGTAATTTCTTGAAAGTGTCTTTTTTTTTTTATCATGGCTTTCTTGTAGTCTGGTAGTTCTTAAATTCTCTCTCCTTAATCTATTTTCCAGGTCAGTTGTTTTTCTGATGAGTATTTAACATTTTATTTTATTTATTTTTTTTTGTTCTTTCGGTTTTGTTTTATTGTTTCTTGATATTTCGTGGGGTCATTAGCTTCCATTTCCCCAGTTCTAATTTTTAAGGATTTATTTTCTTCAGTGAGCTTTTGTACCTCTTTTCCTATTTATCCAATTCTACTTTTAAAAGACTTCTTTTCTTCACTTGAGTTTTGTACTTATTTTCCATTTTGCCAATTCTGCTTGACTGAGGATAACATTTCTCTTTGAAGCGTTGGATGCAGAAATTTTGACTTTGTTGTCTTCTTCTGAGTTTGTGTTTTGACCTTCCCTGTCACCATAGTAACTTTCTATGATCATTTTTTGGTCTTCTCATTCTTCTAGTCTATTTCTTGACTTTTATAAAATTGAGATCTGCTCCCAGGGTAGACAGGGCACTGTTCCAAGCTTCAGAGTTTTTGTGATGCTGTTTTCAGATCTAGTTCTGGGAGTTTGTAAGTTTTCAATTTTTCCAAGGTGCTACAATCTGAAGAAAGTTGTGGTCATTGCTTCCCTGGCCTATAATCCAATTTGGAAGAGACCACAAGCTTTCTCTCCTTTCTGGAACTGTGACCAGGGTCCCTACTCCACTGTGACTACATGCTCTAGTGAGCTATTGATCTTCCTTGCCTTTGTTCTATCACCCTCAACTATGTATTGACAATGCATCAGAGTCCTGCACCCAGTGTCAGTCAAGGGTCTCCTGTAACCTTCTTCTGACCAGTTTTCCAACTCCCTTACCATTTGTGGGCTGAGAGTTCTGAAAGCCACTGTTGATTCACTTGTGGTCCACTCCTCCCTCTCCCTCCCCACCAAGGCCTGCTGCTAGCTTGGCCAGCTCTGAACTGTGCTTCACTCACATCTAAATGAGAGAGACCTTTCCTGTCAACCTTCTAAGTTGTCTTGGTCTGGAAAATTATTTCATTCCATTCTTTTGTTGGTTCTGCCACTCCAGATTTCATTTTGAGGTGCTATTTTCAATTTCTTTAGAGAGGAAATTTGGCCATCTTGGATCTGCCTTCCAAATATATACCTTTCATAATGTTGACAAGGGAGCAGTAGATAGAGAACAGAAAAATAAATCACTCAAGTATTAAAAAGCATTCCCAGATAATTTAAACAAATCTTTAAACAAGTTTGGCAATATTCAGCTGTTGTTAATCTTTTAATTTAACTCCTCCCTGGAGTAATACGAGTTGAATATATCCAACTAGTTAAGCTGGAACTTCTTGGGGTTCATGCCTTCTGCACAGCATCTTTGTATCTCAGCTCAGTTCTTCTCACCACTTAGTTGTGGCATCACTGTTTGCCCCTTCATAAGAAAAAGTCAGAGAAATGTCACATTCTCTAAGCATAGGTGTCTCTCAGGGGTCTGTCCTCAGCCCTCTCCTCTTCTCTTTTCTCTCTATACTACTTCACTTGGTGATCTCATCAGTTCTTAAGGATCTAATTACCATCTGTATGCAGATGATTCCATAATCTACCTATACCTCCCTAAACTCTCTGCTAACCTCCAAACTCACTTTTCTAAGTTCCTTTCAGACATATAGAACTGGTTGTCCAATATACATCTTAAACTGAGTGTGTCCGAAACTGAACTCATTATCTTCCTTCTTCCAACCCCAACATCCCTATTACGATCAAGGGTAACAACATCCTTTCTGTCTCTCAGACACAAAGCCTAGTTGTCATACTTGATTCTTCACTATCTCTCATTGCCTAAATCCAATCTGCTGCCATGGCCTGACTATTTCATCTTTGCAACATCCTTTGAATATGCTCCCATTTTCCTCTCATATTGATGCCATCCTAGTATAGGCTCTCATTGCCTAAATCTTGAACTATCACAATAGCCTCCCAGTGGATCTACATATCTCAAGGCTCTTCTCACTCCAATCCATTCTCCTTTTAGCTGCCAAAGTGATTTTCCTAAAGTCAAGTCTGACCACATCACCCCTCTATTTGATAAATGTCAGTAGCTACCTATCATCTCCAGAATAAAACACAAAATCTTCTGTTTGGTGTTGAAAGGCCTTCATCACTTAATGTCCTCTTCTAGTCTTTTTATACCTTGCTCCCAGAACATACTGTGATCTAGTGATACTAAGCTCATTACTTTTCCTCCAATAAGACAGTCCATCTTTCCTATAAAGGCATTATCTATGGCTGTCACCCATCCTCTCTCCTCATCTCAACCAGTAGGCTTCTTTCAAGTTCCAATTAAAATCCCATGTTCTACAAGAAGCCTTTCCTAACTTTCTGTAATGCTAGTGCATTCTCTCCTTTAATTATTTCTTATTTACCTCATATGTAGCTTCCTTGTATATACGAGTTTTCTTATTGTTTCTCCCATTAGACTGTGAATTCCTTGAGGGGGAGGATCATCTTTTGCCTCTTTTTGCATCAACAGTATTTAAGACAGTGCCTTGAACATAATAGGTGCATAATAAATGTTTATCAATTGACTAAGCCTCCTATATTGACAAGAGAAGGATACCTTTAAAGGAATAAACATTTATACAATACCAAACATAATGTATACTTTCAGAACTATAAATCATACCAGATTTGGAAAATATCTTAAAAACTGGTAAAATATTAACGCAGGACTCATTTTCCTAAGGCAACTGTATAAACATTAACATTTCCTTAACAAAAAGAAGGAAAAATGTTAATAACATTCTTAAAGCCTATAATAAATAGGTTAAAATGTTCTTGGAATGTGCAGATATCATATCTTCACCAAATAACAGCAAAGGATAACAAGAACATGTCCCTGAATTTTAAAAATATAAGCAAAGGAGATTTACCTTAGGGTATGTGCTATTAAAAAAAACAACCCAAGATTCAAGAATGGAATTGAAAAATTCTTCATGAATTATATTTGTGTGTCAAGGATATATCAATAAAGAAGCAATAAAGAAATGATTGAGTTATGTGAATTTGTTTTGTAAATGGAGGGGTTGTAAATGGCAATTAATAACTGGTGATTACTACCAGAAGATATAGAATGTTTATCTTTAAGGAGCCCAAAAAAAGGATCAATATAACTTGTACCTTGTCCCTCTCACTCCCAACAAAAGACGTCATCTATTTTGTGTAGATCCAAGGAATGCCATGAGTCATCTACCATACTTGAAAATACCTAACTTATCCATCTCTTGATTTTCAAAGGATGAGGTTGATTTTCTTCTTTACAAAGCTGCAATACCTTTTCCTATGGCTTTAATTTCATCCTTTCCCATCTCTTCTAGCATATTGACTCCAACAGTCATTCCTCTTCTCTCTGAAATTTTCTTTCTTTTTTTGCCTTTTTTTTTTTGGAGAGGCAATTGGGGTTAAGTGACTTGCCCAAGGTCACATGACTAGTGAGCGTGTCAAGTGTACAAGACCAGATTTGAACTCATGTCCTCCTGACTCCAGGGCCGGTGCTCTATTCACTGCGCCACCTAGCCGCCCCCCAATTTTCTTTCTGTTTAAAAATTTTGATATAACAAACATTTATTAAATGCCTGTTATTTGCTAGAATATTGCATGTTGTTGGGAAAATTCAAAGTTTAGAAAGTATCCAGTCCCCACCCTCAAAGAACTCATAACCTCATGGCAATCAGAACCTAACATAGCTGTAATACTAACTTTTACACGGTAAGTGCGATAGTTACAAAACAAAGTGCCATGTGAAGTACCATATCTCTGTAGCAATGTTTCTTCAACTGAATTCAATTAATAATAATAATGCACATTTATGCTAATATTTTAAGATTTATGAAGCACTTTTGTCACAACAATGTGAAGTGACAAGTAAACATTGAAAATTTAATAATAACAGCTGGCACGGACTTAATGTGCATATGGATTTGATCTTTGATCACACTGTGGTCAAAATAAACACCTTAAAAATGATTATGTCTGTGCTACATGTACTACAGTAAATAGACTGAGGGAGGGATGTAGAAGAATCCCAGTAAATCCCATGGCCTGATCTTTTTAGTAGAAATCTTTCTCCTGGTTTTCCTGATGGTAATAGTTAATTAAAAACTTTTAGTGGCAAAAAGTTAACCAGAGAAGTGGCAATAGAACACCCTTCTGAGCAGTCTCATGTCTCAAGGTGCCTATTACATCTTCCTG
>CM053581.1:392928637-392961137 GCA_028627135.1 Pseudochirops cupreus | reverse complement strand
AAACTTTCAACAGTAAATGCCAAGGGAATGACATCAACAGTAAGGGTTCAGGGGAAAGGGACAATGGACTTCTCTCCACTACGGTCAGTTTTTCCTATAATTAATTTGTGACAATGAAGCATTTCATTCTATCTTTTAAAAGAAACTATTTGCAAAACTACAAACTTCAGGTTTTTTCCCCCCAGAGGCCACTGGAGGGCTCCATGCTTTAAGTTCTACAAATTAACTCCAGCTATTTAAATGGGGTTGGTTTTAAAATTTTCATTCTGAACTTTTATGGAAACTACCATGCTTTTGCAAACCTGGTGAGTGAATGTGTCATGTCTGAAAAAGCTGGATGAATCACATTTAACTGGTGCTGTATTGAAAGTCAGCTACGGTTAGAGATCATGCAAGGATCTTACCACAGAGCTCCTCCTGTACACCTGAGGTCAGGCCTCCCACATCCTGTGACTAAATCTGAGCCCACACATAATTCATTTAATACACTTAATGTTCCTGACCTATAGCACTGCTAAGAAGCAACCTATCTCTGTTTTTTTCTTTACCTTAGCCTCAACCTTGTTGTAAGTTTGGGATAAGGGTCCAAATGTCCCAACAACTGCTTATGGGTGTGACTCCAGAAGATGATCTCCCTTAGACTCATTACAGGGAGGCTTTCCTCAATGTTGTTATGAAGGAGAAGAACAGCAGAACAGTATGGGGAAGGGAAATCACTGATACCATCAGCACTTTCTTAAGCATTACCACCCTAAGAATGCATGGTAACTAGGGAAGCAGAACTATGAAATAATAGAATCATGCATCCGGAAAGGTGACTTCTACTAAGGTATATTGTGAGATTAAGACTTATTACCTTAATAAGACAGTAAGTTGTAGAAGAAGCAAAAGCCTCGTTTTGCTTACTATAACCTGGTATTGAGGGAAGTAAATTCACGTAACACTATCAGATTTAAACATCAGCTACTCACTTGTCTCAAACCCATTCTCGCTGGTGGTCCATAGCATGAGTTGGTTGGGAATATACTCTTTATTAAAGTAAAAAACCATTATTAACATAAACAACCTACAACTAGCATAATTTGTTAATTCATGGATTATCTTATGCTAGTACCTTCCTCAAAGATTATCTCTGAGTTCCACTGTAAATATTTTGTTTGTATATCGTTGTTTGCATGTCGTTTCTTAAATTATGACGTCCTTAATGGTAAGGATGATCTTTTTCCTTTCTTTGTATACTTAGCACTTAGAACAGTGTTTGGCACATGGTGAGTGATTGATTTATTGCTGTTGATCTCTTAAAAAAAAGGAAGAAAAAAATAAGATAGGAATGTTTGCCAGCTTAGCGTAATCAACTCCATTTTGTTCTAAACCTCCATTTTGTGATTGGGTTATTTTAAGTAAATTATTTCTCTATGTTTTTCAATAATAAGATAAGCACCTATATAGTATGACATAATAAACAAATGTGTGTTTAAACAACTGATAAGTATATGTGAACCCTCATATGTAAAATAGATTATCAGTAGAGAAATATTATAAACTGCTTTATAAGTAGTTTATGTAATTAAACTACCAATTAGAGAATGTGGTAAACCAATTAGGAACACCCATAGCAAAAAACCCACCGGAGGCTCCAATCTCATGAACATGCACAAGATACTCTAAGGAGACGCAACCTCCATGTGGATTTGAGCATGTTTAGGTATTCTGCTTCCAGAGGCTGCTGAGTCAGAAATAAGAATGTATTCAAAAGGCATTAAGGAGCTAAAGTATTTTCTTTTTTCTGGCTACATTTGAGTGAAAAGCAAGCCTCCAGATGAAGAGATAGACCCTAGACCTTTAACATTCACCTTATACTTTTTCTCCTCCCTTGCCTCATTGCCAGGTGGTGCCTGACCTTCCTGTGGCTTCTGTCCCTGTTCTGTCTATTCTTTCCTGCATTAGATGAAGGAATATTGGAGATTGACTGTACAAATTGAGACTTTGTGAGCATTAAAAGTTTGGAAAAGTGAGTCTCCAGAAGTCCAGGAACTGGAGTCCAGATCAGAGTTTGTGGTTTGTCAGCACAGCAAGAACAACCAGGACTTACTCCAGTCGACTGATTCTGTAGCCAAAATGCTAGGTCATATCCTTTTTCTTATTTGCTTTCATTTTGAAGTCTCACCTAATTTTTTAAAGGAGTTCCTCATTCTCCCTGGTAATCCAGATTCTCCAAAGTTGGAGACCTAACTAATCAACAAGCATTTATTATGTGTTGACTATTTTCCAGGCAAATACAAAGAAGGAAAATAATCATTATTTACAAGATTCCATGAGAAGTGATGACATGACTCCAGGGTGGGAGTGACTAACTGAGGAGAGAGTGGCATCCCTCCCAACAGTCATTGGTGGGGCTTGTCTCCTATACAACCACATTTACCCATCGCTCCTTAGTACCCAACTCTCTCCCACTTCACTCCTTCCATTCCTAGAGTAATTTTCCATGGTTTTTTACTTAGTGCTTATAAATATACAATTTTCTTCCTCCTTTTCCATTTGATTAGTTTAGAGGACTAAGAGATACAGTCTTACCAAACTGTGTTAGGAGCATTCTACCCATTACTGGTAGCCCTTCATATCTTTATCTTAACCCCTCTTTCAGAAAATCAAATACTATTTTAACCTCCTAACTTTTGTCCTACTGTGCATTATGTCCTTAGGGCAATTTTAACCTAAACTCAATCTAGGCTGTTCCTAGAAGCTGTTCCTTTGGGAAAATTCTCCACCTTCCTCCCTAGTACATCCATCTCTGATTTCCACATAATTTTATGCCTACAGCACATGAGGGTAGACTGCACTTTAGGATAAGGACCACTGAGTAAAGATCCCTGCCCCCAACACCTTTTCATTTTGATTGGAGCACAGTTAGAGATACTCAGAATGAAAAGGCACATATGGGTTGTTATCTCCATCACCAATTTCCTTATGTTATCTTTCCTGGAAACTCACCCCCATTCTATCAAAAGTGCCACTATCCTTTCAGTTATCCAGGTTTGCAACCTGGGTGTTATTCTCATATCCTCACTTTCAGCCACTTCCCCCACCCTACATCCAAGTAGTTAGTAAATCCTATCTTTTCTATCTCTATAATATTTCTCACTTATGTCCCCTTCTTTCCACTCACATAACCATCACATTGATTCAAGTTTTCATTGCTTATTCTCTGAACTGTTACAATTTCCTCTAAATTTTTGCTCCTTTTTCAAGTTGCTCCTTATTTTAACCATCCTCTGTATTGCAGACAAAGTGATTTTCCAAAAGCCCAGGTCTTCCTATATCATTCTACCATTCTAATGGTTCCCCATTGACCTCATAATCAACGATAAACTATTTTATTTGATATTTAAAGCCCTTCACAATTAAGCTCAAAGCTACCTTTCCAATTTTGTTATACATTACTCTCTTTCTTGTACTCTATTGTCCATTCAAATTGGCCCTATTGTCATTCCTCATGCTCCTACAAAAAGACAACTAAAGTGTCCAACAATGAATAGGAAATTAATATATTCTATCCCTTAATTGAATTTTGTGAAAAAAAGAGAAACGAGAAAAAAAGACATATAAACCATTTTTTTGCTGAGTTGTAACCAGTGACTTCATTTTCACTTGTTTTTAAATGGTATATAGTAAATATTTACACATGACTTCTCCGAAAACTGATTTGTTCATTTCCCTGTTATTTATGGTTGCATTGTGTGTCTTTCAATTTAAAAATATCTAAGTAAGACATTTACTTGCTTAAAAAGCATATTGATCAAAGTAAATGAATAGTAATTAACACTAGTTATTATTTATAAGACTTTCTCACCCCCAGGACATACCTGGAATTAAAAAACAAAACAAAACAATGAATTCTATTCAATCACATAATTGTTCTCACAAAAAAATTAATAATATTTTCCTGAGAACAAAAGGGTTTGTATTATTACTAAATTAAACAAAATATTTATTTTATCTTTATCATACTTCAAAAATTTTGTATGTGTTTTATAATATATATGTTAGCAGCACTTAAATATAATTTACAAATAAATTTATGGAACTACATTAGAAATTAATGCGAAAAATGTTATGATAGGGTACACAATCAAAAAAATTCAGCAGCCATTGACATAGTGGATGGAGCAACATCCTTTGAGACCCTATGTCTTCTTTTCTAAGAAGTCCAGCTTGCACTTTGAGCAGAGAGATATTTATTTAACCACAGAAGAAAGACAAACATTGTACACTCTAAATAAGTAATTTAAAAATTTTCCAGAGTCTTGATAATTTCTAGAAACGGGATTGTCTGCCTTTTGTCAGTCTTACTAAGTAAGAACATAGAAGTTCTGACTTCTAAAGGAGAAGCATTGTCTAGTTTATAGAGCTCCAGACCTATGTTGGAGTCCCAATCATCAGTATAATAGTAGGTATGTTATTTAATACTTCTAAAACTGTTTCCCAAACTGTAAAATCAGAGGGTTGGTTATACTAGATGATTTTGAATGTTCCTTCCAGCTCTAAATCCTATTATCTCTGAAACCAGCAGATGGCACTATGACTCAGAGTCTGGCCAAAGAATTCACTCTTCCCTAGACCCTACTTTCAGAACTTCAACGACCTGTATCTAGACTCCGTAGCTGTGGGGTGTCATATCTCTTGTATTTAGGAGCTTATAAAAGTAAATAATAAAAAAGACCCAAACCATGAGACTCTCTCATGATCACAGCTTAGAACTCTCAAGCCAGACCAATGTTATATTTCTGTACTGTTTAGTTCTGCATATTCCCAGATGTTACTTCATTCCTCCATTGCATTCCCTCTATCCAATTAATTAAGTCATGGACATTTTATGACTGATCATCGTTTTATGTGATACAAAATGAGGAACTCCTAATCAGTTATAGAAGCAGTTTAAAGAAATACATTGTATGCAAAAAAGAAAGAAAGAAAGAAAGAAACACAATGTACAAGAAATGCCAGCTGATGGTATATTTAAGAGAAGGGAAGAGAATTAAATCTTCATTGCCTTTTTGCTGATCGCAAGGAGAGACCATAGCTAGACTTGTCAGTCAATTACAATTACCCATCAGACTCCCCTCCCCCCCATGAGTGGAACTAAGGTCACAGTTCTCAGATTCTAGTTTCCTAATTCATATTGAATCTCTTTCTCTCTCTCTCTCTCTCTCTCTCTCTCTCTCTCTCTCTCTCTCTCTCTCTCCTATTTCTTTCTCTTTTTCTATCTTTGTCTTTCTCTTTATTTCTCTGTCACTTTCTCTCTCACTTTTTCTTTGCTTCTCTCTCTTCCCCTCCTCTCCTTCCCTATCTTTCTTTACCATTATCGAATCACTGTCACTGTACTTGTTCTACTCCAAAGCCAAACATCAATACTGAGATGGAAGCTTAAATGCTTTGGCCATATAAAAAGAAAATGGGACTCATTGGAAAAGACCTGGACATTAGGAAAGATTGAAGGCAAAAGGAAAAGGGGACAGCAGAGGATGAGATAGATAATGTCATGGAAACAATGAATATAAATTTGGCCAGATTTTGAGAGGCAGTGGAAGATAGAAAGACCTGGCATGCCTGGCATGTTCATAGAGTCACAAGGAGTTAGAAATGACCGAGTGACTGAACAAGGACAACAGCAACAATAAAGCTAAACATCATCTAAATTTACTGCTAAGTCACTTTGGCTCAGCGTCTTCAACTTATGATAAAATCTTTTCTAGTTGAGAAGACATGACCTGAAGTCATGTGGAGTATTGGATGAAGTTTATTTAGCCATTCTGGAATTTCTCCTTGACCTGAAGGAAAAATGGCCCCCCAAAAGCTGTCTGTAGACCTCATTTCAACTCTAAACTCATGATTTGATTTTTTTTTTTTGCCTTCTCCATGTATATGACTCTGAGATTTCATTCCATTTCAGAAACTCAGTTGCAACTCAATGGGTAAGGTTGAGTAACAAAACTCCAGGGTTAGGGCTGAGCAGGGACATAGCCAGGTCTAGCATTAGACTATCTCAGAAAAAAATCAAATAAAGATAATTAACATGAAAGTTTATCATCAATTTTCAAGAATAGTAAAGAGGATATTGATAAGAAAGAAAGTCCAATATGTACCAAAAATATGTTATATGGCAGCAATTTTTTTTGATAGCAAAGAATTAGAAACATAGTAGATATCCATTGTTGGGGGAATGACTCAACAAATTATAGTATATGGATGTAATCAAATATTACTGTGCTATAACAAATATGATGAATACAGAGAAGTATGGGAATATCTACATGAACTGATGCAGAGGAAGTAAGTAGAACCAAGAGGACATTATAACATTATAAATTATAACATTATAAAGTACAAGCATAGCTTGAAAAGAGAGAGAAGAGAAGACTCTCCCTCTCATCCTTTTATAAAGGTGGGAGGTCCTTGGGTGAGTATCACACATATTTTTAGACTTTTTCAGTGTATTGATCAGTTATTCTGTTTTTTCACTTAAAATATTGTTTTGTAGTATGGTTCTAGGGAAATTATAGTGATGTAAAGAATTTGACAAAAACCTACTTTAAACAAAATGAATGGCACAGGAAATGGGAATGGTAATGGTTCCCTGAAGGATTCCCAATCTGTTGATATCACATAGAAAATTACCAATTCCTGCAGCCCCATGTTTACAAGTCTACAGAAGACTGGTAGTCAATCATCTCATCAAGTAAGTTCCTGCTTTTACTCAGCCGTCTTGGCTCTGCCCCCTTTATTCACTATTAATTACTTAACTGATCAATAAAGGAAAGAAAAGATAACTTAATAACTAGACAGTTTAGTCTTATTTGAAGTTCAATTTAAGTCAATCACTGATCTTTCTGAAAAAATTGTACATATGGGTCTCTCTGAATACTTTCAAGTCAGTATGTCTGCACAAATACTTCTATTATATTTGATACTGAGTCATTTGGATTCATGCCCATCTTTAGTCTGTCCCAAGAGGACTTCTGCTATGGTGGGTGGGCCTTCATGAGAAATGAAATTGTCTAAAAAGTAAAACATATATACCTTTGGGAAAGAGTTCTTGAATCTGAAAGAAACTAAGCATAAACCAAGTTCATAAGTTATCAAACACATGAGGCTCTTATAGAAGCATGAAGGGGCGGGGTGAGAAAAAGATGTCATAAAAGATGCTTTAAAAAAAGCCACGCCACGACTGAGTAGTTGGATGGAAGGGGGTAAAACATTTCTTCAGTCACAGCTCTGCCACTTCCAAGTTGCATGTTCTTATAAGTTAAGGTTAACTTATACATTCTATGTTCTCATCATTTAACTGAGCCTGTTTACTCATCTATGAAACAGGGATGATGATACACTGACCTGATTGTTAGTGGGCATGAAATGATGTAAAGGATGTTTCCAAGAAAGTGCTTTGTAACCAAAAAGCGTTACACAAATGTAAGCTGAGGATGTTCTTACTTCATTTTGGCACATCTGATGGGGATTGAAGTTGAAATGGATAAGAAGATGAATTCAATCAGGGGCTCCCCCCACTCACTTCAGCAAGGACCTGGGCACAAGATGCAGGCAGTCGTGACGATTTCAATGATTCTTTCATACCAAAATATGTCATTAATGTTAACTTGGATGGTATTTTTGTGGTAAATTAGATTAAGACAAGCAACCCTGGACTGAGATCAGCTAAGTAGAATTTGCAAAGTGCCATGGAGTCCTTTGTAGTTCCATTAGAGGGCATTATTGCTTTGCAAATACTTCAGCTTTGCGTTTTACCAGAGAATAATTTCCTTTAAGTCAGGTCTTCACGTTAGGTGGTCTAAAAAAAAAAACACCCCATCCCCCCAAAAAAACAAAAATTAATGCCAAACAAGGTAAGTGATGCTAAGAGAAAACAGAATGATATTTCTTTTATTCCTGCTTATAAATCAGAAGTGAACCCTCAAGGTCAACAAACAGCAGCTTGTACCAAAACAGACTTCCCAGGATTTCCTCATTTTGCAGGTCCTCTGCACAGGGCCCCCACAGACTGCCATTGCTTCCCTTTCTACCTTCCTTACCCCCAGGTGGAAAAGGGGAAAGTTGTCTTTTCCTCATCATTATGCGTAAACCTTGAGGAAAAAAGGAAAGGAACCTTCAGTACTCTCTAGAGCTGGATCTCTGGGGCATTTCTCAGAATGTTTACTGTGACCAGTTTAGCTCAGCTCTGACTGGGGACCCTCATGGCAGTCCTGAACTACAACATTCTCTTCTGTCTACTATCTGCTACAACAAATTTAGCTGGGAATTCTATGCGCATACAGATGTAGATGAATATGAATTATTATACAACTGCGCTAACTGCTATTCCAAACAATAAAATTAGTAATCACTACTTGCACAGGATGTTGTAGATGTTCTTACTGAAAACACATCATGAGTATGATACAAGTCAGTGATAATGTCAGTGATGAGGGAAGATAATCTCCCCTGGCAAATGAAAGACATTATCACTTAGATACTGAACAGCTGAATATATTGAATACAAATGAGAATCTTCATTGGACAGCCTATGTGTTTCTATGTGTGTCATGGTAGGGACAAGAGTAAGATACACAAGAACAGGATACAGGGCACAATTCAATGAACATTTATCAAGTACCCTTTATTTGCAAGAAACTTTCAAGGGGCCAAGGACACAAAGAAAAACAATGAAATAATCTGTCTTCAAAGAGTTTACATTCTATCTGCAAAATGAAGTACAGGTGACACTGTGACCAAGTGTCCTTTTAAAAGTTGATGTGTTCCAAAATAGGTTAGGAGAGGATTGAGAATGCCTCTTAGACAGTTCAGTGGGAGTAGAACTCATGGGATTCCCTTCAGTTCCATTTGGAAATACTGTCCGGGTACTATTCTACTCTCACAGAAATTATACAAATACATGTGTAACTAGTGCTTAGTGATGGGTGGCATGGTGTCAAGAGTACATTTCTTCAGTCACAGCTCTGCCACTTCCAAGTTGCATGTTCTTATAAGTTAAGGTTAACTTATAAGTTATATGTTCTCATCTCATCTCATCAGCCTGTTTACTCATCTATGAAATAGGGATAATGATACACTGACCTGATTGTTAGGGGGTGTGAAATGATATAAAGGATGTTTCCAAGAAAGTGGTTTGATTTCTGGCTTTGATGTAGCTGTTGAGAGGAGAGTCCATTGCATTTTTGCCTCTGTTTCCATTGCCAGCAAAGTGTCTTATACCCAGTAAATGTTTGATAAATAATTATTGAATTGCCAGCACGTGACCGTGGACAAGTCAGCTGTGTCCATTTCGTCATCTGTAAAATAGGGATAATAATTCTTGCCTTGTATACTTCAGGATATTTTTTTGAGAAGAGTGTCTAATAAACTCTAAAGTGAAAAGTCTAAAGTCTAGCTGGTACATATTATTCCTTTCAAAATTCTCTTTGGCATTGATGGATAAATCCATTCTAATTGGATATTTGTAGAAACACAGGCATTAAGGTTCTTCTTTCTTTGGGGCCTAGATAATTACTACAGGATATAGCTCTGTCCTACCCTTGACTAGGAGAAAAGAACACCATAGAAACTTACATATTACATTTTAGTGGTTGTAGAATTAAACAGGTAAGATAGTTTTTTATCAGATTCTTAAAATACATTTCACATAACTAAGTTTGCTTGTTCTTTCTGGTTACCTTTCCCTCGTTTTAGAATAAATGTGGTGCTGTGGGGAGAGTACTAGCTTCAAAATCAAGGGACCTGAGTTTGAATTCTGGTTCTACCATTTACTATATATATGACAATAAGCCTTATTTGTGCCTCAGTTTCTATAAAATGATGAAGTTTGACTAAATGACTTTTGAAGTCACTTCAAGCTATAAATCCTATAAACTCCCAGGATTCTGAAGCATTCAAAGGTTTGAACAGAAGGACCTTGATTACATTACCAAAACCTTTCATTATTTCTTTTGTGTACAGAGAGGTAGTCATCAGACCCTTGTTACACACATTGTATACCTGGGAGGTTGTAATATGGAAGTTGTATTGCAGTGCATTTGGATGTTTCTAATGACTAGTCAAATCTGTTTATGAGTCCTTTGTGTCTAAAGCATAGGAGTTTTGTCAAATTTAGAACCCCCTTGAAACCTATGGGCTTAGTGTTCTAGATAGAATTCAGATCTTTTGAAATTTGAGCTCTCTGGGGGAAAATGTGATTTCCTATTTCTAAGAAAAAAGTTTTTTTTTTTTAAAGACTCATTAAAAGGACTCCTAAGGAGGCCTGGACATCAAGTGGTTTTCACAAAACAATATTTTGATGAGTTAAGTGTAAATGAATCAGAAACATATGGATTACATTTCTCTTGAAATACACAGGGGTTTAAAAAAAAACAACTAAGGAAAAATGTTGGGCCAAATGCAGTCAAAATTTTGCCTGAACTGAAAACATTTGAAACATAGTTTGAGGTGCTTGATCAAGTCCAAACCTAGTTGTACTGGCCCACCCGGAATGTGTAATGTAGTTGCCAGCTTGACACCCCTTTCCCAAACTGTGGTGATGTTTGTGTGTTCAGAGAAACATTCATCTCACAATGCAGTGCGGTGACCTAGAACCAAAAAGGAATTCTGTCCAAACCCAGAGAGCCAGAGCCATGCACATGCCTGTCTACTATACTGTCCAAGCATTTCAGCACTGAGAGGGAAGGAGGAACAAACTGTGTATTTGTTTTTTTGGACCTGATTACAAAGTACATCCCTTATGTATAACATGCAATGTGACTGATTCAGATTAAATAAGAACCAACTGGAATCATGATTCTAAACCTGAACTGAACCTATTCTGATGGGTAGAAACGTTCTGCCAACTCCTCTCTGTATCATTTTACTCTGCCTTTACGTCCTTTGGTCTTGTACAAGACCACAAGCTGAAGGTCTGAAAATCTTCCTTAAAACAACAATAGCAACAAAACAGCAACAAGATACAAAATAAAACTAAAAATGTTATCTAATAGGATCATCAATTTAATTTGGCAAAGCTAACAGATTTGAATATTTGAAAGAAGTACCTAGATTTTAGGGTCATTGGCCAAATGCCACCGTGAAAGATTAACAACATATCGTGTCATTCACTTACTATGATTGATTGGGGGATGAAAATCATGCTGAAAAAAAATTATCACCTTGGAATAATTGAACAGAACAGAAACTGTCAGTGCCTGAAACCAAGTTTTTCCTATAAGCCAAAAAATCCCAGAGAGAGAAAAGGCGTTTCCCTTCTTTCTTTGATTCATATTTTCCATTTTAGTATATCATCCAAGGCTTCCATCTCCTTTTCTCAATCCCTCTTCTTAGTCTGAATCCCCGTGGTGCCCTGTACATCTCTTCTCACAGAGACCTCAGTATTCTTTAGACAATCTGAAAGGACAGATAATGAATGAGGATGTACCTGCTCTTATAGGTCTGGGTATTTTAGTGTTCTTTTCCTCTTCAGTCTCTCCCTCCTACCATTCCATTTTAGTATTTTTGAGACTCCTAGTGAAATATTTGAGCTGAGAGGTGCTGGATGTTCCAGGACAGAACAAAAAGTATGAACTGGCTTTAAGATTATGTAGTCTATTAAAAAGAACACTTGACTGGAGATCCAAAGCCCAGGGACATTTCTGATGAGAATAATAAGGTTCCAGCATTGCATAGCAACTCCCTCCCCATCTTCTCTTCCAGTGTACTCCACTACTTCCTCTCTTTTGTTTCTCTTTTATGTGAGACAATTTATCTCTTCCTACCTCCCCTTTTCCCAGTCCATTCCTCTTTCTTAATTTTATTTTTCTGTCAAAATTGATTAAGTATATACTATGTACAGAGTATATATAAATAGATATAAAGCTTAGCTAAGACGTTCTCTGTCCTCAAAATGTACTGTGAGAGATACACATTAGAATATGTAAATATAATATAATCAAAATAAGATAATAAATGTAATATTATAATAATTAACACATAATTAACATAGCATGACATAGCAAAATAAAAATATACATTGTTATTATAAATATATGTGAAGAACGAAGTATTTGACATAAAGATCAGGGAGTGCTTTCTAGAGGATACAACATTTGAGTTGGATTTTAAGGGATGAGTTCAATATCCCATGGAGATTCTACAGATTTTGAGATAGGTGATTATGAAGGCGTTCCTGATACAGGGTAGTAACAGCTACCCATTAATATTATTTCTATGGAAATTAATAACCTATGAAACTACTTTTGAGAACCAAACAAGGTTTACATACTCTCTTGCCAAGGAGTAAAAGAACAGCTGGCTGCTTGACCCTAGCTGGGATAAAAACATTACTACTCACTACTTGGTCTCTAGATTTGTTGTATCTGCTGCCTTTATTATCTATCCCCCTATCCTGAATGAAGATGTGGAAAAGAATTGGGGATATAAGCTGTCAGAAGGGGCAGTAGCAGCCATCCCTACTAGAATGTAAGCTCGCTAGGGGTGGGAATTGTCTTGTTTTTGTCTTTACATTCTCAGAACCTTGCACACAGCAGGTGATTAATAAAGTTTTGCTGAATTGAATGTCCTTTCCTTAAGTCAAATGTTCCAAAATTGGGAACTAAAAGGAAAAGAAGTCCTAAGTAAAACCACTGAATCTCCTCTATTTTTGATTTCTCATTAGAAAATAAATGTGTTTTCATTCACTTTAAGAGGCAAAAATTGTAGAGCTTAAAGGTGGACACCCCAATGTGTAGTGTAGGAGATACGATTACCCCTCTATCTTTAACTCTTCCATTTTCCTTATTCAGTCACATTCTGGATTCCAAAATAATTGAGAGAAGTGTTCTAATGTTTCTATATTAATTATTGAAGCAGCAGCATATTTCTCATGAAAAAATTCTGATTCTTCAACCCAATTCTTATTTAATAAATTAGACAAACTTCATTTGCTCATCCCTCTATATCAACTCTCCTTTTCTCCTAGGTTTAAATAAACATAAAAGTTACTGGCTGAAATATTTATTTACATAGGTGGAAGATAGAGTGTTGGATATGTAGTAGTAGGGAGAAAATGGGATTCTTTGGAAAAGACCTTGAAATTGGGAAAGTGATGCAAAAAGAAAAAGATGAGATGGATAAACATGAACTTGAACAGACTTTGATGAGTAGTGGAGAATAGAAGGCCCTAGGTATGCTGTGGTCCATGAGGTCAGGAAGAGGTGGATATGACTGAACAACACAACAACAACAACAACAAAACATCTTAGTTGGAACTACTTACTAGCTGTGTAATCCTGGGCTAATCACTAAATCTCTGCCTCAGTTTTCTTATCTATAAAATGAAATGAGGATAATAATGGCACCCCTCTTCACAGGGTTGCAGTAAGGATAAAATGAATTCATATTTGTAAATCATTTTGAAAATGTCAAAGTGCTCTATAAATGCTATTATTATAGCTACTATTTTTGATAGCACAGCAATCAATAAAACAAATATATGTATATAAAATTACTATTTCAATATGTCAAAAGTGAGAAAGATCACAGCCAAACTTACTTTTAACCATTACTATAGCTGCTGAGTTCTCAATTCTGGCAACACACACCCAAACATTCAATTCTTTCATGATACCAATTAAAGTGTTTTCTCCTTTATATCTTAAAAAAAAGAAAGAAGCACCTTCAGAACTTTTTGTCGTCCCTGGCTTTGCTCCCCAGTCTCTAATCATTCTGCATACCTGATTCTGAAACAGTACTGTATAATATGAATTCTTCATCCTCCCCACTTGCTTTTGACTCTATATTCTGTTTATTAAAACAAACAAACAACAACCCAAAAACAAAATAGAGAAAAACAAGAAGCCTAAGTCGGCAAGTTCACTGTGCATTCTCATCAGGCTCTTTAGGGCATCCTCATCATCGAAGTCATGCCTCTTTTTGTCTTCAGAATTTCATTCTCGTTTTCAATCAATGCAAAAACAATCATATGTATGTGAGGTGCTGGATATACAAGTACGAATAAATAAACGGCAAAAACATACAAATATGTTCAGCATACAACATGAATAAATATGAATACAACCCATTAATAAACATGAGGGAGCTTTAGGAGATAGGGCAATAGGAAGGAGATCAGGGAAATGCTTCACATAGGAGGTAGCGCTTGAGCACCATCTTAAAGGAATAGGAGGACTCTATAAGATGGAAGTAAAGACAAAGTACATTTGAAGCATGTGACGTGACTGAGGCAAAAGCATAAGATGGGAGATGGAATGCTTTGTTTTAGGAACAAAGATAAGGCCAGTTTGGCTGGATCATAGAGTGAAGGAGGGAGAGTTAATATGCAATGAAATTGGTAAATGTAAAGCCAAGCACGAACAGCTCTCCAGAGGAGTGCTGCTGTGAAGAGCTCTGAGATTCTGATCACATAGTACAGTGAACTCTCTATTTATTCAGCAGCAAACATTCACAGAAACCAAAGCACAGCATTCACAATGATGTAACACAGTGGTTCTCAACCTGTGAGTTATGTTCAGTTTGTAACAATGAAAATACATCCTGCATATCAGATATTTACATCACAATTCATAACAGTAGCAAAATTACAGTTATGAAGTAGCAACAAAAATAATTTTATGGTTGGGGGTCACCACAACATGAGGAACTGTATTAAAGGGTCGCAGCATTAGGAAGGTTGAGAACCACTGAATTGTAACATCACAACTTATCACTAAAGTGATCACATATTCTTAAACAAAAGATATCATTCAGGAAGTCCTTAACTCAATCATCCTTAAGGGATTCAAAGTATCTCTCACCCCTCGGTCACATTGTCTTAATCTCACCAGTCTTCTTTCATCTTGATTGGAGACTAGCTTCCAATCATCCTTAATTCAATCATCTGTAAGGGGTACAAGGTACAAAGTACAGAATTCTCCCACCTCTAGGTCACAGTAAATCATGATCTTGTCAGTCAGCACTAAGTACCCAAGGAAAGATCCTTTCACCTTGACTTGAGGCTGGTTCCCAAATTTCATGGTTCCTTTTCCATTCTCCCAGCTCTTGCCTGAATTCACCCAATCATCACTTAGATTCACAGGTTAGCAGCTCTCAGCTCCTGTTCTATTTCCTGTTCCAGTTCCTGTTTGAAGCTCACAGTGACCAGTATAACTCAAGCTCTTCAAAGTCTCTGTTCTGGGAAGAGAAAACTTAACAGTGCCACAATATTCGTACATATTACCGGCACCATCATTGATTCATTTTCTACCTGTGAAATCAACACAGACCAACAAATAAGGTCTGAGAAATCAATACAAATCATCAGTAAAGTCCCAGGACTTTTATAAATAGACTACAAGAAAGACCTCTTTCAGGGCTTCTGAACTAGCAGTAAGGTCCCAGGGCTTCTGTAACAGTAGCAACATCCTCTGTCAGCAAACAGGTCTGACAAAGTAACATCAACACAGACAGACAAAGTGCTGGCACCTCAGCAGCCATGCTTTCTTCCAGTTCTGCTCAGTTCCAGCTGTTGTTCCAGCTTTTTATGTCATCAGCCCCACCCTGTTCTGCCCACCTCTTACAACTTTCCTGTTCCTGTCTTTGTCAAATCCCTCCCACTGTTCTGTTTCTAACAAAGACTTGATGTAATCATAGGCAAAGTTGAAAAACTGAAACAAGGTGCTAAATACCTGAATAACTGAAACAAGGAGCTAAATACTCCTTTGCTTGCCATTACAGTAAGATAGGTTTGGATCAGGTTGCGAGGATCTTTAAAAGCTAAACAGAGAAATTTATGGTGTTTTTTTTTTCCCTAGAGGCAATAAGCAACCTTTGGAGAAGCTTCCCATCTTTCCTGTGCTGACTTTCCCTATGGAATTTTAGTCCTAGGGGTTGACCTACCCTATTGTCTGAAAGCTTTGAAATCTACTTTCAAAAAAAGAGGAGGTATATTGTGCTATTCTCAATTTTCTTTTCTTTCTCCATCCATCACAAATTCCAAGATGTAGTGTTCACTACCTTTTGAGTTTCCCACAATTTCTACCCCAGGAAATATTTCTTTGTTGGCGATAATCAGATCTAGAACAGAATTTCCCTTTGTTAGTTACCCCCACCTTTCAAGGATGCAATTACCATACAGCAAAGTGGAGAAATTATTTGCTGCTTTGCTTTTGGCCAAGATAGAACTTGAGTAGAAGTCTGGATAATTAAAACTTTCTGTTACTCCTCAGTTGTGTTTCTGTACCAGACTTATGCTCCTTTCCAAAAATCTTCTTGCCTTTGCAGGCTGTCAAATATTGATGACAATATCACTTCTATTCCTGCCTCTGTTGATTTCTACCCAAATTCTCTCTACCATCTTTTCCCTTGTGATTCCTCCATTCTTTCACATGAGCATATATTTAAGATATAATCTTATATATATTCTTATAGTGATACTCTGGGCCCTACTCTGGCACCCTGCCCTGATCCTTTAACTATCCTTATTTCTTCTGAATAAAGTGAATTATTATTCATGTAATATATTTATTCTACAACCATATTTTAGTTATTTGTCTCATTCTACCAAGTCTCAGGGAAATTTATGAGATCAAAGTTATTTCCTTACATTAAGATCTCTAGTTTCTTTTGCTTGTTACTGATATTCTGTGAATTTATATATAGATATCTGGTGTAATGTTGTTTTTTTTATTGCTGACTCTTTTCTTGTATTTTGTCATTTGTCAAGTTTTGGGTGTCTTAAATACTATTCTTCCTGTATGGTAGCTATTGCTTTCTTTATGGTTCCAAAATTGGTGGATAGGCATAAAGTCACATGCTTGAAATGCTCTCTTCCTTTTGTCCAGATGACCTCTGAGGTCCCTTCTATCTCAATATTCATATTTTCATTTTTTTGCAAACTTTTAAACTACAAAAGTGATTAAGTTACTAAATTAAACTGTAGGTTTTCTCTCATGGAGGGTTTTGTAAGTAGGAGACACAACTCCCTCTTGGAAATGATCTAATATTGACTTGCCCTTAGGGTTAACCCTCAACACTTTGTGGTTAGTTCTAATTCAAGTTCTCTGTGGAGTCTAGTGGGATTAATGCTTTTCAAAGAAAATTTATATTGATTTTTGAAAACAGTGTTAAAATTTCCCTTTTTTGGGAAAGAATTAGTGCAAAAGAGCACCCAAGGCATGAAATATTTATTCTCTCATAATCCTAAATTCTCCCTCAATATCAGGATGGAGGAATGTTGACAGAGGAAGAAGACAGAGAAGAATCTTGTCCACAATATATCCTTTTGATAAACAGGACATCACAACCCTACAGCAGCATATTGGAATGGTAGAACAGAAACTAATAGAGATTGTTTAGGTCAACACCCATATGCCACAGACTGGGGGCACAGCTATGAGACACAGTGGACAATGCCCTGGGACTGAACTCAATAAGATATAAGTTTAAATCTGAACTCAGACACTTACTGGTTGTGTGAGCCTGGGCAACTCACTTAACTTCTCTTTGCCTTGGCTTTCTCATTTACAAAATGGGAATAAAATTAGCACCTACATTGCAGAGTTGTTGGGAGGATCAACTGAAATAATAATTGTTAAGTGCTTAATATAGTGTCCAGCACATAGTGAGTGCTATATAAATCTTAGCTATCATCATCATTATGATCATTTCAGATAAGGAAACTAAGGCCCAGAGAGTTTAATTACTTGTTCAAGGTTGTAAAGTTGATTAGTGGAAAACCTAAGGCTTGAAACTAGGACTTCTGATTCCCAGGCAAGTACTCTTTCAATTATATCATGGTACATGGTATTTCTTCTAGATAAAAAAAAAAAAAGGCCTTAAATAAAGGTGAAAAAAATTAAGTCTCCTGAAAAATACAGTAACTAATTATAAGACAAAAGAAAAAATGGCCATTTTGTTAATGATTACCTCCATATCTTGGTGGTATACTTCAAATAATCTTTGCTGTGGTAGGTAATTATGGGAAAAACTAGTCAGCATCTATATTCCCCATGTGAAAATTCAGTTACTGACATGATGTGAACCAGAGGTTAATTAGGAAGACAGGGAATCTGTCATGGAAACAAGGCCAACCATTATATGAAGTCAGAAAAGATCAACTAAAATCCAGTAATATACAAAGAGAGAATTGCGACCAGGAAGAACGCCAAAAGTGATGCCATTTTCTTATTATTAGTTTGGCCCTAAATTTTCAGCCAGCTATCTATGAAAATGTCTGGTAATTACCACTGATTAAGGCATTTATTAAGGGCTAGCTATTCATTGGTTATCTTTCCATCCTCTGCACTGCCCTTATTCCACTGAATACTCCAACTTTTAGATATTTTTTTTAATTTCCCTCCAGCAGATTCCAGCAACAGATACAATCTAAAGACTGGATAGGCAGGGCTGGAAACTGAGCGACAGCTTGGCTTCTAGTGTTCTGGACTTGAACCTGCCTTGGCACAGAGGAAATACAATGACTTAATAGGTCTTTTCCATCTCTAATTGCTATGAACTATTGTTCTTGGGAATAGATGATTTAATAGGTTAATACATATTTTTGTTTATCTTCTCTCTTTTATTTGTTATATTTTACTTGGTTACTCTGAAAAGGACAAATACATTATGTAAGTCCAGAGACACTCAGAGGTCAAGACCATAGGAAGGAATTTGAGTCAAAAATGACTGAGATGGTGGAGAATGGGAAATCTGAGCTCACAAGTGATTTTTGGTTGTGTCCTAAGGCAAATTTTGAGGAAAAACTGGGATTTGATGCATTCTCTAATAAGTTGTTTAATACATAGGAAGCCCACAAAAAAGTATTATAAAAGCTGAGATAACACAAAGTAATTATGTTTTCTATGTGTAAGTACGGAAAAGGAAACTAATATGTGATAAGAAATCAATGTGCAGAGCAGAGGAACATTATATCATGTTTCATTCTTTCTGCTGCTAGGTTACCTTATAACTTTGTCTATATAAGTGACCATCTCTGTGCCTTATTTTTGAAGTCTGAAATGGTGATAAGATATGTGACTTTTCACAAATTAATGAAGTCTTGGAAATGACTCTTTTCAAATAGATGCTACCATTTAAAGCTAAATAATCAAAGGAACTTAAGAAGGTCCTTGTTCAGAAAACATACAAAGAAGTAGTTTTCTTTGAACAAAACTTCTAAATACAAGTGATATTTTTCTCTGTGGGTGGGAAAGCACCAACCCAGAACATAGTACTGTGTAGCCAGACAACAATAAAAACAACAGAAACCATTTGGTGGCCAACAAGTTCCTCTTACCTTAGCAAGACTAATCCTTGGGTTCAGCCCACCCCCAGGCCAATACTTTTGAAGCCTTTGCATCTTAGTAGGAACTACCAGAGCTTCATTTTCACTGGCATAACATTCAAGAACCAAGGGCCATTTCCATCCTATTGTGATGTGTTAGAATTGAATTTCTTTGGAAGAAGTCTTCATAGAATGGAAAACTAGGAAGAAGTAAAAGAAGTTGTAATAAAAGCTACGATAGGCTGTAAGAGATAGCATCTATACCTTCCGACTGTTCCATTTGAAGATCATAGGATAAGAGATTTAGAGTTGGAGAGACCCTTATATGTCATCTCGTCCAACCCCTTCATTTCACAGATAAAGAAACTAAGGTTAAGAGGTTAATAGTCAGCGTGGAACATTTGTATATGACTTCAACGTTTGCAAAGCACTTTACGGATATGATCTTCTTTGATTCTCATAACTACAGAGGTAGGTAGGTACTACTATTTCCATTTTACAAATGAGGAAAATAAGCCTGCGAGAGGTTAAATGACAACTGGAGTCATATAGCTACTAAGTGTCTGAGACTGGATTTAGACTCGAATCTTCTTGACTCCAGGTCAATAATACTATTCACTATGCCACTTGGCTACCTAAAGGTCAAGTAACCTTTGGGAGAAGTGCAGCCATCAACAGGTCTGGTGACTGTAGGTCGAAGATAAGAGGCCAAATTCGTAGCAGAGAGAGATCAGCATTTTAAGGAAGACTGTTCTTGCTCAATAGCAGCTTTACTTCCTCGAGTACACATTTGGTTTTTACAAGGGGCTTTCAGCCTTGCTTAGAGTATGTAGCCAATCAGCAGCTTTCTGTAGCAATTTATGATAGATAAGTAAAGCATTTTATAGGAGAGGGAGGAGTAGAGAAAGAGGGAAGTTTTTCAAGGGAAAAATGAGGAGTATTTGAAATATAACTGATAAAATTTATTATCACGATAAGAAAATGTTCTCTGGTCAAGAAACAAGAGGAAGAGAAAATTTTTACAGTTTTGTAAAAGGTCTTTTTAGACAAAACTGCAGAGTCTCTAAACCAAGGATTGCAAATAGTTGTTACATCAGTGGATGAGACCATTCTCTTTACCATGTCTGTGAATTGTTTGTTATTTTTTTGTTTTTCCTTCAACAGGGTTTCAGGATTTTCTACTAGGCCACCAGATGATTGTGAAATAATTGTGGTTCCTATTACCCCCTACAGGTGACACAGGTAGTAGCAGAATTAGTATGTAAAGCCAGTTATCTGACTCTAAATCTGGTGGACCTTCCACACAAAAGCATTATGGGATGGTGATTTTGCTCCTTCCACTACACATGTACACATATAAACATATGTGTATATGTGTGTATGTGTATGTATGTATGTATGTAAGACAAAATGAGACTTTGGTATCTATGGCCCTAATGATATCCTATAGCCAGAGCTGAAGTTCTGGTGTTGTTGTATTCAATCTTGGGGGCTTCTTTAATTAATCATAACCTTTAACTTGGATCGGTACCCAAGTTGCTCAGCTCATAAGAATTTGGCTTGTTCTGCCTCCACAGAGGTGTTTCCAGTGAACCTTAGAAATTTGGCTTGTGTCTAGATCTCCACAAATAAAGGAAAAAAGGTCCTTGGCTCCCACACAAGTACACAGGCTAATGAAAACATTGATATGTGATAACTTTTATTTAATCTTTAAAAAAATGCAAAGACTAGCACTTAAATTCATAAACAATCAAAACCACTCCTCTTCCCTGGAGCTCTGTTGTCACAAAGTCAGTCAATAAATCTTTATTAAGCACTTACTTATGTACCAGACTGTGCTAAATACTGGGTTCCAGATTTATAGCACTTCCTTGGGTGACTAACAAATACCTGAAAAGCAAAGAATCGATTATGAAAGACAAGCAGCCAATACCTCCAGTTGGTTTGATCCCCTGTCTGCCTGCATAGCCCTCCAAACTTAAAATATTGCCTCAGTTCATACTATGTCTTGACAGGAGGAAAGAGGTTAGGGTTGCAAGACAATTGGTGCCTGCTCTATTGTACCTGCACAATCCATATAACATAGCCAGCAAAGGATGAAGTCCAAGTTTGCTCCTTCACACTGTGTCTCCATCCCTTTACTGCTCCTCAATTCTGGCTTTTGCTGCATCTAGAATTACTTAATTATTCTACCAATGCCATTCTGCTGTAGAAAAAGGCTTTATATTTGTCTTTTAAGAGATCATTAGTAACTTTGGGCAGAGCTATTTAGTATGAATGGGGATGCTGGAAGATGAGCTATAGAGTTAAGAAGAGAGCGAGAGGAAAGGAATTGTAGGCACCTATTGTAGATGTGTTGAGGGTCAGAGTTGGGACAGTTAGGTAAGGTTTTGAAAGAATTCAATCACACCTTCTCTTTAGCCAAAGGCATCTTTATTAACACAAAAGCATGTGGGTCTGAAACTTAACAGGGAACTAAACAAAGGCATTGATATAGGAAAAAGATCAGACATATAGCCAGAAAGCTATACAGCCTGTAGGAAAATGATGTAATTTTAGGGTTTCTAATGGGGGTTGGAGATTTAGGGACAGGATGAGGAAGATGGATGACACAAGATAAGGAAAAATTGTCAGGACACATGATGAGGAAGATGAATGGCACTGGATGAGGAAGATGAATGACACAGGATGGGGAACACAGGACAAGGGGGCAAAAGCAATTCTTTTGGTACAAGTTGGGTGGTATTTCAAGATAAGGGGAAAGGGGCTTTAAGACATCCTCAAGTTACAGGATGGGCTAAGAATAAACCTCAAACACCCTCAGGGGCCTGGGAAAGTAACCCTTACTGTTTATAGTACTTAGGGTACTGTTTATATCCACATTAGATGGACTTCTCAAGGTATTTAGATACAAAAAATTGGTGACATATGGGACAATAATTATGGAGGATAGAGGGATCAAGTGACAGTTTTTTAAGAATGGAGCAGACATGGGCATGTTTATAGGCAACAGGAAAGGAGCCACTAGACAAGGAGAGATTGAAGATGTTGTTTGTCCTTCATTCTGGAAGAGGATCATGACATCAGGAAGGAGATGTAAAGACTTTCACAAGTGAATTAGATTGAAGTGAGGGAGACCTGTGAAAAGTCACCAGCTTAACTCTCTCCTCTAGAGACATTTAGGTCCAGTGGCAAGATATAGATCCAAATCATTGGAGATAGCCTCAGATGGAATGGGAGGCCTTGGCCTTTTTGAGCTAAGGTCTTTCCCAGTTCTTGGTTTGTGTGATGCAACATCCATTCAGTGATTAAGGATAGGTAAAAATGAGGCAAAGGATGGCCTCTTTTACCTGGTCAAAAAAATAAAATCATTCTGAGAGGGGAAGACCCTCAGAGTTTCTGGCCAAAACAGAAGCAATTGCTAATTTATACTCCATCTGAGCTATCAGAATCCAAACAATGACCAAATGAGGCTTGGGATAGGACTCATTGTTGGCCCATCAATTAGAGTCAGAGTGATCTCAATTTAAGGAATGATTCATAAAAAAGAACTCTAGCCTGTAAACCTCAAAATATCTTCCTGGATTTCAGCAATCAAAATTTACATTCCCTTGGGCAGAGCACCAGCAGATAAGTGTAGAATTCCATATGTGGACCAAGGGAGAGGAGAGAAAGAAGGGAGGGAATGGATGAAAGAAGGAAGAAAGGAAGGGAGGAGGGAGGGATCAACATTGTTTTACTGGAACTGGCCAGCTGGGTCCCCAGTGGGACAATCACCACTAGTCTGGGAGAGAGTAAAGATAAGTAGGAGAGGGGAGGATTAGGAGACATGGGAAGGATTCAGGAAGTCATTACCAAGTTTTTCCTTGGCATAATCTCTGCATTAATAAATTAAAATATTCAAATTCATGTGTTTACTTTGAAGGTGCTGCTGGTCTCACCCAGAAGATGATCAAGATGTCAATCTAGGCACCAATCTCTATAATCTCATATAGGATGAGTCTTGTTTACTAGAACAAAAGGAGGTAGTGCCTTTAAAAGATTCTTGTTATCATAGCTATAGAGTTAATGGTTTCAGAGGAAATACCTCTAGGCTGGGGGCAGGGAAGGCACAGAGTTAATGCTTTGTGGCTGGGGGCAGGGGAGAGACAGAGTTAATGCTTTACAGCTGTGGGGGGAGGGAAGGGTGACTTTTCACAAACTGATATCACATACCTAGGTGCCTGAACACAAATGAGATTTTTACAGATTGAAGTTACAACAATGTTTCAAAATTATAAAATCACCCCAAAGAATATTACAAAGGCCACTGCGTCATTTTCCCCCCTTAACAGATATGCACAAATTCTTTTGGGGATGAGGGATGAAGGTCTCAGCTTCTCAGACTGCTTCACGCTGAGAATGGACGTAGAGCTGTCCCTGTCTCAAATACATCAGTCCAGAGGACGGGGGGGGGGGGGAGGGGGGGGCTGCGGCCAATGTTTGGAACTTGGCAGATGTCAGATCCAAGGGGTGCTGGGTAGTTACTTTGGACAGTAGTTCAGCTTGAGCCATCATCTGAAATTGGCATGCATTCAGCCTAGAAGAGACAAATCTAGCAGAGAGATTAAACAAACAAGAGCCAAAAGCAGTAGGAAAAAAATGACCAGAAGTAGAGTGAGCATGGGCTAGTATAATCTATTGCTCAGACTATTTAACTGTCCTTAATATTTCTACTAACATAACTATAGACCTTAAACAAAAGAGGTTTCTGACTTAAACCTCACAACTGAGTAGCAGACATATATCCTTGTTTCACAAAACTTGTCTGTCCTCTAATTGGAAGAAAGAGATACTTCAGGAACTAAATCTTTTACATATACACTCAGTTACAGATGTTAACTTTTGCTTAGTTCATGGAATTACTACAAATTCAGATTTAAAACAGCAAGGTGTCTTCTGCAAAACATCCTTTCTAAAAGTATTTCCTGTATGAAAGCAACATACAGTATACCACAAAGGTCCAGGACTCATATGCATAATTAATTCCTGTTCTATATTCCAAATACATTCCAAATTATTACCAAAAACCAATTAATATAAATCAATTATACCAACTTTAAAGGGCTAGTTTCAGAACTGCAGTAAGTTTGAACATTACAAAATCTATACACAATTAATAAAATGACCAGAAATAGAGGCTTTTCTCCTCCAGCACTGCCTTTCTTATCTGATCTAGTTTGAGGCTTCAACAGGTAGGCTGGCCAGATCATAAAGTTTATAAGGGCACCTTATTTTCCAAATTTCAGTTATTTCAGAAAATATTACAGCACTCAGGTCAGAGTGTCCCATTCCCCATTTTCCACTCCTTTGAACAACATAGTTCCTAATTTTAACAACATTTAAACAAACAAACAAACAAACAAAAATTGCCTTTGTTACAATATAGACAACATCCATTCCTGCTCACATTTTAGATACCAGTTTACAATATGCTGAGCTAATCATTTTAGCTGCTTCTTTTGGTTCTAGTGAATTGTGCTGGTCACAGCACTATTGCACATCTATAAATATGGAAACCAAGGTTAGGTGAGATGTCCAAGTTCATAAAAGTAGTTAGAATAGGGAGTATACCCACAAGGTCTTGTTACTCAGCTGTAAGAAGAGACAGGGTCATCCAGATGTCTATTATGATTTATATAAAGATTGAGGAAGAGCACCATACTAAATAGTGATGAAGAAATACAAGATGAAGCAATGTGACATTTTTCTTTCCCAATTCAACATAAGGAGACAGCCAGAGGCCCATAGGAACTAGGGTGAGCGTCCATCCAGGAAGGCTCAGATAGAGCCTTCTAACAAAGGAACTGGGTTGGGGCAGTTAACAAAAGATCCCCAGGCCCATAAAATGACTTGAAATGAAATAGAGTCCAATCACAATCACAGACTACAAAGCATTCATTGTCTGAGAACCTTACAAAGAAGAGCCTGGGAGGGGGAGAAAGGCATGAAGAAGAAGAGGAGGAGGAAGAGGAGCAGGAGGAGGAGGAGGAAGAGGAGCAGGAGGAGAGAGAGGGAGAGAGAGAGAGAGAGGTCTCAGCTGTTTACTCTGACTGTCATACATTGGCCAACAATGAGTCCTAGCCCAAGTCTCACTTGGTCATTGTTTGGATTCTGATGGGTCACAGTGAGTGTAATTAGTGATTGCTTCTGTTTTGGCCAGAAACCCTGAGGGTCTTCGCCTCCCAGAATGATTTTATTTTTTTGACTAGGTAAAAGAGGCCATGCTTCGCTTCATTTTTACCTAGCCTTTTACCTACCTCTCAGCTGCTGTGGAAATGGTGAAATATTAATAGTTTCTAGGGACCATCCTGTGGGGAGCAGGGGTTAGGGGCAGGGGGACATCTGTAGATACAACAAGCCAGAGGAGCAGGACATTTAGAAAATCCTGAGTAAGGTCTTCAGCTCAAGGTTGCCATTTGGATCAAGGCTAGTTCTGTGGTTTCTGGTTGCTACAGGCATCTCCAAATTTGGCTAAAGTTCACTAGCAAAGGATCACTTGTATGCCAAGTAGTTTGGAGCTAGTCTGATTGGCTAGTTGTTATGTAACTCTGATGGGTTGGTATAGTCATTATATAGACCATGTTAACAGGGCCTACAATTAGGTACAGGCAGAGAACAGAAGGAAAAGAGAGAGCTGAGCCATGTAGTGTGTTATGTAGCTCCAGATGGACTGAAAAAGTACTCCAAATCACTAATAATGAGAGAAATGCTTATTAAAGCAATTCCAAATTTCTACCTCACATTCATAGTACAAATGTCAAATGTTGCAGAGACTTCAGGAAAACAGATACTTTAATGTACTATTGAGAGAAGCTATGAATTGACACAGACATCCGGGAAAGGAATGCCTCCAAAGTTATTTGACCATGTATACCCCTTGACCCAACAATAATTCCACTAGGCCTATGCCCAGTGGTGTGCTGCAGATGACTAGTACTGACTCTCCAGACAATTGTTAAATATTCAAGAATTTTGACTGAATCAATCATAGCTGAATGTGATTAGGACCTGTTCAAGATATTCAATCAATCAGAGTCATTGTGTGAGAAACTGGGTCACACCCTTATCACTTTTTATGAAAGGGAGAAAAGGAAAAGAAATTCTGAACATGAACAGCTAGATTCTAGAGGTTGGAGCAAGCATAGAGCAGAGGGAAAACTGAGCTGTGCCAGAGATGAGATATTAAAGAAAGTCACCGGTGTTCAGGTATCTCAAAGGAGAGGACTGAGTAGAGGGAAATCTCAAGAAAAGCTCAGCTGTTTGCCCAATTTCCCATTCTAACACACAGACACTATAATATAATTTGCTGTTTTATTGCTCAAATGTTTCCAGTATATGGAATTTTGCTTTAAGCACAGAGTTTGGAGGTTAACTGTAGATAGATATAAATGTGAGGATAAGTAGAAAACCAGACAGCTGCCTTCTTATTAGGAATTTTTGCAAGTAGGAGCTTGGAGAGATTGTGACTTGAACTCAAAACATTTAATCTAAAATAAACTCCTTAAAGTCAAAATGGAGAAAACCAAGTCAACCTTAGGGAAAATATTTGCTCTCTTGCATTAAAATGAGCTAATTGTTTTAACAGGTTTTAATTGTGAGAAATTCTAGCAGTTTGGTTTCCGCAGATTTTATAGGAGCAATGGATGTTCCAAAAACAGATGTTTCACAAGACATGCAGTATCGTGTAAATCAAGATGAGGGGAGGAAGGACAGAGCAATCCTTATCTACTCATATAGCTGGAAGAAATCTGTAAGTTTCCCCTTGAAGAGGCCTGAGCTATGCTGGCTCAAACAAGCTAGGGTCAAAGGATGGTTACCAACTTTTCATTAACATGTGTGCTTAGCTAGCTTCATACATATTGTTGAGGTTTAAGGTTTAGGGTGCTCGAGACCCCAAAATACTAATACACTAGGTCCTATCGAATGAATTTGACTCAAGTCTTCTCCTAGCCAAAGTAAAGCAAAGTTTATTAAAGGTTCACCATAATGGGTAGATTCTTAAGGAGCCTAGGTTATCAGTGATGCTTGTATTGGACAAGTGGGCCAGAATAATCTGACACAGATAATTCTTGGTTCCCTGATGAAGGCAAGATGGAGTTTATACAGAAAGATTGTGGGAGGGTTCTAGGGGTGGTCTAGAGGAGGAGTTTGGGAAAGGTGTTCAGGAGGAGTCAAATGAGGTCAGACTCCATTAATGAGAGATTAAGGGTGGGAAATAGCTGGCAGCTACCTGGAGATGACAGACAATGGAGGGCTAGGCTAGTTTAAGGGTGACAGATTTAGGAATAGATATTTTGGAAGGATCAAGGGTGGGGAGTAGCTGGACAATGGAGGGCTCAGCTGGTAACAGAGATTTGGGTCTAGTGATAATGAAAGGCTTATGGCCTTAGGCAAATGCCTCATCTAGTGGGAAGATTCCATCAGAGTTCAAGGGGGTTCCCAGAGCCTGTACCCCATCATTTTAGCTGACACACCTTAAATAGAACTAGAGTCTCATCTGATCATGTGTCCCATGTTAGCTCATGTATGGGAGGAGGGAGCACATGAAAGAGCACATATGTAGTGGGCAGGTCAAAAAGATTGTAACCCAGAAGAGCTGGAACCAATCCCAGTTTTGAAGGGAGGAACAAGGCAGGAAATTCGAAGGGAAGCAACATAAAGGGCTTGCATTTGTCTGCTTCTCTGCAGTCTTTTGAAGAGGCTACCCATTTATTCAGGAAAGAATAAATGTAAAACAGAGGTAAAGAAAATCTTCCTGGCTTTCCAAAGAGCATCATTTATTCCTAGACTAAGTATGTTTCTAACATTGTGAAACATTACTCATACTGATTCCAAACTCTGATATTTTAATTAATTAGATTACTTCAGTTGCAGATTCTGAGGAGACTCTCAGTTTGAACTATGATATCTGTTTTAGGATTTGAAGTTTGCTCCCTAGGCTGTTATTACATCATATTACTTTCAGTGATTTGAATGATGTGACTTAAGAACTTAAGCACCTTAAGAACTACTTCAGTAGGTTTGTAATTTGAGGAGAGTGATAAAATTGTCAAATTAGAATACATATTTCCAATAGTTAGATAATTACAAAGAAGTGAAAGGATTAAATCTGAACTTTAAAATAAAGAAAACTGGTCACAAGTTAATGATAAAAGAACTAGGAATCAGAGTAGACCATAAATTGAATGAATCAGAAATGTATTCCAATGTAAAAAAATAAGAAAAAAATTGAATTTGTAGGTATGTGACATAAGAGTGCTGGGAATAATATTGCCACACATTAGTCATGCCTTTACTAGAAGATCGTTCATAGATACATGGCTTTTATGCTGATATTTTCAAGTATATGGAGAAGATGATGGTCTAGAGAAGAACAGCCAAAATCAAATATAGAACACGTAAAGAAAGCTTAAGGAATTGTGGTTATTTTAAACAAATAATATTAAGTTATCATTTTGAATGAATAATTAAAGAAAATATAGAGTAATTTGCCAAACCAAACTCTAATGTTTGAACCACTTACATTTTAATAAAAAAGAGAAAAAGAATACATATTTCCAAGTAAAACAGAGACAAAAAATAGCAATGATGGGGGGATGGGACCTGGACTTCTAAAAGGAAAAGACCATGTCTCTGAAAGCAAACTAGTCGCTGAAACTTTCCCACACAATCCAGTCCCTGGCATTCCAATGAGGCATCTGTTCCATTCCAGTCTATCTAGATACTCAATAATCCTTTTAACTGTCCTTTCACTGTGGCCCTACCACTTAACTCTTTTCATTGTCTGCACCTGGCCCACCCCTGGCTACTTGCCATTCCCTAATCCCATCCAGATCTTCCCACAATCTTTTTCTGTATAAAAGTATCGGTCCAATCTTCATCAAATGCACAGAATCGCTAGGAATCTCACCCACTTCTACTGGTGTCAAAATAAACTCATTACTTTGACTGGAAGGCTTGAGTGGTTGAATTATTTTGAGGCAGAACCACTCTGTACTTTTGCATTTTGGTGTTTCCAACACCTAAACCGCAACAGCAATACATTCAATTTTGGATAAAACTTGTGAGAGTATGAAAAACTGTTTCCATTTATGTGCTTCTGTTAAATCCACCCCTCCTCCCAAATTTCTTATTTCTGTTGAGGTCACTATCATCTGTCCTGTTGATGTGGTGTAGGCTCTGGGAGCCCTCTTTGAGCTCTCCTTGAATCTTTGAGGTGCAGACTCTGGGAAACCCCTTGAAGTCTGATTGAATCTTCCCACTTGATGAGGCATTTGCAGAGGCCATAAGTGTTTTATCTCTGGGCCCAAACCTCTGTTGCTAGCCTGGCCCTCCATTGTCCATCTGCTTCCCACCTTTGAGCCTATTAAAATATCAATCCACTCTTGCATTGACCTCATTAACTCCTCCTGAAGACCCTCCTCAAACTCTTCCTCTAGACCACCCCTATATTCCTCTGTATATTAGACATCATCTTCCCTCCATGTGGTGTGAGAGCACCAAAGAATGCCCTAGCACAGACTTGCTCTGTGAGAGCACCACAGAAGGTCCTAGCACAGACTTTCTCTGTGAGAGTGCCATAGAATGACCTAGCATAGACTGACTCCTTAAGAGTCTATCCAATATGGCGAACTATTAATAAACTTTACTTTTCTTTGGCTGAGAAGACTTGAGTCGAATTCTTTCAGCAGGACACAGCATGTTGGTATTTTGGGGTCTCAGGAAACCCTAACCATCTTTGGGTAAACCTCTTCACTGTCACCCAAGTTTGAAACTTCAGAGTAATTTTTCCTTATTCCCACAATCAGTCACTCAATTTTGTTTATTCTACCTTTACAATGTCTCTCACATTAATCTCTTTCTCTCTACTCACACAGCCACCAGCTTAGTCAGGTTATCATTATCCCTCTGGATGAACCCCCATCTACTTGCTAATCCTACCCTTTGAAAGTGCTGAAGTTCAATGAGTGCTATTCATGTAACCTTGGCATAACTGAGTTGATTCTCCATAAAAGCAGACATATATGTTGGAAAATTACATCCAATGGTCTTCCTCTAAGCATGACTCAACAAGTAAACAAATAGTACTAACAGCCAATAACACAGTGAATTACAACATATATAAAGCATCTCTCATGGAGTTTTCTTAGATCTTAGAAATCCCCCCAGATATAGGGCTTATGAAGACCCAGGAGCTCTAGGCAATATAGAGTTTGAATCTCCCCTCAAACAGACGTTTATAACAATTCCCATGGAATTTTCAACTCCCACTGCACTTAGGACTGATCAACAGCAGCAGTTGCAGAAACTCCTGAATTTCATAGAGAGTTTTGGCTCATTCATGATATTGTACCATAAATTGTGGGATCCAATGGGAACTGGAACTCCAGGCTGCTGATTCTTCTTCCATTTTGGCTTTCTTCTGAAGATCTCAGTATTAACTAGAGAAAGGTGACAGTCAGTCACAGTAAAGATTCTTGTCACCATCTACTATTCTTGCTTACCTTCCATTCTGACCTTGACTGTCACTATCCGCTGCTGCTGAATGCTTGTCTTCCATCTCTTTCCCCACATGCCCAAACTCCTCACAGATTTTCTTACAGAAGGGAAGGCTCTTTGTGGAATGAGTGCATGTCAGACTCAACATGTCCCAAACAGAACTCATTACCTTTCTCTCAAAACCTATTGAAGGTACCACCATCCTTTCTCCTTACCACTCAATGTGATTATGAACTCCTCAATTTCACTTGCCCTATACATACAGAATATTGTAAAGTCTTGTCATTTCTGCCTTCATAATCTCTCTCAATATAACTCCTTCTTTCCTCTCCTTTTGCCATCACCTGATGAAAGTCCTTATCAACCTCACATCTGGACCATTGCAATAGCCTTGTGATTAGTCTCCTTGCCTCAGGTGTTTCTCCACTCAAATCCATCTTTTACTCACCTACCAAAGTGATTTTTTTAAACTGAACATCCGAATATGTCACCCTTCCTCCCCTAGTCAATAAACTTTAATGGCTTTTTATTACTTGAGGATCAAATATAACATGCTCTGAGGGCTCTTTAAAGTTTTCACAAGCTGGATCTTCCTACCTTTCCAGACTCCTTATTCTTTGCTCACTTCACTGTTCAGTCCAGTTGCACAAGTCCACTTACTATTTCTCAAACACTACATTCCATATTCCAACTCCATGACTTCTTTTTAAACTTTCTCCCATTTTTAGAATGCTCTCCCTTCTCATCTTTTGCGTGGGTTCCTTCAAAATTCATCTCAAATCCCACCTTCTGCAGGAGGCCTTTCTTAGTCTCAGAAGATAAGCTTCTAGGGTCAGGGTCTGTGTTTCTAACCTTTCTCTATATCCCGATGCTTTGTAAAGTGACTAGCATGGAATAAGCTCTTAATGTATGCTTTTTGACTATTGACTGATTGAGGGGATATTCCAAAGCTCTTCACAATTTGGCTCCAACCTACCTATCCAAGTGTATTAGATAGACATTCTTCTCTCACTCTTCATTTTTTATTTTTATTTTTTATAAGCAGTTCTTGTTACACACTGAAGTTCACAGGGTCCAGCACATCTCAAACTCTTCACCACTTCTCTTGCTTGGAACTCAAGGATCAGCCAGGCCACGAACAAAGTCTTATCCTGGTCATGTTTCTTCAGTCCTCCAGCATTTCAGCTGGCCCCAGGATCCAGAAGGAATATCGGCCTTCCAGGCAAGCCCTCTCAGCCTTCTAGGCAAGCCCTCTCAGCCTTCCAGGCGGCCTTCATCAGATTCTGGTCTCAAGAAAACTCCATCTCAGTTCTCAGTCAGTTCTCAGCTTCCAGATGCTGGGAGAGAAACTTTCACTCACTCTCTCTCTCTCTCTCTCTCTCTCTCTCTCTCTTCCTCTCTCTCAGCTGGCCTCAGTCTCCAGGATTCTTCCTTCACCAGGAGCAGTGTTCCAATTCTGTCTCTCTGTCTCTGGAATTCTTGCTTATGTACACACCTCAGCCAATCCCCTTCTTCCACATCAACAAGGGCTCAGCCAATCCCCTTCTTCCACATCAACAGAGGAGTTCATGCCTTCTCAACAGTGGGACAGAGTTTACACCTTCTACACTTAGCCCCAAGGTACTAAGTGCTAAGTATCTGCTAAACTGA
>CM053581.1:392891265-392922765 GCA_028627135.1 Pseudochirops cupreus | reverse complement strand
ATAATCAAATGTTAGAAATATATATCTATATATACATGCAACTATTATTATTATTATTACTAACTACATCCAACTGGAACTTGAGATACACAGGCACTGTGGTTGGGAGATCCATCCTGCCCTACCGAAAAGTCAGACGGGTGAGGGGTGAAGACATAGGAGAGAATAGATTGGAGGAGAGGGACTACACTGGGATGGCTGTTTTGGGGTAGTGGGTAGGAGAAAGATGGGGAGAAAATATGTAACTCAAAATCTTGTGGAAATGAATGATGCAAACTAAAATATCTCATGGAAATGAATGATGTAAAATAAAATAAATAAATAAAAGGAAAAAAAGAAAAAAAGAAATTTAATTGGGATGGCAGTGATAAAGTACATTAATTTAAGTAAACTTGTTATTTTAATTATATTGACTTAGCTCATCTATAAACAATTAATATTTTTCCAATTATTTAAATCTGATTTTATTTATATAAAAAGTATTTTATAATTATATTCAGGTAGCTCTCAGGTTTGTCTTGGCAGGTATGCTCCCATGTATTTTATATTTTCCATGATTATTTTAAATGAACCATCTCTTACTATCTTACCTTGCAGGGCTTTACTGTTGAAATATAGAAATCCTGATATTTATATGGTTTTATTTTATATCCTACTACTTTGCTAAAATTATTGTTTCAAATAAGTTTTTAGTTGAATCTCTAGGGTTTTCCAAGCATACCATAATATTGTCTACAGAAAGAGATTTATGACTTCATTGTCCATTCTGATTCCTTTAATTTATTTTTCTCCTCTGATTGCTATTCCTAGCATATCTAGTACAATATTGAATAATATTGGTGGTGATGGGTACCTTTGTTTCGCTCTTGATCTTATTTGGTGTGACTTCTACTTTGTCCACATTGCAGATAATGCTTGCTGGTAGTTTTAGAGACTACTAATAATTGTAAGGAAAAATCCATTTACACCTATTCCTTCTAGTATTTTCAGAGAAATCAGTGTTGAAACAACATGTGCATCTGGAAGAATGTAGAAGTCTTTGAAAGCTTTTTTCTGCATCTATTGACATAATCATGTGATTTTTGTTACTTTTTATTGATATAAGTAATTTTATTAACAATTGTCCTTCTGTTGAACCAGCCCTGCATTCCTGGTATAAATCCGACCTAGTCATAATGTATAATCTTTGTTTTATATTGCTGCAATCTCCTTGCTAGTATTTTATTTAAACATCTTGCATCAATATTCATTAGTGAGGTTAGTCTATAATTTTCTTTCTCTGTTTTTGCTCTTCTTAATTTAGGAATCAACAACATCTTTGTTTCATAAAATGAGTTTGGTAGAACTCCTTCTTTGCCTACTATTCCAAATATGTTATTTAATATTATAATGAGTTAAGCTTTAAATGTTTGGTAGAATTCACTGGTAAATTCATGTGGTTCTGATGTCTTTTCTCTCTTAAGAAGTTCATTTATGGCCTGTTCAATTTCTTTTTGTAAAATAGGTTTATTTAGATATTCTAGTTCCTCTTCTGTTAATCTGGACAGTTTATGTTTTTATAAGCATTCTTTCATTTCCTTAAATTGTTAAATCTCTTGGCATATAATTGAACAAAATGACTAATTGCTTTAATTTTATCTTCATTAGTGATATATTCACCTTTTCCATTTTTTATACTACTGATTTGGTTTTCTTCTCCCTTTTAATCATATTAAATAATGTTTTGTCTACTTTATTAGTTTTTCATGAAAATAATTCTTAGTTTTATTTATTAATTCAGTAGTTTTCTTTTTTTTCTTTTTGGAGGGGGGGAAGGCAGGGCAATTGGGGTTAAGTGACTTGCTGAAGGTCACACAGCTAGTAGGTGTTAAGTGTCTGAGGTCACATTTGAACTCAGGTCTTCCTGACTCCAGGGCCAGTGCTCTATTCACTTTGCCACCTTTCAGTAGTTTTCTTGCATTGAATTTGATTAATCTCACCTTAAATTTTCAGGATTTGCTATTTGGTGTAATTGGAGATTTTTAATTTGTTCTTTTTCTACTTTTTAAATTGCATACCCAATTCATTAATCTCCTTTTTCTCTATTTGATTGACATAAGCATTTAGAGCAGCAGTTCTCAACCTGTGGGTTATGTTCAATTTAAATATATTCTGCATATCAGATAATTTTATTATGATTCATAATGGTAGCAAAATTAGTTACGAAGAAGCAATGAAAATAATTTTATGCTTGAGGGTCACCACAACATGAGGAACTGTTAAAGGGTTACGGCATTAGGAAGGTGGAGAACCCCTGATTTAAAGACGTAAATGTTTCTCTGATTATTGCTTTTGCTATATCCCATAAGTTTTGATGTGTTATGTCATTACTATCGTTCTCTTGAATAAAATTATTTATAATTTCTATGACTTGTTCTTTAAGTAACTCTTTAGGATTAGGTTATTTAATCTCCAAGTAATTTTTAATCTGTGTTTTCATGGTTCTTTATTAAATGCAATTTTTATTGAGATATGGTCTAAAAATGATGCACTTAATATTTTTGCTTTTCTGCATTTAACCATAAAGTTTTTATGGCTTAATATATGGTCAGATTTTGTAAAGGTGCTATATAATACTGAGAAAGGATATATCCTTTTCTATTCACATTCAGTTCTCTTCAGATGTCTAGCATAACTAGGTTATCTAAGATGCTTTTAATCTCCTTGACTTCTTTCTTATCAATTTTTGGTTAGATTTAACCAGTTCTGAGAGGAGAATGTAAAAAAAAAAAATCTCCACTATTATAGTTTTGGTGTGTAATTTCCACATGTAATTCACTTACCTTTTCCTTTAAAAGTTTAATGCTATAGCATTTGGTGCATATGTTTAGCATTGATATTACTTTATTATCTATGATACCTTTGAACATAATGTACTTTCCCCATGTTTCTCTTTGAGCTTTAAATTTGTCTGAGATCATGATTGCTACCCCTGCTTTTTTACATCAGCTGAAGCATAATAAACTCTTCTCCAGTCCTTTATTTTTACTCTAGTGGACCTTTCACTTTAAAATGTGCTCCTTTTAAACAATGTATTGTCAATATTGTGGGTTCTAGTTTTTAATCCATTTTTTAATCCATTTCTGTTTTATGGGTGAGTTCATCCCATTCAGTTACAATTACTACTTGTACATTTCCCTCCATCCTATTTTCCCCCCCTCTCTCTCCCTCTCTCTCTCTTCCTCCCTTTCTTCCTTCCCTCCCTCCCTCCCCCCTTCTTCTCAGTTTTTATCCTATCCTTCCTCAAAAATCTAATTTACTTACTTCTGACAATTGCCTCCCTAATCCTCACACCCTTCTAAAAGTTTCTATCACCTTGCCCTCCTATTTCTTCATCTATACACCCTTCTAAGAATCCCTCCCTTATCATATCTACTTGCCCTATGTCTCTGTAAGTTAAGACTTTTATACCCTACTAAATGTATATATTATTCCCTCTTTAACCCAGTTCCAATAAGGTCCCCACACTACCTACCCTGTACCCTATCCTCCCCTCCACTGTAACACTTCTTCCATTTATGCCTTTTTTTGTATAAGATAATTTGCTCCATTTTACCTCTCTCTACCCAATTTTTTAGTATTGGCCCATTATGATCAACTCAACCCAAGTCTTCATTCATGTATACTCATGTATACTGTTATACATAATAACATTCTTAAGAGTTATAAAAATAATTTTCCTATATAAGAAGTAAACAGTCTAATCTTATTAAATCCCTTATAATTAGCCTTTCATGCTTACTTTGTCATGTTTCTCCTGATTCTGGTTAATCAAATTTTCTGTTCAATTCTGATCTTTTCCTCAAGAAAAGACCTACCTAAAAGTCCTTTAATTCATTAAATATCTAAATATAAATATTTTTTTTTCTTTCCAACTTTACCAGGCTTACCAGGCTTTTCCAGCATTATTTTGGTTGCAAATTCAGCTCCTTTGCTCTTTGGAATATCGTATTCCACACCTTTCAGTCTTTTAATGTAAAATCTCCTAAATCTTGTGTTATCCTGACTGTAGCTCCACAATATTTACATTGTTTCTTTCTAATTGTTGCAATCTTTTTTCCTTGACCTGGGAACTTTGAAACTTAGTTACAATGTTCCTCCTCCATTGCCTGCCCTAGTCATGATCTCATACTTCCCAATAGCAAATAACTTAATTATTTTGTTTCAGTTTTCTCAGCTACAAAAATGGCATAAGTGAACTCACTTTAACTTTCTCACAAGATTGTTGGGAGGAAATTAATTTCTGAAACTTAAAGCACAATATGAAAACTATCATTGTTTTCATGAGAAGTAAAAAGCATAACATCAACCCAGAAAGTCTGTATAGCAGAAATGACCACAGAAATATGAACCTCTTTCCACTAGAAATGTTTCTTTTACATTTAGTGGGGCAGCTAGGTGGCACAGCAAATGGAACTCCAGCCCTGCAGTCAGGAGGACCTGAGTTCAAATCCAGCCTCCGATACTTAACACAAAACTACCCCTGTGACCTTGGGCAAGTCACATAACCCCAATTGCACTACCCTCCCCTCTCCAAAAAAGAAAAAAAAAAAAGGAAACATCAGGGCAGAAGGAGAGCAAGAAGCTTCTGGATATTTTTTATCAGAAGCCCAGGATTCAAGTATGGCCTATTATTTTAGGTTTACTCTCTCAACTCATACTCACACTAGTGCAGGTCGCTAGAGCACAACTGGCTATGTCTTTTTTTTTTCCTTCAGTATTCTTTTGGGTCTCCTTTAGCAAATTGTTGACTCATTCTTCATGATTTTCTTGCTTCACTCTTATTTCTCTTCCCAATTTTTCCTTCACTTCTCTTACTTGACTTTCAAAATCCTTTTTGAGTTCTTCCATGGCCTGTGACCAATTTATATCTTTCTGAGAGACTTTTGATATAGAAGCTTTGATAATGTCTTCTTCTGGTTGTATGTTTTGATCTTCTTTGTCCCCAAAGTAAGATTCTATAGTCTGACTTTCTATGCTGTTTGCTCATCTTCCTAGCCAAATACTTGACTTTCTAACTCTTGGTCAAGGTAGGACTCTGCTTTTGGTGGGGGTGAATATACTGTCCCCAGGCTTCAGGGGTTTTGTTTCAACCACTTGATCCCTCACAGTCTGTGAACCCAGAGCTCCAGAAGCAGCAGCAGCTACTGCTCCTGCTATCATCACCACTACCACCCTGGGGCTAGAACTGGACCCCATTCAGATGGCATTCCTCTTTCATCCAAGTCCCACAGAGTTTTCCCACTGATCTTCTATGTTGTCTTCTGTGTTTGTGCATTGAAAAGCCTGAAAACCACCACAGCTGCCAGTGATTCAGTCCAATGAGGCCTGCTCCAGCTTGTCTATGCTGGCACCCACAAGAGACTGTGCTCTGCTCCCAACTTGCTGTGATAGATCCTTCCTATTGGCCTTCTAGGTTGTATTGGGCTAGAGATTTGCTTCACTCTGTGGGTTCTGTAGCTCTAGAATTTGTTTAGAGGCATTTGTTACAGGTATTTGGAGAGGTTTGGGGGAAATCTCAAACAAGGCCCTGCTTTTACTCTACCATCTTGGCTCTGCCTCACAGCTAGCTTACCCTCAGAGTTCTAAGTGTAACTCTAAGGCCTTAGGATATATTTCTAATACCATTGGCTCAAGTCCTGATTCTGGTGTGTTCTTCAATTGTCAGTTAATATCTCTTCCATATCATTGATACCATTTATTAGCATCCCACTATTTAGCCAATTAAAATCCATTAAATTTTATAAAGGGATATTTGCTAGAACAGTGGTTCTCAACCTTCCTAATGCCACGACCCTTTAATACAGTTCCTCATGTTATGGCGACCCCCAATCATAAAATTATTTTTGTTGCTACTTCATAACTTTAATTTTGCTACTATTATGAATCATAATGTAAATATCTGATATGCAGGATATATTTTCATTGTTACAAATTGAACGTAACCCACAGGTTGAGAACCACTGTACTAGACAGATGTAGCAATAACCAAAGTTACAAAAAAAAAAAAACTTTCTCCCCTTCCCAAGACAAGGGACACTTTTCCCTCTATGGATCAGTCCCTGAGGAAAGTGGGATAAAACTTAAAGCTATTGCTAGAAAGCATCTGTCCCGCTAAGTTCTCTTCTGAATTTGGCATAGGCACAGGACAAATTATTCCTTTGCTTCAGGTCACTGTATCCCATTTTTACTCGACCCTTAGTCAGGGGCAAGCTGATCTCTCCTCAGGGCTTTATTCTGCATGAAGCTTAGCTACCTATGGACTACACTTCCTGGACCACTAATGGCTTGTTCTTCTGACTGTTCAAAACTCACAAGATCAAAGCTATCTTTGATACTCTTTCACAACTAAAAATAAAGACAACAGTCAGAAAAATTGCCACAATCTTTGCTCATGGCTTCATGAAACCTCTTGGAGACCCATAGTACTTTATCTTCCTTGTTTTTCATCAGGGGGAGAAAGATGTTGAGTTACCCACCCCCCATGGAAATCTTTTATATGTCCACTACAATCTGGATTGGTAGCCAATCAAAAACTTTTTTTTAAATGAACAGTAAGCTGTCAAATAATCACAGGGATATCTATGAATGGGCCTTTTGAGGTCTGGTCTTGATTCTAGTGCTCCATGAAAGAGAATAAGGCCTGGCCCAAGAATTTGACTTCTGAGGGCTCTGTCCTTCAGAAATGAGGGAGAACTGAGGAGAAGATAATGGCTATTGTCATTATGAAAACAAGGCAATCCTGAATTTAAAGCTAGAAGAGACCTTTGAAGAATCTGTGACATTCAGGGATATTGCTGTAATAGACATTACTCAGGAGGAGTTGTTGTTCCAGGGAAAAGATCCCCAAATTCTTCTGACCATTGTTGGAAGAAAATTCTTTTTTTGGCCTTTTGCCCTGATTAATGAGGCAAAATTCAGGACAAAGAGAATTAAAAGGAGTTTATAATAAGTGGCTCAAGGTAGCAACACGTTTGACAGGTTGAACACTGGAGATCAGCAAATAGCTTCAAAATAGGTCAGCTTTAATTGGTAACTTTCAAAATGAGATAAAGAATTCAGATTGGGCAGCAGCAGCAAAAAGAGGTTGGCCCCTTGAACCTGAGTTCTTCCCCAAGGTAGCAAGAGTGACAATTTTCAGGTAGGAGGAAGTGACAAAAAGCAGGTAATACAGAAAGCTACAGACTTGGTGTCACCTTCCACAACAGAGACTCCTCCAACACTGATTGACAAGCAGGATTGGGAACAATGATCAACATAACTTTCAATAATTCCTCCATTTGGGGCTAACCATATATATGGAAATCAATGAACAACAAAACAAAATATATATGGTTCATCACCACATTCAGTCTTCACCTTTATTCTCAACTGCATCATCTCAATCTCTATTGCTAATGTCAAATCAGTTTAAGCAAGAAGTAGTGGCTATAAGGCAGAGAATTTATACACTCTGGATCACAAATTATAATCCCATATTTCCATCCTGGTTATAAATTTGAATAAGCTTGGATATGCAGAGACAAAATTTCATGTATTTCCCAAGGAGATCAACATTGTTAGATTGACCCTATATATCAACTGAGGCATTTCATAGATCAAAACATTTAGAGGGCTCACCATGTACTAATTTTAAAGGGGAGATTTACATTTTATTGAGGTCACGAAGAAAACTCAGTAAACATAAATACCATGAAACAAAAGACTGAATCAATACAATAATGAAAATAACTTCAATCCTCTTTGTAACCTGGTAGCCTATTCCCAATGTTCAGAAAAGCAGCACATTTCATCTTGAGTCCCAGATGTCTTGTGCAATTGTCTGGTCTGTGGAACCATCTTCCCCTGGACTTTCCAGTGAAGACCTTCTCCTCAGGCAGCTCTGGAGTGGTCTCTTTCCAGCGCATTTGCTTCTCTGTCACCTGCAAAAGCCTAGGTAATTCTATAAAAATATTTTTCAAAACAGATCTTTTATTTAGTACACTCTCCTAAGTTTGCTTTTCCCAGTAATCAGGCCATGTGGTGAAAACTAGCTCAAGCCTTTGTAGTTCTAATCCCATTGACAATAGAGCCGTAAAAAGAACATCAATTTAGTTCACTTACAACTTCAGAAAATTTCTCCTTTGGAGTACAATCTGATCCCATACAAACAGGAACAATTTATTTTGGTAGTCATGAAGGTGACTAAAACAGGTGCTGTGGGGCCTTTAGAGTTTGGTCAAACACTTAAGACAGCAAGGTCATCGCTGCATCATGGGCCATTGCCATTCATCCTGATTTTTATCTTGCCCTTGGACTTCAATGACTCTAGAAGAGAGAATGAGCCTGATGACTTTGTACAACTCTAACTCTCTTAAATCCAATTCATATGCAAGTCAAGATATCACCCATGATGTCATTAGTCTTCTTTGAAAATGAAGGACAAACAACAGTCCCATAGATGCATACAGAGTTACCAATATTCATGGTAAGTAGATACTTTTCATCCTTAGATTCAGTATTACACAGAGGATTTAAGACACCTAATAACAAAAAACAAAAGACTTGGGATGGGATATAAAAATATACACATCCCAAATGATATGCAGAGAATAATTTATATGAAGCAAGTATCTTTGTTAAAACATTGTCAGTCATTAACCATGTCCAAATGGATATAAACATAAGTTACTGCTCCCAGACATCGTTTAAGCAATGGAAACATGTTTAAGGTAATTCTTAAGTAGTTTGCATGCATTTTTAGAATATGCTGTACACACAGGTTCTATTGCCAGATCAAATAGTAACCCTAAGTAAAATCAGATTTCCCGTTAAGGTAATACAAGATAGCTCATAGGTTACTTTCCACTAAGGTAACCAATTGCACTGAAATTCTGTTCCTTAAAACAAAAAACAGAAGAAGTTCCTCACTTTCACCTCACAAATTAATAGATTTATATCTTTCTTTCATAAATCCCTTGATCTTTGTTGAATTATTCCTATATCATTCTGAAAGAATGAGATATTCCAGGAACTTAAGCTTATACATGTAACAAGTACAAGCACTAATTTAACTCTTGTTTAGGCCCTGGAATGATTACAAATTCAGGTCAAAAACAGTAAGATCTTTCTCACTTGAGTAATTTAAATATTTTACTATTAATCCAATAACAAATAGATTCAGTATTATAATGACAGACTTCCATTGTTCACTTGCCCTGATGTTTTCAGAGGTCCTCGGACTTTACTGATGATTTGTGTTGATTTCTCAGATCCTGTTTGTGGATCTGCGTTGATTTCACAGGCAAAAAGTGAATTGATGATAGTGCCAGCAATGTGTATGAATATTGTTGTGACTCTGTTAAAGTTTTGTCTTCCCAGAAACAGAAATTGAAGGACTTGAGGTGGACTGGTCACCATGAGCTTCAATATGGAACAGGAGCTAGAAGAGGAGTGGAGAGCTGCCTACCTGTGAATCCAGGTGACAGTTGGGTGAATTCAGGCAAGAGCTAGGAGCATGGAAAAGGAACCATGGAGTTTGGGAGTTAGCCTCCAGCCAAGATGAAAGGACCTTTCCTTGGGTAGTTAATGTTGACTGACAAGATCATGAGAGGGAGAAACAAGGAAATAGTTATAAAGATATTAAAAGTGATCCTCCAGGCTCAAGGTTAAGGGCACAGAATGAATCAACACAAGTATACCAAGATAAAGCATCCTTATTTCTGTTTAATTCCAGGTAAGAGTCATAGTTAAGTTATTGACAAAGTCCCACTTCATTTACAGGGTGCCAAGGCCAGACTTTGTGAGTTATTAGGTGGGAAACATTCCTGTTCCAAAGGAAGTAACATAATGGGAAAACTGAGCCATTCCCAAGTTGTTCTGTCAGCCTTTCCCAGACATAGAAATACCACCTCTTTCCAAACTGTACTTCCTCTGGGCAGCTCATGGTAACATCCTTGAATGGTAGATTAATGGCCTCATGATAATGCAGACCTGAATACCTGAAATCAAAACTTAGAATAATATGAAATCACAGTCCAACAAGACTTACCTCAAATAGCAAATTTCAATAAGCACAATTTAGGGCTAAGTTGTTATTATTCCTTTTATGATGTCACAATAATAAAATTTACCAATATTCTTTTCTTCCTTTTCTTTATCTTCTCCTAGAATCTAAACTCATCCTGGTATAAAATGTATCACTAGAAATCAAGAAAATAGTTACATTCAGGAATTCCACAAAGATGGTGAATATATGATAATTTATTCAAAGCCCTAGAAAAACAACAATGGCCAATTGCTATAAACATCCAAATTAACAGATATCCATCTCTATATATTCATTTCTTAAGGCAAAAATAAATCTTCTAAGACTGGAGTTTCTTTTTTTTTTAATTCATTTGTTTATTTACTTTTAGTTTACAAGATTCAGTTCCAGATTCCCTTCAGTTTCAAATTTTCTCCCCTCCCTCCCCCCATCCGCCACCCGTGGCGGCATGCAGTCAAGTATAGAATCTGCAAATACTTTCACGTTAGACATTAGTCTGGTTGTATAGAAGGGTTATAACCAATGGAGTGAACAATGGGAAAAAGGAAACAAAACCAAACATGGAAAAGAGTGATAGCATATAGGTTGCTTCAAGACTGGAGTTTCTTAAGACTGAGTTGGTTTAAGATATAATTTCAATATAAGCTATTTCAGGTATTCATAAACTCCACAAGTGATAAGTAAATAACCTCAAATGAAGCTCACTCTACATTATAAGGAGACTTGAAATTTTCATCCCCATTTAGTGCAAGGAATGTTTGTATTTCCTCAAACAAATGTGACCCAAATTCTTTTGGGAAAGGAGGCAGAGTTCTCAGCTTCTGAAACTGCTTCCTGCTGGCAAGGGTTGTAGAACTGTCCCTGCCTCACTGGGTCCCTTTCAAGAGTTACGTAGCCTGAGCAGTCATTGGGAAGTTGGTAGCTTGAATCCTGGAGGAGATAAACCTGGCAGGGAGGTTAAGCAAACTAGGACCAAACAGGCACAAAAGGAGTACAGAGAAAAGACAATTTCCCTGGAGGGAGTTAAAGATGACTATGGCAAGGACAAAACATAAAAGAAAAAGGAATGTTTGATAGGGGAGTTTGTTGCTGTCAGATATCCCTTTTCTTTCCAAATTGTTCCATGGGCATGTAGAATATGGAAAGCATATTTTGAGTCAGTAAAAACATTTATTCTTTTTATTTTCCCCTAGCTCTAGGGCTCTGGTGGGTGCTATTTCTGATTTCTGGGCAGGGGACCCAAGGGCAGGAGATTGGCTTCTATGGTGTAGTGGAGACTGACTATTGTGTACCTAGCTCTCCTAACCCCTCATTCTGTGTACCACACTGCTTCGGGGTTCAGGAGTACATACTGAAGAATTAGGTCATGGGTATCTAAGAGCAAGGCTTCATATTTGGTGATCCTGTGGCTAGCCAGCTGCCTGTGGTCCTCTGCTTCCAAGATGCTCTGAATTTGGTGGAGAGTGAGAACTTTCAGGGCTGGAGAAGTATAATAGAGGCTTCCTCAATTAGAAAGGCTGTAGTAGCCACTGCCTGGAGGCATGTAGGTCATCAGCAGCCAGGGAGACTGTTTTGAAAAATAGGCCATGGACCTGAAATTGAAGAGGTCTACCATAAAATGATGATGTTTAGGCTAGGGGTGCTTGAGACCCCAAAATACCAACACACCAGGTCCTCCTGAATGAATTCGACTCAAGTCTTCTCTCAACCAAAGAAAAGCAAAGTTTATTAAAAGTTCACCATGTTGGGTAGACTCTTAAGGTGCCTCAGTATCTGTAAGGCTTGTATTGGAAAATTCTATGGTGTTCTCACACCACATGAAGGCAAGATGGGGTCTTATATATATAGAAAGGTTGTGGGAGGAATCTAGAGGTGGTCTAAAGGAGGAGTTTGGGGAGGGTCTTCAGGAGGAGTCAGTTGAGGTCAGACTCCAGTAATGAGTTTGGGGAAGGTCTTCAGGAGGACTTAATGAGGTCACACTCCAGTAAATGAGTGAAGTTGCTGGAGGCTACCTGGGGAAGACAGACAATGGTGAGCTAGGCCAGTTCAAGGGTGTAACAGTTGATTTGGGTATAGATATTTTGATAGGCTCAAGGGTGGGAAGCAGATGGACAATGGAGGGCTAGGCTAGTAAGAGTAAGAGATTTGGGCCTAGCTGTAAGGAAAGGCTTATGGCCTCAGGCAAATGCCTAAGTGTCAAGTGGGAAGATTCAATCAGAGTTCCAGGGGCTTCCCAGAGCCTGTACCTCAAGGATTCAAGGAGAGTTCAAGGGGGTTCCCAGAGCCTGCATCTCATCAGAATTGTGTCCTAAGGGCTGGGTTAGGACTCTAAAAGCCTGTCTTCTCCTTTCATCAGCATAGAAAATGAAAGATTTTCCTATATTAGGTAGAGCTAATCCTGGAGTGGAGATCAACTTAGCTTTCAGAGTCTCAAAAGCTTTAGCCTGGTTGGGCTCCCACTCTAGAGGGAATGAGTCAGGGCCTTGAGTAGCAATTAATGGTTGCAGTCCCTCCCAGGCCTTGGGTTTAATTGGATATTGATGGCAATGGGGGGAACATTTTAGGATCTTGCAGGTGAAAAATTACTGGGGTGGCACAAATAACTCCCTCAGGAATTCCCAGACCCTGAACAATTGGCTCAACTACTTCCCATACTTCTAAGGGAACACGAGGAGGTCTGGTGAAGAGAGGGAAAAGGGAGATGGAAGGCTTAGCTACAGAAAATCGGTTCCCCAATTTCACCATCAGGTCCCTTCCCAACAAGGGAGCAGAGAAAGAGAAGAGCACAAAGAAGGAATGTTCAAACAACAGATACCCCATCATAAGTATGTCAAAGTAACATCTTGTTGATGGGCTGATCATTGGAAATAAGCAAAAGGCTTCAAAATGGGCTAGTTTCAATTGGTAACTTTCAAAATAAAGACAATTCAAAAGGGGTTGGCCCTTTGCATCTATGCCCCCCCCCCATGTAGAAAGCGTAACAATTTCCAGGTGAGAGTAAATGACAAAGAGCAGGTAATGCAAAAAGCTGCAAGACTGGGGGTCACCTTACCCAATGGAGCCTTTCCCAATGCTAATTGACAAACTGGGCTGGGAACAATGCATCACAGAGTCAACATAATTTTCAATACCATATTGGAAAACTAGGCCTAAGTCAAATAAATTAACTCCAGAGCTGGGTGTTGCTATTGTGAGTGATGATTTCTCAGAAGTGAAGCCTTCTCAAAAGGGTTAATAATTTTTGCATTATTAAAACACAGTTTGCTCCCTTACAGAATAACCTCTGCAGTTAGCTGACCTTGTAAAACCATGCTTTGCAACACAACCTAAACTGCGTGCTCTTGCAAACTCTTGCTAAACTTCCTGCCTTTTCTTGTCTCTGAGCAGACTTGAGTAACTGCCTTTGTTCTTTGTTGCTGGGGAAGATTCATGCCAATAGATTCCCCCCCCCCCCCAAGGCCAGCCAATGGGATAAAGGAAAGGGGGTTGGGGGGGGGCGGGTCTGAGTTAGGTTATAAAAGGACCTTGCCTCCTAGAATCAATTTGTACTTCCCTGGCTGGTGCCATTAGAGCAACAAGGGGTGGTGCCCTTTCTCATGAAAAATCAATAAACTCATTTCTGCTTTCAGATATCTAAGTCTTTGGGGTTTTTTGGTTGTTGTTTTTTTAATTACTTTTTTTGGAGGGGGGGAGGGGAGGGCAATTGAGGGTAAGTGACTTGCCCAAGGTCACACGGCTAGGTTTTGTGTGTGTGTGTGTGTGTGTGTGTGTGTGTGTGTGTGTGTAAGTGTCTGAAGCCAGATTTGAACTCAGGACCTCCTGACTCTAGGGCCAGTGCTCTACTCACTGCTCCACCTAGCCATCCCTATCTAAGTCTTCATATTGATTTTTTGGTAGTGGTCTCTGTCCCCCTGACTTATCTCGAGAAAAGCACCCAAGAAATTGTCACTAGGATTCCATAGGGAAAAGACTAGGATTGTGATGTGAAGAAACAAAATCATGGTGAAGTTTTTTTCAGAATACATACTGGATACGATGAATTAAGAAAAGCTGCCAACCAGGGTAAACACCTCATTGAACACTTAGATAATTCATACTTAAGAAAAACCCCTAAATGTAATAAATGTGAGAAAGTCTATAGATTTAGCTCATCCCTTCTTTGCTGTCAGAGAATTCATGCTGAGAGAAGTCTTTCAAGTATGTACCTTATTTCCCACCAAAAGATTCACACTGGAGAAAAACCTTACAAATGTAGTAAATGTAGGAAGGCTTGCTTACACCAGTCTTACTTAACACCAGAGAATTCATTTGAAAGAAAAACCTAATTGAAAGAATGAATGTCATCTTTGAGTCAAACATGTGACTTCTCATTAGAAAATTCATACTGGAAAAAAACCTTATGAGCAAAATGAATGTAGGAAATGGAATGTGGAAATGTGGGAAAACTTTCATCTGGAATATACAACATACGGAGAGAAGGTTTATGGATATAAGTATTCAGAAATCACACAACCCAGTCATAGACTAAAAGCTGGGAGAGACCTAGAAGCTGTCTGGTCCAACCTCTCACTCCATTTTTAAAAAAGTTTTTATTATTAACTAGAAAATTATCAAAAAGAATGAATGTTGCCACATACACTACTAGACTATGGAGATCATTTATGAATCTGAATATATTAAATGAAAAATGCAAGCTCTTTGAGTATAGGGGTTGCTTTATTCCTCATATTTGTGTCCCCATTGCCTATCACAGTACCTGGCATATCCTGGACACTTAAAACATGCTTCTTGATTGATTGATTGATAAAGCTTGTTTTTGGTGTGCATGTGTGTGTGCGTGCACAAGCACACATGCATGTCCCTGATATTTAGCACAGTTCCTTCTTAAGCACTCCATTCTTTGCAAGGAAAAGAAGAAAATCCACTTCAGTACTCTGTAAAGATCTTTAGGAATTGATAGTAACATGTATGAGCTATAAGAGGAGAAAGGGAAGTCTATGTTCTATAAACTATTTATTAACAATAGAAAAAAAAACTGACTAGTGTACCCAAAGAGATATGACAGATTCTGTTTTGTTTCTGTTTGTCTTTTTCCTTTCCTAAATCCTCTTTCTTTTCTCTCTGAAACCTGAGTCATAGTGGCACTAGAACTTCCAGTCAAACTGCCAAATTCTAAATTGGATCTCTCCACCACCTCCCAAAGGTGGGTAGGCAGGAACAATCCATTATTTCCTCATCCTAAAGCTTTATTAGATGCTTTCCTTTCTCCTGATGCACAGGGCTAGGGACATGTGACCAAAACTTGGATGGAAATTTGGCTCTTTGTCTTAAGCTTCAGTACACGGATCACCTTTAGAAGTCAAAGGACTATTGAATACTCATAGCAAGAGAAAAGATCTTAAGTACAAATAATAAATGTTATTTATAGTTTGATATGTTAAAACTGAGTGAGTTATCTCAGGATATCTTATCTCTTTTCAAAAACAGCCAAATGTTGAGAAACCATTTGGGGAAGTCTGAAGGAAATATTGAGATTTTTCCAATAGATGTGGGTGGTGGCATAGATTGTATTGGAAATGTATTTAATGGGGTAGCTCTCTAAATCAACGCCTTGCCCATCAAACTGCATAGAAATGATAGGAAAGTTGGTCTAACCTTACATAATGTTTATTGAATTCTAGGTGGAGAAGCTCTCTACAATCAGTTAAAATAAGATCTGGAGCTGACTATGGCTCAGATCATGAGCTTCTTATTGCAAAATTCAGACTTAAATTGAAGAAAGTAAGGAAAACCAGAAGACCATATAGGTATGACCAAAATAACATTCTTTATAAATATGGAGTAGAGATGATAAATAAGTTTAAGGGATAAGATCAGGTAGATAGAGTACCTGAAGAACTATGTACAGAGGTTTGCAATATTGTACAGGAAGCAATGACAAAAATCATTCCAAAGAAAAAGAAAAGCAAGAAAGTAAAATGGCTGTCTGATGAGTCTTTTAAAATAGCTGGGGAAAGAAGGAAAGCAAATGGTAAAGGAGAAAGGTAAAGATATACCCAACTGTACGCAAAATTCCAAAGAATTGCAAGGCGAGATAAAACAGTTTTCTTAAATGAACAATGCAAAGAAATAGAAGAAAACAATAGAACAGGAAAGACATCTCTTCAAGAAAATTAGAGATACCACAGGGAACATTTCATGCAAAAATGAACATGATAAAAGACAAAAATGGTAGAGGACTTAAAAGAAGTAGAAGAGATTAAGAAAAGGAAGCAAAACTGTTCTCTCTGGATCACTGCCTTGTGGTAGAGAGGCTTGCATAATTCAATGAAATTTTGAGCTATGCCATGCTGGGTTGTCCAAGACAAATAGGACATGGTAGAGAGTTCTAACAAAAGGTGATCCACTGGAGAAGGAAATGGCAAACCACTCTTTTCTTTGCCAAGAAAACTTAAAGGACAAAATAATAAAAAGATATGGCACTGGAAGATGAGCCCCTCAGGTTGGAAGCTTTTCAGCATAGTACTAGAGAAAAGCAAAGGACAATTACAAGGATGTCCAGAAGTAATGAATGTGCTGGGCTAAACTGAAAGGAAATTCACCTGCATATGTATCTGGTAATGAAAGTCTGATACTATCAATATCAATATTGCACAGGAACTTGGAATGTAAGATCTATGAACCTAGGTAGACTGAATGTGGTCAAACAGGAGATAAAAATATTAAACATTAACATCTTCAGTCATTCCCCATTGATGGATATTCCCTCAATTTCTAATCCTTTGCCACCACTGAAAGAGCTGCTATAAATATTTTTGTACATGTAGATCCTTTTCTTTTTTTATCTCTTTTGGGAAAGAAATCTAATAGTGGTATTGTTATGGATGGTTTTACATAGTTCCAAATAGCTCTACATAATGATTGAATCATTTCACAACTCCTCCAACAATGCATCAGTGTCTCAATTTTCTCACTTGCCCTCCGAATATGTTATTTTCCTTTTCTGTCCAATTAGCCAAACTGATAGGTGTGAGGTAGTACCTCAGAATTACTTTAGCTTGCATTTCTCCAATGAATAGCTATTTAGGTAATCTTTTTCATATGGCTGTAGATAGTTTTTATTACTTCATTTGAAAGCTTGGCTGTTCATATTTTTTGATCATTTATCAAATAGGGAATGGCTTTTATTTTTATAAATTTGACTCCTTTCTCTACATATTGAGAGAGGAGGCCTTTATCAAAGAAACATACTTGAAAAATTTTTTCATAGCTGATTGTGTATTTCCCTCCGTCCTATTTTCCTGCTGTTTATTCTATTCTCTGTCTCATTTCATCCTGTTCCTCTTCAAGAGTGTTTCATTTCTCACTACAACCTCTCCCAGTCCACCCTCCCTTCTATATCATGAACACCCCATTTTCCCTTATCCTCCTTACAACTTTCCTGTATAATAAGGTAGATTTCTATACTCAATGGAATATTCCTTCTTTGAGCCATTTCCAATGAAAGTAAGGTTCAAGAACTCCCTGCCACCTCTCCAATCTTCCCTTCCCCTGTAAAATCTCTTTCAGGCCTCTTTTATGTGAGATAATTTAACCCATTCTACCTCTCCCTTTCCCTGTCTCCCTCTCACTCCTTAGTTTTATTTTTTTTTAAGATATCATTTCATCATAATCAACTCACATCTATGCCCCTGTCAGTATGTACTCCTTCTAACTACCTTAAAAATTGAGAAAGCCTTATGAATTACAAGTACCATCTTCCCAGGTAGGATTATAAACAGTTTAACCTTATTAAGTCCATCATGATTTCCCTTTTCTATTTACCTTTTTATACTTCTCTTGAGTCTTGTATTTCGAAGCCAAATTTTCTTTTCAGCTCTGTTCTTTTCATCAGGAATGCTTAAAAATCCTCTATTTCATTGGATGTCTATTTTTCCTCCATGAAGGATTATACTCAATTTTGCTGACTAGGTGATTCTTGGTTGTAATCCCAGCTTTTTTGCCCTCTGGAATATCATATTCCAAGCCCTCAGAACCTTTAATTAGAAGTTGCAAATTCTTGTGCTATCCTGACTGTGGCTCCAAGATACTTAAATTGTTTCTTTCTGGCTGCTAGTAATATTTTCTCCTTGGCCTGAGAGTTCTGGAATTTTGCTATAATATTCCTGGGAGTTTTCATTTTAGAATCTCTTTCAGGAGGTGATCAGTGCAGTCTTTCAATTCCTATTTCACCTTCTCATTCTAGGATATCACAGCAGTTTTCCTTGATAATTTCTTGAAAGATGGTGTCTAGGCTCTTTTTTTGATCCTGGTTTTCATGTAGTCCAATAATTTTTAAATTATCTCTCCTATCTATTTTCCAAGTCAGTCATTTTTGAATAAAAATAAGGGGGTGGTAAGAGCATAAAGAAAGAAGAAAATTTGAAAAACCATTCATGAATGTGTCATCTGTTGTGTAACAGATTTAAAGCTGCAGTGGTTACGCTATTTTCCAAATAACCATACAAAATGCAAGTGATAAGTGATAAGTAGTCAAGTCTGCCAACAGGTCTTAACAAGTAAGTGTTGGCAGACAAGCCTGTTGCACATTGGCAGGAAGTTCAGCATGCATTGGCAGGAATATGTGCATGCAAATGACTTGTTTACAATACTATACTGTACCATTACATGATACAATACTGCATCATCAAAATCTCAATTCAGGAAAAAACCCCAGAAATTTACAATAAATTATTAAGTTTAAGATGTGTCATTTTTTAAAAAATATATTTTATATTTTTTTGAAATGACACAATTTTTTAAAATGTTAAAGGGTTAAAGAAAGTAGATTTCTAGGGGAGTATTGAGTAATTTTTTTTAAAGGAGTGATAAGCCAAATAAGTTTAATAAATGTTTGTTGATTATCTTTAGAAATGTAGAGTTTAATATGTCTGTGAGATATTCAGCTCTCAACTGTCCAATAGGTACCTGGACATGTGAGATAGAGGTCAGGAGAAGGTTAAGACTCAATTATTCATCTGAAAATCATTAGAATATAGATGATAGAGGATTCTGGGAAGATGGTGGAGTAGGTCAGAAAATTCCAAGCTCTCAAGATCTTCCCCCATAAAAAGAGTTAAAACAGCACCTAAGGGCAAACAAACTGTGAGTGGAGGTAAATAAGAAGATGGGGAAAACCAGGGTCCTCCCAGGACAATTTGAGAAGTTCAGAAGAAAAATTCCAGGAAGAGGTTGGGTCCCTATGAAGAGTAAACAACTCCAGGCTAGGTTCTGTTTTAACAGCAAGCTGCTAATCTCTTAAACAACAAGTGGCAAGCCCTGGGGTTATTTGGTTTGAGACACTGCCTTGGCCACCAGAACCTTTACCCCTGGTATAGTGAAGGGACTTGGGCATTTGAGCCTGGGAAGATCAAGGTAACCTCTGCTGACCAGGAATGCCAGACTCAGTTGTGCTGTGGAAGAGAGGTGGGAGCAAAAAGGAACCAGCACACACCCAGTGGGTGCAGAAGCAGTGGGGCAGAAAACCCCTGGCTGTGAGCACTTACAGGAGGCTGGAGATTTGAATTTGGTTTCAGGTTATAGGGAAGAACTAATGATCTGGGGCAAGAGGGACCATTTCCCAAACCCCAGGGCTAGAGTTGACTACAAATAATTAAGCTATCACCACAAAAAAAACGCACAGGCAAAGGAAAAGACTCCAGCTATAGAAACCTATTATGAGAATAGAGATGAGTGAGTTTCAACTTCAGAGGAGAAAACTGCAGTAAAGAAACCCCCAAAGAGTTACGTTAAATGGTCACCTGCCCCAAAAGAATTTATAGAAGATCTTAAAAAGGACTTTAAAAATCAGTTGACAGAGATGGAGGAAAAACTTTTAAAAAAATAAGAATAATCCAAGAAAATAGGAAAGTTATGAAGGGAAAGTTAACCAATTAGAAAAGGAGATGCAGAATGTTAAGGAAGAAAACACCACCTTGAAAATTAGAATTGGGCAAAGTGAAGCCGTGAAATTATAAGAGATCAGGAAATAATTAAACAAAACATGAATAATGAAAAAAATAGAAGAGGAAGTGAAACATTTTGTATGAAAAACAACAAATTTGGAGAATAAATCAAGAAGATAAAATATAAAAAAAATCAGACTAACTGAACGTTATGATAAAAAAATAATCTTGATACTATAATACAAGAAATTATTAAAGAAAATTGTCCTGAAGCATTAGAACAAAGGGGGGAAAGTAGAAATAGAAAAAAATCCATCTATCACCACGTAAAAGAGATCCTATGAGGCAAACTCATAGGAATATTATGGTCAAATTCCAAAATCCCCAGTTCAAGGAAAAATTATTAAAAGCGTCAAGATTAAAACAATTTAAATATGATGTTTCCACAATTAGAATTACACAAGACCTAGTAGCAGAAACATTCAAAGAACCACAGGTCTTGGAACACAAGACAGTGAAGAGCAAAAGAACTGGGGTTCTAGCCAAAAATATCATCCTCTGCAAAGTTAACTATTGTCTTGAACAAAAAATAAGTCAATATTTGATAAACTTTCAGTTTCAAGACTTTATCAAAAAAAAAAAACCCTGAATTTATTAGACAATTTGACATACAAGAAACAATATAAATATAAGGTACACAACAAAGACTGATTATAAGGGATCCATAAGGACAGACTATTTACTTTTTATTATGTAAAATATAAAATTTATGTCTAAGATTATTATTAATAATTGGGTAGTTCATAAGAAAGATTGGAGAGAACCTAGGCATGATATGAATTTATAAAGTAAAACCATCTAGGAACAGTTAAAAAGGGTAATTGTTTTATATAAATCAGAGGCAAGAAGAAGAATTTATACATACAAATTAGATGGGGGAGGAGGGCTGGTAGTTCTGGTAACCTATTTTCATCAGGAATGAGTGTAAGAGGAAACAATACATATATATTTAGAAGAGTAGAGAAGTCTTCTAAAGTTGGAAGAAACAAAATGGAGCATAGGGAGGGGGGAGAGGACAAGGAAGGGATCTTTAGAGGGTAGTGTGAGAGAATAGGTAAATAGGAGTATAGATGGTTGTTTAGATTTACAGGAATGGGAGCGTAGGGAGGGATCCTTGGAGGGGAGTAGGAAAGTCATAGGAGGGCAAAGTAGTGGGTAAAATAAAGTAGAGTAGGCAGGAGGTATAGGAAATAAGAGATATCCATATGCATAAAAGCAAAGATCAGGAGTAGAATAGGTTTGGGAATGTATATGTCTATTTAGATATGTATATATATGTATATATATACATATATATATATACACATATATATATGTATATATATATATATATATATATATATATATATGTATATATACATACGTGTATGTATTTATCCATAGCTATGGAGAAACATATTTAAACTTTATTATGGCCTTCTGGGGGGAGGGATAGGGGAAAAAAGAACAAAGTAAAAAAGTACACAGTAGAGAAACAAAAGAAAACTCACAAGGAAGCAAAGAAAAGATGGACAATTTTCAACATGAGTATTATTTAACTTATAGGCTTTCTAGAAATGAAAATTTATTGTTACATATTTTGAATCCTCTCATGTTCTGCTATGCACATGACATGCCTTTATTTCTTTTTAACTTTGTATTTAAGTTGCAACATTTAAGTTTATGATATGTTTTTGTTTTTGTTTTTTATTCTCGATTTATGTTCTGGTGCTTGAGTCTAAAATAAAATTTTGGAAAAAAAGAATATAGATGATAATTTAATCTAAGGAGCTGATGAAATCACCAAGTGAAATAGTATAGAGGGAGACGAGAGGAGGGCCCAGAGACCCTGTGGGATACCAACTATTATCAGGAATGACCTGGATGAATATCCAACAGTTGAGACAGAAAAGGAGTAGGAAGACAGGTAGGAAGAGAATCAAGAAAGAATAATGTTAGGGAAGCCAAGAGAGAAGAGAATATCAAGAAGGAGAGGGCACCCTGCAATGGCAAAGGATGCAGAGAGTTCAAAAAGAATGAGGATTGAAAAAAGACCATTAGATTTGGCAATTAAGAGATCATTGGTAACTTTGGATGGGACAGTTTTTGGTTGAATGATGAGGTAAAAAGTTAGAATGCAGAAAGTTAAGAAGAAAATGAGAAAAAAAGAAGTGAAGTAATCAATTGTACACAATCTTCTTAAGCAGGTTAGCCAGAAAAAAGGGAGAGAGTAGAAAGATAAATCATGAGGATAGACAAATCAAATGACAGGGTTTTTGAAGATGACGGGAAAGGCATGGATATATTTATAGGTGCAGGGAAGGAGCTAATAGATAAAAACTGATTAAAGATTAATCGTAGAGTGGGGGGGGGAATATACTAGAGAAACAGGATGGCATGGGATCATATACACATGTAAAGTGGCATGCCTTAGCAAGGAGATTGGCCATCTTTCTTAAATGAGACAAGGGTATAGGAAGAGATAGTGACAGAAATCATCTAAGTGATGTAAGATAATGAGGAAAGGTAGAAAGGGACTGCTTTGCAACCAGCCTATTTTCAGTGAAATATGAGGCAAGATTCTCAGCTACAAGAGTGTGGAAAACCATGGGAGATTTGTAGAGAGGTGAAAAAGTTTAGAAAAACCACTGTGGTGAGCAGGATGATGAATCAATTTGTTGTTGTTGTTGTTGTTTAGTCATTTCAGTTGTGTCCAAATCTTCATGACTTTATTTGGGATTTTTTTCTTGGCAAAGATATTGCAGTGCTTTGCCATTTTTTTTTTAGTCAAAGTAACCAGATTTATTTAATGCCAATAGGAATAGGCAGAGATTCCTAGTGAGTTTGCAATTTAATGGGGATGAGACTGATGCTTGTATATAAAAAGGGACAGTGAAAGGATCTTGATGGAATTAAGGAGTGGTAGGTAGTCTGGGGTGGGCCAGGTGCAGCATTGAAAGAATGTCAAGTTAATTAGGTGATCTAGGTGGGTTGGTGTGGGCTTTAGCCTTGGGCTAAAGCAAGTGATCTGGGGCGCTGAAATGTATCAGAAAATTCAGGGACTTGGTTGCTTTCAAATACATGGTCTTTTCATTTTATGGGTCCAGGCCCCATCACCCCATCATTCCCCACTCAAACAAATGGGACCCAAAATCTTTTGGGGTAAGGGGTAAAGGTCTCAGCTTCTGAAACTGCTTCCTGCTGGCAAGAGGCATAGAGCTGTCCCTGCCTAGAGGGGGTACCATAGAGGAGGTTGACTGGAATCAAGCACAGACTGCATCCAGGGGACGATGGGGGAACATAGGTGGTACCCATTGTCTACTACCAACTGTAGGTAAATGGCCAGTAGTCTGGAAGCCAAAATCTGACAAGCAAGTTCAATATGTCAGAACCAGATATAGAGAGAGTTAAAAGTGATGTCAGAATAGGAGGAAACAAAGAAAGAAAGAACCCCATTAGAATCATTCATATTTGACATACAGAATTATCTGATCTTGTTACTATCTCAAAAGTTTCCACTCTGATTCCAACTCCTTTAGGAGGATCAGATGCTATGGGGAAGTAACAACATGTTTGCAGGCAGAAGTTTTACACCCCTGGGTTCAATAGTTACACAAATGAATTTGCTTATAAGAAACTGACTTTTACTCCAATTATACCAAAAGACTTGGGAAGATACTTTCTATAGGTTACCTCCCTCTAAGAAAATTGATTGCAGTGAAATTACCTGCCCCCAAACAAACTGAAGATGCTTCTTATTTAATTTCAGTAATTAATAGCAGTACTCAATTACTAAGTTGTATAGGATATAGAAAAGAATGCAATTTTAGGCTGAATAGCTCAGATCTTAAACGCACATTTTTTATCCAAGCTTTAGTCTATGGGATAATCACTTGACTATGTTAATAGGCAAATGAGTACTAACTTGAGTACTAATTTACCCAGTCATTTGGGGTATGGAATAACTGCAAATTCAGGTCAAAACAGCAAGATCTCACACACTTGCATTGTGCTGGTATCTTTTACTGACCATTTGCTCTGCATATAGTAATTTGCTATAAAAGGATAAAGTAGGAACACAATTATCAGTTGCACTTCATAGCCAGACTCAGGAATAGCCAGGTGGCTAACATTCCTTTTCAAAGAAACACAATGGAGAAACTGAGCCAGCAGAATCTCATCTTAGACTGAGGCTAAAACTATTCTCTCAACTTTTCCAGATGCAGACTTCAACCTGTATCACATTCTCTCTGAGTAGTGCATGGCATTTCTCTCAGATTGTAGGTTATTGACTATTGATTATGGATGGATTAATATGATCCATCAGACAAGTCAAAATCAGTTATAGTCCCAAGGGCTTTGACCTCAAACGGCAACTTTCACTAATCACAGCTTGGGGGAAAATTTACCAGAATCTCAAATTGAAATTTGTGCTGGTGTATAAGTCAATCATTAGAGATCATTTCTGTATACTTGCAAATTCTCAGCAGGCCAAGTTCATTGTATAGGAACTCCATAACCCAAACAAGATCTTTGGCAAGTTTACAAAACAGGGAGTATTGACAGGGAATACTGAGAAGGTGCTTCCTACACCCCATGTACCCTTAGAGCTGCTGTGGGCTGTGCCTTTAGACTAGCCCTGAGGACTGCTCTGAATAGACAGAACCAAACTGGATAAGGTTTTCACCTCATCCCTTCCTTTCCACACACATAGTAATCAATTACCAGTTTTAGGTTTCATCATTAAAAATAACCCACATATCTTAGTTAGCAATCTTGCAATTTTCTGAAGTGAGAGCCAAAGTGTTTCAGCGGCAATATCTTCTTAACTATAGGCTAAGGTGAAAATATACAGTTTTCTAAATGGCAGTTACAAAACATTATAAGACAGTGTTAGCAGGGAAACAATTTTTCCACTGTCTTTTTAGTTTCTCTCATTTCATACTCTGACATCCAAGTTACGAAAAGTTGTTTGGCATAACTGATACAAAAGTTTACCAATTAGAAACTTGAAACAAACCCATTACCAATCAGCTGACTTCAATCTTGTTGAATATATTTCCAAATTACCTTACACAGAAAATTAGCATCTCATCACTAACATGTTAAACTCCAACTTTAAGAGAGCGGATTTAGCAAGTACAGAGGCTGGCTGGCTTCTTATTTCACATTGCCTTGACCCATCTCACTTTCACCCACAGCTGCTGGGGGGTGGGGGTTGGCAGTTGGCAGGATGTGCTGAAGCTGGCTGATACTGCCAGGCTTTCTAGGTGGGCTACAGGGTGTCCAGAGACCAGGGCCATTGCCAGTGAGGCCTGCTGTAGCTGCTGCTCCTACCCACTTCTTTCCTTTCACCAGATGTGGAGGGTAAATTCAAAAGGGGGAGAGAAGGGTGATTCAAATCCCCTACCATTCTCCAGTCTTGTCTTCTCTTAATCTGATGTAGGATGAGAGAGGTTAACAGGAAAACCCAGGGCTGTGTGCAGTCTCAGAACTGATAGACCCTCTTGACTGGGGGGGAAGGTTGTTGGGAAAGGAAGTGATTGAAATTGTAAGAGGGGTTCCAAAACTCCTTAATGATCAATCTCAAAACCTCCAGGATCTGTTAAGATGTTTTTAGCTGTTCTCAAGTTTCACTGTAGCCTTAGCTTGGTCAGAGCTGGGACTACAGGAATACAGACAAAACAACAGACGCACAGACAGGGTAATACAGATAATTATGGGGAAAATCCAAAAGCTCGGAGAGGCTTGTCAGAAATTCCCGCATAAAAAAGACCATTTTTCTTGGTCCTCTAGATTATATTGAAAAGTTTTCCTTTTTAAGGTCTTAGAGATCAAGATTTTTCCAGTTCTTACCTAGGGACAAATCTCAGCGAAGTCCCACTGAGTCTAGCTGTGAAGCTGAGGATTTGGGACCATTAGATCAGAGAAGGGGGATCCAGCAGGTGCAATCATGGGGACTGAGAGTCCCTTTATGAAGGAGGATCCTGGAGTACAGAGGGAGTAAGTCTCAGGAAACCAAAAAGCACCTGCAAGCTTTCACAATTCCCTACCATCCTAGAGAATCAAGAGAATTGGGGAAACACTTCTAGATAGGATTTCCCCTACATAGTGGAAGGTGTGCCTAGGTCCAAGACAGCCTCATAACCAAATGACCCAAATAAAGCCTGAGAGCATAGGCTCAAAAAAGAAGAAAAAAAAAGCACCTCTAAGCCTTCCTAGGTGTTTGGAGAACAACCCCAGACTGCAGAGCTAAAAAGGGATAGAGAGGGAAGAGTTTTACACATCCTCTGGTCTTGACTGGAGAAGGGCTTGAGGTGAGGGGATCAGGCAATTGTCTGTAACAGGGCCACCAAAATGTGTTGTAGTTTGGGTTCTGGGAACCCTGAAATGTCAGGGTACAGGGCGGTATCTGCCTGGAATAAATTCACACACTCAAACCTTCTTCCCAGCAAGAGACAATTTACTGTCATGCTAATAGAAGCAGGCAAGATTTTTAGGGAATCTGCAGGTTTGCCATTTCTTTCTCTGATTCATTTTATAGATGAGGAAACTGAGGCAAACAAGGTTTAGTGACTTTAGTCACACAGCTTATAAGTGCCTAAGGTCACATTTGAACTCAAGACTTCCTGACTACAAGGCCAGTGGTCTGTCAACTGAACCACCTAGTTGCCCTGGTGCATCATTTAGGGAAATGTAAAAAGATTGTACTCTACAATGAGCATGAATTTATTCCATTAATTTAGGATGGTAGAATATTAAGAAAACTATAGACATAATAGGTCATATTGCAATAAGAAAAATAAAAGTGATGTGTTTATATCAATAAAAATAGAAAAAGCTTTACCAAAATAGAATATCCATTTCTATTTTAAAAAACTAGAAAACATAGAAATATTTTTATTAATTTGATAAATAATTTACTTCTAAAACCAAGAGGTAGCATTGTATATAAAAGGATAATCTAGAATCCTTTCCAATAGAATTAGATGTAAAGGAAGGCTATCAATGTCAACACTGTTTGATAGAGTTCTAGACATGATAACTACAGAAATAAGAAAAGAAATTGAAGGAGTAAGCAGAGATAAAGAAGAAACGAAAGTTTCTTTTATTTGCAAATGATACAATTATAAACTTAATGACGCTAAAAAGGAAACTAAAGAAGTAATTAAAATAATTCACAACTTCAGCAAAGTTGTGGGATGTAATATAAATCAATATAAATCATCAGCATTTCTGTATGTTATAAACAAAACTCAACAGGAAGTGATAGCATTGTTTCTGGGACCTAATCCAAGTTACCTTCATAGAGAGACTTTCTAAAGTCTCTCCGAAAACATTTTTTGCTGCTCCTTTTGTGATTGACATTCCGCATAAGGAAGGGCTACATTCATTTATAAAAATCTTATGAAGAATGACGATAGATGGTTATAAGCAGCATCATTCTACAAAGCAGAGAGAAGCAATAAAGGGTAAAATCAGCTTAAAAGAAAGCTTGGCAAGAGATCCACCAAACAAAGTCATCCAAGGGCACTAAAAATGAAAATGGAAGGACTACAAACTGAAGAAAAATGGAAAATATTTGGAAAAACAATCTGTTTTCTTCATCAAGGATAGTGGAACCAACCGCCAGTTAGTTAGTCCCTAACATCAGAGTCTAAGATGTATTTTTTATAGAGTTACAAATTATACTAAAGAGATAGGAAAGAGAAACAGCTTGTTTTGGACCAAATACATAGAGAACAGATGGATACTGAAGTCATATAATTACAAAAGAATTCAGGGGCCAATATATAAGTTGTCTGAAAGAAGAGAAGATACCAAAAGCATAGGGGAAAAAATGCAAAATCTTAATAGTATTTTTTAAAAGGTGACTAAGAAAACATCAATAACTACCAACCCATGTCACCAACCTGTATGTTGGCTCAGCCTGACTATGGTGATGATTAAAAAGGCTCAAGAGACATAACTTCTAGGTAATTGAATTATTTTATTAATCAAGCCAGCAGGTTTTTAATAAAAGGATAGTCATCTGACCACCTCTCTTAAATCAAAGACCCCTAATAACAGTAGGGTCACAGTTTATGTGCCCTTCAAAGAGTAGGTGCTCCTGAGGGATGGCAATCAACCTGGACTGAACACAATTGGAGGTGTGAGCTATATTAAAATGAGGATCTTGGGGTACATGACTTAGGTCACTCAAATTTTGGACGCCTGTCTTCATAATAAGAAGAATTAACCTTTCCTCAGACCTGTCTGAGCAAACACAGTGAGCAGGAATACACCCATTAACCCAAATTTAGAATTTCTTTTACTGTCTGATTAGATCTTGTCCTGGGTAAATCTTTAAGAGAGATTTCCCACACTGGCTAGGTTCTGGATGAGGCAGTTGAAAAGCACAAAAATCTTGGTCCTAATGCAATAATTAGTTATTAAATATAAGAGAGAAGTATTCATTTCTCACACTGTACAAAATCATCATGAAAGTCATCTGTATAGGAATCAAGATCATACTTGATGAGGCTTAGTAGGGAACAAATAGGCTTCTGCAAGTGATATTCAGTAACAAATAACATTCTTATTATTTCACAATTAACTGAAAGATGTAAATAATGTAAGGTCCAATTGTACTTATTGTTTGTTGTAGAAAACGCATTTGATGATGATTCTGGGGGCAGAGCCAAGACGGCAGAGTGAAAACAGGAACTCTGCTGAGCTCCAGCTCCAACCACTTCCAATACCTGTAAAACACAACTATAAAAATGAATTTGCTTTAGTGAAACAAAAGGCCACCTTACGGACTCTTTTACAATAGCATTTTTGCCATCTATAACAACAGAAATAACTGTTTAATGACGTTTTGATGATAAGCACAAAGAAATGTTTGCTCACCAAAGGTAGTTGCCTTATGGTGGAGAGAATCCTACTTAGAGTCCAGTTAGAGGAGAGATCCCCCGTGGATGGTGAACACTTCTAAACACTCCTGTTTAAGGATGACAATTGTATTGACTACAAAATCCAGAACACTGATGAGTCTCCTGGAAGAAATCTTTAATTCTTCAAAGGAGTTTAGTGTGTTCACCTACAAAAGAAAGACCAAATAGATGAATGTCTATTGCTCATAATTCAGCATGTATTTAGATTGATACCCTATAGGGCAAGATTTCTTCACCCAGCTTCTGTAAAATTGTTGTCTTTTAAAAATAATTAGATAACTAGATTTCAATATAATTGGTTTCTTTTTTAATCATATGGATTTTACTTTATTTCATACTTTCAGAAACATCATTCTGGAGTGACCTCATGTTTCATTTGACTGACAAAGCAGTCCATGACACAAAAAATGCTAAGAGCCTCTTTTATAAAGTTTGACCAATATTATGCATACATGGAAAAGAGTACAAATGGACAGCAATAAAAAATGAATGTGAGAATAACAGACTGAATTGCTTTCAGGAAATTGTTAAAATTGTTTTACTGACTTGAAACCTCCCATGAAATCAAAGGTCCATCCTTTTTTTTTTTAACTTTTGCTTATTTTTAGTTTACATCAATCATTTCCATGAGATTTTGAGTTACAAATTTTCTCCCCGTCTTTCCCCTACCCACCACCCAAAACTGAGATCCCACTATATACCCCCTCCCCCAATCAGCTCTCTCCTACATCCTCTCTCACCACCCCTCTGACTTTCTGGTAAGGCAAGATGGATCTCCCTACCCCAGTACCTGTATATCTTATTTCTCAGTTGCATGTAAATAATAATAATGATAATAATATATACATATTATATATATATATGTATATATATATACATACACACACACACACACACACATATATTTTTTAACATTTGATTTGAGAACTTTAAATTCAAGATTCTTTCCCTACCTCCCTCGTCACCCACACCCACTGGAAAGACAAGCAATTCAATAAAGGCTGTTCATGTGTAGTTATGCAGAACATATCCACAATGGACATATTGAGAAAGACTGACTATATTTCCCTCCTTCCTATTCCATCTCCCACTTGTTCTGTTCTCTACTTTGTCCCTGTTCCTTTACAGAAGTGTGTGCTTCTAACAACCCTCCCCTCAACCTGTCCTCCCCTCCATCACCCCCCCTCTCATCCCCTTCACCCCTACTCTCGTGTAGGCCAAGATACCGAATTTAGAGTGTATGTCATTCCTTCCCTAAGCCAAATTCCATGAGAGTAAGGTTAACTCATTCCCTTTTGCCTTCCTGTTCTTCACCTCGATTGTAATAGTTATCCCTTGCCTCTTCTATATTAGAGGATTAACCCCATTCTCTCTCTCCTGTCTCTTCTCATACTATTCCTCTCCCACCTCTCAATTTCACCTTTTAAAATATCATCCCATCCTATTCAATTGATCCTGTGCCCTCTGTCTATGTACACACATATACACACACTCACATATGTATACCTACACATATATGCCCTTCTATACAGACATATGTGTATGTATACATATATATTTATATATTTATATATATATACACATTTATATTGCCTTTATCCTCATGCTGAGGAAAGTTTCATAAGTTACAATTATTGTTTTTCCATGTTGACATATAAGTAGTTCAACTTCGATAAGTTCCTTATGAATTCTTTTCCATGTTTACCTTCTCATGCTTCTTGTATTTGAATGTCAAATTTTCTATTCTGTTCTGGTTTTTTTCATCAAGAATGCTTGAAAGTCCTCTACCTCATTGAATGATCATATTTTCCACTGGAACATTACACTCAATTTTGCTGGGTAGGTGATTCTTGATTTTAATCCTAGCTCCCTTGATCTCTGGAATATCATATTCCAGGCCCTTCAATCCCTTAATGTAGAAGCTGCTAGATCCTGGGTTATCCTGACTGTGTTTCTACAGTATTCAAATAGTTTCTTCTTGGCAGCTTGTAATATTTGCTCCTTGATCTGGGAACTCTGGAACCTGGCTATAATATTCCTAGTTTTCTTTTTGGGATCTTTTTCAAGAGGTGATTGATAAATTCTTTCAAGTTCTATTTTGCCTTCTGGTTCTAAAATATCAGAGCAATTTTCCTGGAGAATTTCTTGAAGGATGCTTTCTAGGCTCTTTTTTTGATCATGGCTTTCAGGTAGCCCAATAATTTTTAAATTGTCTCTCCTGGATCTATTTTCCAGGTCAGTGGTTTTTTTCAAGGAGATATTTCACATTGCCTTCTATTTTTTAATTTGTTTGGATCTGTTTAATAGTATCTTGATTTCTCATAAAGTCATTTGCTTCCATTTGCTCCACTTTAATTATGAAGGAATTATTCTCTTCAGAAAGCTTTTGAGATTCTTTTTCCATCTAGCAAATTTGACTTTTTAAGGCATTCTTCTCCTCATTGGCTTTTTGGGCTTCTTTTGCCATTTGAGTTAATCTGTTTTTTAAGGTGTTATTCACCAGACTTCAGTCAGG
>CM053581.1:392867798-392890765 GCA_028627135.1 Pseudochirops cupreus | reverse complement strand
AATAGTATCTTGATTTCTCATAAAGTCATTTGCTTCCATTTGCTCCACTTTAATTATGAAGGAATTATTCTCTTCAGAAAGCTTTTGAGATTCTTTTTCCATCTAGCAAATTTGACTTTTTAAGGCATTCTTCTCCTCATTGGCTTTTTGGGCCTCTTTTGCCATTTGAGTTAATCTGTTTTTTAAGGTGTTATTCACCAGACTTCAGTCAGGTTGTTGACTCTCTTTTCATGGTTTTCTTGCATCATTCTCATTTCTCTTCCTAATTTTTCCTCCACTTCTTTTATTTGGTTTTCAAAATCCTTCTTAAGCTGCTCTATGGCTTGTAACAAGTCTATATTTTTCTTGGAAGCTTTTAGTGTGGGAGTTGTGACTGTGTTGTCTTCCTCCTGTTCCATGTTTTGATCCTTTTTGTCCCCAAAAAATGAATCCAAAGTTGGATTGCTGGGCTTGCTTTGCTTCCTTCACCTGCTCGTGTTGCCAGTCAAGCAACTGACTTTTGGGCTCAGTAGAGCTCTGCTTCCAGAGGCAAGAGCTTTGTCCCAATTCACTGGGGGTTTTGCAACTGCCAGAGCTATTAGGAGGCCTCCGTCTCTGCAGCACCCACCAGCTTTGGCTCACTGATCACACACCTCAGTACCACCACCCAACATCACGATCCCAATCCAAGAAGGTTAATGCAAGAGCACTTAGCCTCTGAATGATCATTTGGCACCACTGCAATCTATAGGCTGGGAGCTCTGAAGCAGCCACATGGCGGCAACTGCAGGGCTGCTGCCATTGCTTCTGGCCCTGGAGGCAGAAGGCCGGACTGTCTTCCCCAAATTTAGCCGAGTTCCACTGACCTTTCACTTAGTCCTTTTTTCTTATGGGTTGATAATTCTGGAAGCTGCCACAGCTGCTGGTGATCCGCCCTCTCGAAAGCTCCAGCCTGGCTTGTTCTGGTCACCCTAGGGCTCCAGCCATGGGTTCATGTGGTGCTGATCTGGGCTCCCAGCAAGCTGCGATGAACCCCTTCCCCTCAGCCTGCCAGGCTGCCTTCAGCAGGAGCTTTGTTACTCTAATTTTGTGGGCTCTGGAGCTCTAAAATTTGTTTAGAGTTATATTTTATAGGTATTTGAGGTGGTTATGGAGGGAGCCATGGAGTTCTCTTGCTTCTAAGCCACCATCTTGATTCTGCCCCCTGACCCATCCTTTCAATACTAATTTTACCACTACTGTTATATGGCAGAGAGATTTGGAACGCCACTGTCTCTAAAGTATCTCACAGAAGGCAATGGGGAAGTGTATTGTAGGTGTGAGCAGGATACAACATAAAAATGATGAGGAACTCCAAAGAATAGGTGTAAAGAATGACATCAAAGAATCACATGATAGGAAAAGAAGATGTATTAGTCACATAGCAAGGGATGACATGTGGAGGATCAGAGGACTGAACAAGTATCTTCATGTAAGATCAAGAAAGGCCTCTAGCCAATTAGGTAAACCCCCTACAGTGTACTTTTGGAAGAAAATGAACACAACTTTTTCATGTCTCACAAGATGGACAAACATGTTTGTGGTCTGCATCATTGAAGGGAACTCCTAATTTGATGATATTATAGATTAATTGATTTTTTGTGTATTTAAGAATTTCTACTCTACAGAGATTGACAACTGGGACAAAGAATTTCCCGTTAGACCTTCTCCTTTTGTCAAACCTCTGAATAGAACTGAACAAATACTCCTTAAGGGAAAAATCTGGAAGGGTTCCCCTTACCACCTTGGGAAGACTGTTTTTGGACTTATGGCTGAGGAAAGGCTACTGCCCTTTTCAAACAACTATTAAAAAGCTCCAAATCTTTGAACTGAAAGAGAATGGTAGAGTTAACTCTTCTCATGAGAAAGAGTTAAAACTATACCCATAAGGCTCAGGCTGAACCCAAAAGCTGGAAGCAGAAAGATCATGGGCAGATTCTATATGACTAACATCTGGCAAGGGGAAAAAATAACCAGCAGTGAGGAACAGGTTCAGAGGGAACAGGATGGCATCACCAGAAGACCTCAGCAGTCCTGCAGTCATTTAATGAACAGATAATTATTAAACTCCTCTTAATTACTAAGCAGTAGGGATAGTGGAAAGTTATTTGTTCAGACTTTCACCCTGATTAATGAGACAAAACTCTGGACAAAATGAATTAAAGGGAGTTTCTTAAAAGTACATCAAGGTAGCAACATGTTAACATGATCACTGGAAATCAGCAAGGGTTTCAAGTTGGGGTTGGTTTTGGGGATAACTTTGATCATTCAGATAGGTCTACATCAGCAAAAGAGGATGGGCTATTGCATGCATGTCAGTTCCTCCCCAACATAGGAAATACATTTGCCAGGTAAAAATAGGTAGAGAGTGACTTGGTATGGGATGAATTGCAGGTAATACAAAGCCACAGACTGAGACCTACCCCAACACTGATAAGTATTTCCTGGAACAATTGGTTACCAAGGCAGAATAACTTAAAGTCTCTGTAATATAGTATATATAGTATATGTTGCATGCATGTTTGTATGCACACGCATGCACACAATAAACATACATATATGCATGCATATACACGTGCATACATACATGTATGTTTATTGTGTGCATGTGTGTGGTGTATGTATACATACAATGAACAATAGGTCATTCAGAGTAGGAGCATACTAGCAGCTGGGAAGATAGAAAAGGCTTCATGTTAAGTGGCACTTGAACAAAGTTTTTAAAGGAAATCAGGGATTTCAGGAAGTTGAGGTATGGAGGAAGAGCATTCCAGACCTGGGAGACTGCCCAGTCACAGAAACAGCAGATGGAGTGTCATATGTGAAGAACTACAAGCTGACCAGTACAGCTAGACATATATCCCACGTGTGTGCCCTTCTACAATGCCATATTATATATATATATATATATATATATATATATATATATATATATATATATATATATATATATATATATATATATATATACATATATATATGCCTTTTCATGCATGATCCTTCTGCTGTTGTGTATATCTGTATATCTGTGGGACGATATGCAAAAATTTAGAGGGGAAAATGTTTTATTTCTACAGGATATCTTTGCTATTTCATTAAATGCCTTTATTTTGGACTGTGTCCTCTAGCTAACTATTAAAGTTAATACATTGAAGAGAGTTTGTGATCTATGGCTTTTAATAGGTGTAGACCCATAAAAAATTTTGAACAAAGGGTAAAATTCTCTGGGGACTGGATATGTTTTGTGTGTTGAGGAGGTGGGGGGAAAGTACCTCAGTTGCTACAAATGAATTAAAAACAGTAAAATAAATTTTGATCCTATTTATGCCGAGCACTCTCAGAATACATATGAAGGTCATGTATGTTTGGCCAAAATGAAAACACAGCTTAAGCAATGACTTTTTTCACTGCCATTTAAAACTCCCTATTATGACTAAAATTAAAAAGGAAAATCCCTTGATTGTTAATGAAGCAACACTGGCAAAAAGAGAAAAATGTTATTTATTCAGGTTCATATTTGAAGAAGCTAAGATGTATGCCTAACCATCTTAATAGAAACTCCAGAAATTCATGATAATCATTTAATATCAATTTGAACCCCTAATAAGAGCCAGAGTCTGAACTAGTCTATCAGAAGAAGAGTCTGGACCCAACAGCTTCTTTGTTCTCTGAGTAAACTCGGAGAATACCTTTTCCTATTTCAACAAGGTCAGATGGGGCTGATGTAAGAGCATTTTTTTCTTGAATAATGGGACTTTTTCTCATCTTAATATTTCTTGGACATATATTATGTTATGGCATGTTAATGGTAAAGAAAACACAGATATCTTGCATCGTAATTTCAATTGTCAATTCTCTTATCTTATTATATTTACCACCTATTCAATTAAGAAAATTCCTTCCTCATAATATAGTTAAACATGTATGGAGAGCATAAATTTGAGTGACATAAAGACCCTGAGTTGGTTGTTCTAAAATGTATTTAAGCTTTCTCATTCCTTTTGTTAGGTAGTCAGATTTTATCTGGCTCCATACGTGTATGTATTCAACTAGCTTTAAGGAAATATGAATTTATATATCACCTAGTCTTTTTGCCTTTAACCAAACTTTCAGGCAGACATTGGTAACTTTTTTGATAATTTGTTAGAATCTGAGTTATGTGTCTGTCACTTAATAAAATAACATGAATGAATTTTTAAAGTTATTGATTAAGCACTTACACTGCATTAAGCATGGAGATACAGATATTAACATGAGACAGCCCCTACACTCAAAGTGCTCTCACTCTGACTGGGGGAGACAGCCTATATAGGAGGGTTCAACAATGAGACTGGAAGGAGTAGAAGTCCTAATAGTGTAGAAGTGGGGTTGAAGGCCTTTGGTCCTTAGGGTACATCAGCAGGGCAGAAGATCATCAGGGAAACCAGCCTGCAGGAAATCATTTAACATGACTAGAAATAGTAGGAATGTTTGAGGGAAGAATGCAAGGAGAGAATTTGCAAATGCTTTCCATAACCATTCAGGAAAGCCCAGGCAGCTAAAGCAAGTTCGTCAAATTGTTGATGCAGAAAATAGCCTTTAAAAATCCAGAGGGGAAGCACAAAGGGAAAGAGAAAAAAGAAATTTATTGAGAGCATTTGCTAAGTAGGACTCTAAATTAGACCTGTGGTAATCTTCAAAGTGAGACTACACCTTGGTGGCTGAGGATAGGATCAGTGTTGGGAAGTTGTTTTATGCCTATGGTGGTTGGTCTGGGAATCGTTCCCTTTACCAAGAACTGAGGACCCTCAAGACAGGGTAAAGCCTAGTAACAAATTATGACTTATATCAAGAAAAAGAAACATTGCTTCCTTGCTAAGTTTTGCAATAAGTTTCATATAAATTTGCGTGAAATATTATGTGGGATTAGAGCAGCCAGGAGTTGAAATGCAGGAGCCAAGAATAGGGTGGGAGATGAGCCAAAAGGAGAAGCAAGAGATGAAATGGGTAATGTTTGCCAAGCATGAGAGGAGAGCCAAACCATAGCTACAGTAGCATAGGAATAAAAAATAGAACTTACATTCATCATTTGGCTTCTTGTTACTGTTGTTGTTTTAAATTTAATTCACTTCATCTCTCTCCCACCAACAATCTCCTTGCTATTTTCATACTTAGTAGTAGATCACAAATGGGAATAGCTAAGAGTTAAGCCTGATCACAAATGCTACTCTCTACCCACTGTGAGTCAAAGAGTCTTCTCCCACCCAAAAAAACACCTTTCTTTTTTCCTAGGTGGGCAGTGATGAGGAGAGGGGGCAATGTGAAGGCATTGGGAAGATTGGAGGCGTAGGATATAGAGATGGCTCAACACAAGCATGTTCACTGGAAGCAACCGTGGAGAACTGAATTTAGAACATGACTTCTACAGTAACATAGGACAACCTTATTTAAAACCTGATCCAAAGCAATTTGGCCCAGCTAATACTTCCATATATCCACTTCTATTCCTTCTTTCCTTGGACTCTTCCTTTCTCCATTGAGGAAGTATAGAAGTGGAGCTTGAGGTGACCACTGGTGTTATCTAGTACAGTTCTTCCATTTTATAGATGAAAAAACCAAGGCTTACTTTTGCATGGGAGGAGAACCAGAAACTATTACGAGGGCATATTAGGATGTTATTAACAGATGTACCAGTGGCTTGTCTTTCCAGCTTCTCTAGTCCTTGTATCCATTTCAGTGAGAAGGGTTATTAGATTTGATGGAATAAACATCAAAGCAAGAACCTTTTTTTTAAAGTAAATATTAACATTTTTGTTTTACAATATCTATACTTCCCAAAAAAACTCTCTCTTCCTCCAGAAAGTCAGAGAGAAGTAAACTAGCATTTGTTCAATGCTTTCTATGTGTCAGATACTTGATCCTCACAACAACCCTAGGGGTTAGCTGCCATTATCGTCCTCTTATAGTTGAGGAAACTGAGGAAAATAGAGGTAAGTGACTTGCCCAAGGTCACACAGCTAGTAGATACCTGAGGCTAGATTTTAGTTAAGGTCTTTCTGACTACAGGCTCAACTCTCTCTTCACTCTGCCTCCTAGTTGCCTTCAGCTAGAGAAGTATTTCAGCAAAATTAAATAACACCTCAAAAAAAGCATGAAATTATATGCATTTTCCTGCATTTATATCCCCTATCTCTGCCAAGAAGTGGGAAGATACTTCATTTTTAGAGGGCCAAACTAGTTAATCACAGTTACATAGTATTCAATTTTGGTTTGGTTGTTGACCTTCCATTTACAACAGTGTGTTATTGTTCAGTTGTGTCTGATTCTGTGACTCCATTTGGTGTTTTCTTGGTAAAGATACTAGAATGGTTTGCCATTTCCTTCTACAGCTCATTTTTATAGATGAAGAACAGATTCATAGAGTCAAGTAATTTGCTCAGGGTCATATAGCTAGTAAGTGTCTGAGGTGGAAGTTGAACTCAGATCTTCCTTATTCCAGGCTACTGCTCTATCCACTGCACTAGCTCACTGCTCCTACATTACTGTAGTCATTTTACATTATTTTCCAGGTTCTGCTTAACTTTGCATCACTTCATGTAAGTTTTTCTGTGCTTCCCTATATTCACAATATCCATAATTTCTTAGAGTTCAGTAACATTCTATTACATTCATGTGTTACAACTTGTTTAACCTTCTGCAATCAATAAATGTCAACTTTGTTTCTAGTTCCTTATTCCTATAAAAAGTTCCACTAGTCCAGTGACTATGGGTTTGTCTTTTTACCACTGATTTCCTTGGGGCTTTTGAAAAGGAGTAGGACCTCTGGGTCACAGGATATGGACATTTGAGTCACTTTACCAAGTTAGAATTTCATATTGTAAAGAAAGAGTCTCTCATTGGCATTTCTCTCCAGTCTTTATCTGGATCATAACATATTTCTTTATCAAACAAGTATTTAAAAAGCAAGCATTAGTAAGAAGAGAAAGCTGCACCCTCCACAACAGCTGATGTAATCATTGAAGGCCTGGAATACATTCACAAAGTAATAAGGGGGAGGGGAAAGGGAGGTGTTAAATAGATTGTGGAGATGTGTCCTGCTCTTTTTATGAGGTGTAAACACCCATCTGAATGAGTCAATGGCATTTGGTTAAGAAAGTAAATTGGCCATACCTCTGGAAGCTTTTAAAAGCTAAGCCATGAAAAGCTCAAATTAGTCAAAGTTTGGAGTAGTGCTGGAGTGAAAGCTTTGGGGGAGGGGAAGAGGGTAAAGAGAATGGTACTGTCTTTTGTCTTCTGCTTTCCCCCCCTCCCTCCATCAATCATGTAGCTTTGAAGAAGAGCTGTTGGATCATATATCATGCCACCTTATGATGATTATACCCTAAGGCTCTACCCTCTTGCTCCTTCTCTCATCTCTCTACATCCTGTTTTTCAGTGATTTCTTCAACTCTCATGGATTTATCATCCCTATGTCGATGATATATGTATCACAGACACACATCATGAACTGCATATAGAACATTTTAACGGGATTTCTGTAAGTGATCTGAAACTAAATATACCCTAAACATAACTCATTATTTTTCTGTCAAAGCTCACTTTTTTCTAATTGTCTAATGTCCAAATTTCCTAATTTCTGGTGACAGTACATACCATAATCCTTCCAGTCGCCCAGGTTTGACATACTCAAATTCCTCATTCTCTCACTCTCCTCACACATGCAGTCAGCTGTCAGATCTGATTTCTTCCATTTGTATATGTATATGTCCCTTACTTACGCTGCTATCACATTAGTCCAAGCCCTCAATATCCCTTGTCAGGATAACTGCAATTGCTTTTCATTGGTTTCCTTGCTTCTAATCTCTCCTCACTACAATGTGATTTTCCTAAACCATAAATTTGACCACATCAGTACTCTAATTCAATAAAGTCTGTTGTCTCCCTACTATCCCTAGGATCAAATGTAAATTCCCATTGGGATATTAATGGGCCTTAGTCTCCTCCTGCCATTACCATTTGACTGGAGAGGGACCTTGTAATCTTTGGATGGCCAGAAGATTCAAACTTTTTCATTGTTCTCCTAACAGTGCCTCTGGAGTGGTGTACCTGTATTGGGAACCAAGGACAAACTATTGACACAGAGGAGAGGCAGCTTCTGCAAGAAGTATGGCAAAGAGCTACAAAAATGCCCTATGAAGGGGAGAAAAGGACTTCCAGCAACCTGGACCTGTGAAGAACTTCTTTGCTAGATGTGCTTGAGCCTACTTTTCCCTTGGTTCTGTGTGTACCAGTGAGAGACTGTGTCACAGACTTGTTTATTTTTTGAGGGGTGGGATGTTTCATATTGTTCTTATTATAATACTTTTAGTATTCTTAAAAGCTATTAAATTATTAAATTATTACTAATGATGATTGTGGAGAATTGGACAGGGAATGGGGACTTTGGAGTTATGTCATGCAAAAACCCTAACCCCATGGCTGCTCAAATTCCCCTAGATCCCTAAAGAGAGATATGACCAGCCTGGCTCTGGATCCCCAAACTGCCAGTGCTGGTGGAGGCTGGGAAAATATACCCAAAGCCTTTTGGACTTGTAAAGCTTCATTTGAGATAAACATTAGGCCCTTTACCTTTGTGAGAACCCAGTAGATAGATTCTCTACCTAAGATATAAATTTTTTTTCTCTTATTTTGTACAAAAGTTGTACAGCAGTCTATTTTCCATTATTTTCTTAAAAGTAAGAAGTTTCTTTATAATGACTTTTGCTTATTTAAAAGTTTATTTAAGGGGTATCTAAGTGGCTCAGTGAATAGAGCACTGGCTCTTGAGTCAGGAGGATCTGAGTTCAAATCTGGCCTCAGACACTTAACACACACTAGCCGCCAGGTGACCTTGGGCAAGTCACAACCCCAATTGCCCTGCCTTCCTCCAAAAAAAAAAAAAGCAAAAAAAAAATAAGTTTATTTGTTGATATCAATTGTATTACTGCACTCAGCATAAATATTGAAGATAGAAAGTATGGATTTGCACCCCTAAAATACTAATACCTTACAACATACACTAAGGGTAACTTACGAATATAAAGTTTTGTCTTTTGGAAACTTTTCATCAGGTCTGGATTGTTTTACTTATTTTAAAATAAATTTATTATCTATTTTTAACATTTTTTTCTTTTTAAATTTTGAGTTTCTAATTCTCTTCAGTCCTTTCAGTCCTCCCTGACAGATGAAGGCAAGCAATTGTGAATCAATTATGCATGTGAAATCATGCAAAACATATTTCCATAGTAGACATATTGCAGAAATAAATGAATAGAGGTAATTATACTTCAATTTGCACTCAGAGGTTATCACTCCTCTCTCTGAAGGTGAATAGCATTTTTTCATCATGAATTCTTTGGAATTGTCTTGGATCATCGTACTGATCAAAGTAACCAAGTCTTTCGCGGTTGATAATCATTACATTGTTGTCACTGTGTACAACTATCTGGTTCTTCTCACTTAACTTTGCATCAGTTCATATAGGTCTCACCATGCTACTGTTGTTTTCCTGAAACTATCCCCTTTTAATCCTCCTTGTCATTTCTTATAGCACAATACTAAATCATCACAATCATATGGTACAATTTGTTCAACCATTACCTAATTAATGATCATTCTTCCATTTCCAATTCTTGCCACTGCAAAAAGAGCTGCTGTGACTATATTTGTAAAAGTAAGTCCTTTCCATTTTTCTTTGATCTCTTTGAAGGTATGGACCTAGTAGTGGTATAGTTTTATAGCTTTTTTGGCATAGTTTCATATTATTCTCCAGAATGGGTGAATCAGTTCACAATTTCACAAACAGTTTATTAATGGAATACATATTTTCCCTCATCCACTCCAGCATTTGTCATTTCTTATAGGTAACAGGTGATTCTTCAGAGTTGTTTTAATTTTCATTTCTCTAATGAATAGTGATTTGGAGTGTTTTTTACAGATAGCTTTGATTTCTTCCACAAACTATGTCTTTTGACCTTTTATCAATTGGGTCTTTTATTTTTATTATTTTTATAAATTTTATTATATGAAATATATAAATATAAATTTTTATAAAATTTATAAATTTTTATAAATTTGACTCAGTTCCATATAAATGTGAGAAATGAAGCCTCTCTCAAAGAAATTTGCTGTAAAAGTTTTTTGATATTGCTCAACTGTCTGTTGTAACTTTTAGCAAAATTCAGTTTCTCCCAATATCTCTTTTAATTAGATCTCTCTTTGCTTTGGCTTTGTCTGAGATCATGACTGCTACCCCTGCCTTTTTTACTTCAGCTGAATCATAATAAGCTTCTATTTCAGTACTTTAGTTTAACTCTCAATGTGTTTCTGTTTCAGTATGTCTCTTATGAACATGTTGGATTCTGGTTTCAAATCTATGTTATCTGCTTCAATTGCGTGGGTGAGTTCATCCCATTTACATTCACAGTTATGATTATTAACTGTGTATTTCCCTCCATCTTATTTTTCTTCCCTTTATTCTTCTTATTTTTCTTGACCCTTCTCAAAACTTTGTTTGCTTCTGAACACTGCCTCCCTTAATTGACCCCCCCTTTTATTGTCTCCCCAATCCCTATCTCTTATCCTTCCCCCCCATTTTCATAGTGGATAAGATAGATTTCTACACTCAATTGGGTCTGCATATATATTCTTCCCTCTTTGAACCAATTCCAATGATAGTGAAGTACAAGCATTGCTTACCACCCATCCTTATTTTCTCATCTACCATAGAAGCTCTTCCTTGTGTGCTTCTTTCATTTTAGAAAATTTTCCCCATTTTACCTCTATCCATTTTTTCCAGTGCATCTCTCTTTCTCATCACTTCATTTTTTTTTTCTGGATCTCATCCCAAAATAATTGACTCACATTCATGTCCTCTATCTATGTAAGCCCTTTCTACCTAATAACAATAAATAATAATAAAAGGTTCTTAGAAGGTATATGTATCATCTTCCCATAACGGAATGTAAATAGTTTAACTTTATTGAATCCTAACCACTCAGTCTATGTAAATTTTCCTAGCAATAACAATGAGATATGAGAACAGAGATTTAGGAGATCTAATTTCTTGATTACATTATATATTCCACTGTACGCCTAAACCACTACTGTGTGCCCTTGAGACTTTAAGGTAAGGGACTTGCATTCCTCTGAGTAATACTGTTTGTCTAGCAATTCTTTTACTACTTCTATTCTTTCTTAATACCTCCTCCCCCACATCCCCTTTCACATCCCTTTTACTAAAAGCCAGTTATTTGGCTAACTAATAGATATCAACTGATAATCACTTGAAGAAGATGTTGTGGGGAGTCATGAGCTATAGGACATGAAAAATTATCCCTCACCACTTCAGGGTTCATCCCTGAGGGGAGACATAGTCAGATTGGCTGTGAAGACCCAGCCCGTCAAGGTGAGTTGAGGTTGGAAGAATACCTATCAAGATATATGTAACATTTCTATGGGTATATATCTCCTCTCTCTAGATTATAAGCTACTCAAGGGCAAGGACTGTTTTATTTTTGTATTTATGTTCCTGACTCATAGCATGATGCCTGGCATGTTCAGTACTTCATAAACACTTGTTGATTTATTGAATGATGGATTAGTCATGGCTGGACTGTGATTATTGGCTATATATAGCAAGATCAATCTCCTCTTAGCAACTTCAGCCTCTACAACTGTTCAATCTTAGCATTCCTCCTACCTCCTGCAACTTGCCAAGGTTTCATATGCATTCTCAACAAAACATCAAAACTGAAAATACCCTAGCCATCTGTCAATGGCAGTTCTTCAAGAAGTAGTTGAAAGGGGACCCTCCCCCTGGCAGAACCAGTAGGAATTGCTATGTCTCATCAGGGGAATAATTACTGCCACATCTTCCGACTTCTCTTGCATAGCATGCACAGGGTACAAATTGCTAGCTTTATCCCAAGTTTAAGGCAGTTATTCCAATATTTCTTCCTGCCTTCTACCCCCCACATATAAACACACATACATCATGGTAAAATATTCCCTCCCATCTTTTGAATAATTGACATGGAGCAACCCACTATATGTGAGGCCTCTGGGCAAAGTGTTTATGAGAAGAAGGTGACATTTTCTTTCCCTTCACCTCCAGCTGGAGTGAAACCAGCAACCTTCTTATAAACACAAATTGAGAGATTCTTGTCATCTGGAAGGAGATGGGATAAAATTTGGACTTTTTCCCTGAGCCTGGGTGGAAGGAGTTTCCCTTGAAAGAGGAGCATTGCCAGCTTTCCCTGGCATCAGAGAAAGCCTAGAAATGGACATTACTTACCAAGATCCCTTTGTCTGTGTGTGTCCCTTCTGGTCAGACCTTAGATGAGGTTTTCACTTTCTGCCATGCCAGTCAGTCAGCTTTTTTGCCATCCTTGAATTAGAGAAAGCATATCGTTCCCTCTTTCTGATATGGGTTAGAGAAGACCTTTAACGCTGATAATGTTTTATTGGATTCCTCTATATCAACTAATATCATTCTTTCCATTTTCTCAGTGTTGATATATGTATAAAGGGGATGACAAAAGTGAAGCAAATGAGTGGATCTATACAGAAAGTGAGTTCAAAAGAAGGAAACCAGTAGAGATGCTTACTGAACTTTGTCCCATAGGAATTGAATACTGCAATATAAAAAGTGTTGGAATTGGAATAGAAGAAAATAGGGTTAAAACCTGGCTCCACCAATACCTATGTGACTTTGGGCAAGTCACTCAACATCTTTAGGGCCCAACTTCCTGATCTATAAAAGGAGAGGACTGGCTTATATTAATTTTAAGATCTTATCCTGCTCTAGCCTATGATGCTATACATGATGCTTTCAAACTCTGGAGGTTCCCAAATTAAGGCTTACTATGGATAAAAGCAAGAAATCCAAGAAATGAAAGAAAAGCTCCCAGGATGATAATGTTTTATGAGAACAGAACAACCTATAAGGAAAGGGACTCTTTACAGAGATGGGAAACACATCATTTCTTGAGAAAAGTCCTAGAATTCTCATGTGAATGATCATATCAGATTATAAAAATTGCTAACTTTTGCCTTGAGTGGAGGGAAAGTTCAGGGAGTTTGTGGTGAGATGACTCTTCTCAGCAATTAAACAATCACCAATTTATTGCCAAGAAAGAAAATCATTAACAAGTATAGCACTCAGCACATAGTTGCAGTATAGATATTGTGGATATTAGCCGCTAGATTGCCCAACAGAGTATATATTCTGTTCCTAAAATCTAATTTCTTTGAGAACAGGGATGGTATCAATTTCTCAGTATCCCCCACAAGCCCACTATCGTACTTTGAACATAACACTCAATAAACATTTGTTGACCACACAGACTGACAAGACTGGCTAAGACTAAAGGACTATCTGTTTCCTCCCCCATATTTCTAATTGAACAATCAACAATCATTTATTGTTTTACAGTTACTTATTAATTACTATAATAACTTCTAGGAACCAAAAAGAAACAAACCATCTCTTTAATACCATTATTTTACTAATGTTCATGTAATGTCATGGGACACAGTTGTCTCCAATTAATAGGAAATAAGTATCTCAGACAGGGAAATGCTGCGGTTCATGGTGAGCGTGATTAGGCTGAAACATATAGCAGATGAAGAACTCCAAAGAACAGGATGCTATTGGGGAAAGATACGATTGAAAAAGATTCACTATTTATGCAGCAATGGTATGAGATAAGAGATAAACAACTTGAACTGGCATCCTCAATACATCAAAAGCAGACCTGCCTGTGGCAAAGTTATGAGACAAATAGACAAAAGTCTTCTAAGAGGGACAGGCATGTGGACATAGGGTATGGATGTGAATGAATTAATTAGAATAAAGTACATATTTTAGGTTTGGTTTTGTTTTTTGACAGAAACAAATACCTGTGGGCCATTACAAATAGGTATCTTTCTCTCTTCCAAAATTCATCAATTTCTGTCCACCAAGTTAGTATTTGAAAGTCTTTAGAGATAAGCTAGTCAAAACCATTCATTTTAATGATAAAGAAATTAAACTGAAAAGACTTAGTAGCCTGTGATTGCATAGCAGTTCTCCAAGTGCAGAACTGAGATTAGAACATAGGTCTCTTGACTTCTAGTGGAGGTTTTATAACACACTACTTAATGATGTGACTAGAACTTTTTTCTGTTTTGGGTTGGGTTTTTTTGGTGGGAGGGGTTTTGAGCATTCACCACCTTTTACCTAGACCATTACAGTTTCCTTCTCTTTGGCCTCCTTGTCCCGAGTGTCTCCTCTTCCAAAGCAACTCTCAAGCCCTCGTCACCCTTTGCCTAGATTTACACTTGGACATTTTCTACATACACATCCTCTTTTATTCAATGACACTGACCTCTTTGTTCTTCCTCAAAGAAGATAGTGTAGCTTGAGGCATTTTCTCTGGCTGTCCTGTCCCCCATACATTGGAATGCTCTCCCTCCTCATCTCCATATCTTGGTTTTCCTAAATTGTATGACCTTACTTCTGTTGATTATTTGCCAATTATCTTGTATATATCTTGTTTGTAGATAGTTGTTTGCGTGCTGTTTCCTTCATTAGATTATGAACTCCTCTACATCAGACACTGTCTTTTACCTTTCTTCATATCCCTAGTGCTTAACACAGTGCCTGGCACATAGTGAGCAGTTGATAAAAGTTTATCAACTGGCTGACAAGATTAATAAGATATTGTAATATCTTACTATTTAGTCTCCTTTCTCCTAATCTCTCTCTTCTCCAAAAGAGTGGTGATGATGAGCAGAAGTAGACCCCATAGCATCATAGCCAAAGTACAGATGATGACGTCTATGGCACAGTCTATAATTCATATAATTCACTGTCTAAGAAGCCATAAGCCTCTTTAATTCAACCTGTCTAGCAATTAAGATGATACTGAGAGCCTCTCTATATTGCCACACACTCAGTCTTCCCTGAATCGCTCATCAAAAGCTTTCCCCTCTCTGAGGACTATATCAGGTGAATAGTATAATATATCTGCCTGCTTGTAGAACTTTGAGATGGACCTGCTCCTTTATTTTAAAAAATGATTTAAAAAGAACTCTTCTTTTTCCCCATCCAGAGACTCAGAATTATCACCAAGTCAACTAAGGGATCTCCTTCTTCTAAGTAAATACCATGCACCATAGTTATATAGCAAGTTTTAGTTCCTCATGCTATTAGAAAGCAAGACACCTCCTAAGAATATCACCCTTTGGCCTCCCCATGCCCTTTTTGGAAGAGTTTTCTTAGTCTCACTTATGGGCAAGACTAGCTATCTCATTGCAGTCGGATATCATAGCTCAAAGAAAGGAATATTCTCAGGAAATTATCTATTTGCCCTTCTGGGTAAGAGGTTTGGGCTAAATATACATCAGAATTGATATGACTGGCAGACATCTAAGGTGAACAAGGTGAGTTGTTGAGAACTCCCATCGGAAAACCTGAAGTCTCTGAGGAAGGGAAATGCTGGAATCATATATTGAAAGTGCTTAGAAAAGCCTGATTTAACTGCCAAGGTGAAGTTTTCTAAGTTTTGACATTACCACTCATCACAAAGGGAAAATGCCACCTAAATTTGGAGTGGCAGTGGATAAACAATGGGACTGGAAAGAAAAAGAAAGATCTAATGAAGACATTATCCAGAATGATCTGCATGGTCAAAGGATTACAGACTAGTCTGACTGAACTAAGGGTATTCCAGAAGAATCCTACAGCAGCAAAAAAGCCACCAGCTTGTATCAAGTTGACAGACCAGGCCTGCAAAAGTATTTAAGCAATGCAAAGAGCACACACCGAATAACCCATCTTGTAAAAACTTAATTCCACCCAATTCGGAAACATCTATCTTGGTGTGGGACACAGAATTAAAACAAGAGAGCTACACAGAAGATGCGTATTCAACAACAGGAATTCACAGAAAATCTACTGAGAGGCCATTATTCTTGGAAAAACAAAGCCATAAGGAGATGGAAATTAAGACAACACTAGCATCAGGAAACAACTAACTATGTAGAATTATCATCTATTAAAATTGTAGATTAGATGGCCAAATGCTGGTGAAGAGAATGCAGCTTTGGTCCTGTAGAAGTGCTTTTGAGTGCTTCAGAGAAAACAAGTTAATTTAGCTTCAACCATCCGCTAAGGTTTCTGGGAGCACATAGTATTTTTCCTTTAGGGGAAGGCTATTTAATGTTTTGTTTTGTTTTCACTCTGGGAAAGCATAGCACACAAATAGCATCTGGTTTTTAGAGAAGGTTCCTCTTTGCCCCAAACTCTCCAACTCAGTCAATGGAATCCAAGTGACTCATCTACAAGGTCAGAGAGTTGAGTGGTTCAAATGAAAGAGAAATGCCAGACTTTTTTGGCTCACTCAACATACCCACTAAAGCCTCCAATCTCTTCTGGGGCTGTGTTGCATGCAGACCTGCATGTAGTTTTGCCAAGACCACCAGGGTCTCAAGAAGGAATCCAGAACTTCTAGCCAAAAATAGGTAGAACAGCTCTGACAAGGGTAAGTGGCATCCTGGCGTGGTTTTAAGACTTATTTATTTTATTTAAAACAGTGCCTTGTTAAGAGCAGAGGTTAGGGAGAAGAACATTTTTTTCCATGAAAAGGTGCGACTGAGAACTTGCCTTTTGGGGAGACATGTCTCTCCATGCATGATCTTTACCACTGGCAACCACATTTGAGGCAACAGTGAAAAGTTGTAGAGCATGATTTTCTGAGGTCACAAAAAGAAAGCCAACAGTGTTTGCTGGGTCCAACTTCACTGAGGCAAGTAGCCCAAAATGAGTAAAGAAATGAAAAGCAAATTATGCTGTTGCCTATCAAATATGTAAGCAAAGGTCAGATACTACATATGGCAGATTGACCTGCAGCCTGTAATTGAATTGTCAGAATAAGAATTATGGGTTCCCTATTATTTGGCCACTCTCTCTATACTAAAATATACATTCCCTCTATAGTACAATACTTGGAAAGATAATACAAGTTTTACTTGAACTACTAGTCATAATTTTGAATGACAAAACTCAAATTGTCACAGTCAAGGTATTGATCAGGGTGATTGTTGCTGCTGAATTCAATGTGTCATTTTTACTTGGCCAGGAAAAAATTTGATTTAAAGGAGTAGTGATTAACCTAGGATCTCTAGAAATCCCAAGGTGCCCATGCATAAATTCCAAGTGATATCAAATTATATCTTTATTTCCTCTGGTCTCTGAAATAATTTTAGCATTTCCTTCAATTATGAATGCAGCAATAAACACTATTTTGAGGAGTCCATAGGCTTCACTATACTGTGAAAGGGGTCTCTGCCAAGGAAGGAAGAAAGGAAGGAGAGAAGGAAAGGATGGAGGGAGGGATGGACGGAGGAAGAAAGGAAGGAAAGGAGGGAGGGAGGGAGGGAAAAAAGAAGGAAGGAAGGGAGGGAGGGACGGAGGAAAGTTTAAGAATTCCTAGTATAAAGGGATTATTGAGAACAGAGACATATCAGTTGCCATAATTATATGCAATACCTTGTGAATTGTTAAATCATTTCCTTAATGTAACCAGTTCCCAGTGCCCCAGTTAACTTTGAGTCCTGTCTTATTTGCTCCTCATTCTGTCTTTTTTTATCATTCTTTTTTAAAATATGAAGAAAATATAAAATATTGTACTAAAGCATTCTAGACTAAGCATTGAGTGAAGATGAAGTCAAACATCAGGTAAGATCACATGAGATAATTGTATATGTGTTGTATTCCATATGGGTTTATTATCCCATCCCCCACTCACCTTTGTATGCTGGGTCCCAGAAAGTTATTGTCTCCTTTACCTCGGTGGAGAAGGCCCTACAGGGGTTCATGTATTCTAATACTACGAATCATGAGCCACCATCTAGCGTGTTCCCCCTTGATATTGATTAGCCAGTAAACAACACTTAGCTTTTTACAAATAATTATTTACTAAAAATGTAAAAGGGCAGAAGTTACAGTGACATTTCTCAAAAGCAGGAGTGTACTCTGCCATTTAAGTATATTCATCTCTGATGAGGCTGTGAGTGGTTGGTATAAAACATTCCCCATAAACCTAGGAGTACACTATCCCTCTTGCACAAAAACAAGATCTCCCAGGAGAGAATGCTCAAACTTGAAGCACAAGGATACTGAGAAACAAATGTGGAGCTCAGGAATGTCTTTGGATTCTTGGCTAGCCTCAGGATTCCTTTTCTTTCAAGGAGTCTGCAATAAGTTCACTTCTGGGTGTGAGAAAACTAATGGACAAGTTCTATCTCTTGCTCAGTCTGGTTACCTTTTTGTAAGCTCCAGAGTCTCAACTTCTGAGATGATCTATTGCTAGGCTTAATCAAAGAGTCTAAATTTCTGTTCTGGATCCAGCAATGGACTCAGCTACAGATTAAGTTAATCTTCTGACTTTTTGAAGATAACAAGGCTATAACGTGTCCATTCCATTTTTGAGTACTCATCAACCTGAATTCATGACAGAAATGCAAAATAAATAGGCCTCATTCATTGAGACACCTAGAGGCCTAGTGGGGAGATAAGGCAGCCATAACTGATGCCCCTTATGCACTTTGGGATGGCTCACAGAAGGTCTTCTTCATTCAAAAGCCTCTAGAGAAGAAAGAAATACAAAAAAAGTTGAAGATGAAATACAACATTACTTTTTCATCTGAACTCATTTCTGGTTCCATCATCAATCTTTATGACTCTGAAGTCAAATGGAAAACTCATCGCCAGTTATATGTGGCCAAAAGTAGGTTCACCAAAACTCCTGGGCTATCATTGGTCAACCCCTCCTCCACTACTCCACCCCACCCCGCCTTATACTCATTCCCTTCTTAAAAATTTATGTCCTCAGCGAAATGGCTAAGGTTTATTGTGTATATGTTGTCCATATCCCCAATCTAGAACAGATTTCAGAGATACAAAGGAGGTACATGCATAGTTCCAGTGTCATAAAGGAAAGAGCCTCAGTACAGTCAAAGAGGTACAGATCTTACACAGTCTCACAGAAATCACAATTGCCTTCCAAATATACGGTTATGTAGATTCAACAGCCAAAGAACATTTTTAAAAGTTTTTCAGAAGTTACTGTTTGCTTAGTGCTTAATGAAAACTTCTAGTACTTAATGAGCACTTTTAGTGATTGAAATGGCCTGTCCCACCCCAAAAACAACAAAGAAAAGAAAAAGGAAAAAAGAAATCAAGCTTCCAGTCTTAGAAGGAAACCACAGCACTCTCTGGAATACCTGAGGGCAACTCAAAATCAGCCTTTTACATTTACTTGAGAAATTGAACTATGTTGCTGACTCTTCCATTATTACCTCAGAGCATAGAACCATCTGAATGGGAACAGAAAACATCTTTAAGTGTAACTTTCTATACATGGGACACTGAAATTTTCCCAGGGATTCCCACACTGCAAGCAATCCCTTTGAAAGTCCAGCTAAATTTCTTTTGACTGCTTGCCAAAGAGCACCTGAAAATGTATGCCTGATAATCCAAATGAATTTCCAAACTCACTCCACAATAGGACAAGTTTAAAAAACAAGTTCAGTCCAAAAGGAAAGAAAAAAAAGATCAATTAAGTGCTAAACATATTCAGGAATTAAGGAACTGGGATTAATTATTGAAGGTGTAACAAGAAACTTTATTCTATAAACTTGCAGTCTATAATGATCTCACAATAAGGCAAGAAGTCTAGATATATGTTAAAGCAAAAAGGGGGGATATTAGCATTTATGAATTGGATGCCAATATTTTAAGGGTACAAAATGCAAATTTCCTCTCTTTAATGCTACATGTGTTGTTATACTATCATGGCAACTTTGTTTCACATGTGAAGTATTTTGCAAGCCTTAAAGTGCTATATAAATGCTGGTATTTTTAAACATGACAAAGGATTTATAACCTTCTTAGGTTTACAAACCTAAGAAGAGATAATAAAAGTTGTGATGTTCCAGGAGACATTTTAAACCATATAAAGCATGTATTATATTGAGCATAGTTGCTATGATACCTGAGAGCACCATGTAGTGTAGGCAGGTATGGACAGGCATATGAATGGGAGATGACCAGTAGACCGTTGGTCCAACAACTAAATTATAACACTACTTGTACATCACATGACTGTAAAAATACTAGACTTGGAGGAAGAAGAGTCCAAACCACTAGGCTGGGCTTGGAATCTTTGCTTCAACTTTTGGTAGTTGTATGACTACAGTTGTATGACTATAGGTGACACATTCAAACCCAAGTGGCTTGTTTCTTCTTGGATAAAATGGGAGGGGAAGGTAAATAAAACATAACCCACCTCACATAGGTGGGTCCACCATAGCAGTCCACCTTTTCTTGCATAAATCCAGGCCTCCACGTCACTTCCAAGTTATCACTTTGCCATTTCTTCTGCTTTTGGCACATAATCCTCATCTCCTTATCTCAATGGAAACTTGGACTCTGCCTCTGGGTCCCTTAACTGATAGATGAGCTTTCATCTTATCATAAAGGGGGCTAAAATCTTTGTGCCAGACTTCTCTAAGTTCTCTATCACAATCCCATGGGTTGCCTGTCTTGTCCAATCCCCTCTCCTTTCCAATACCCCTTTATGTGTCATCTTCTTCCATTAGAAAGTCTTCTTCTAAGACAGAGACTGTCTTAACTGTTTACACTTGTATTGTCAGTGATTAATACAATATCTGGCACACAGTCATTGCTTTACAAAAGCTTTCTCTAACCATAAAGCACCATGCAAATGTGAGTTATTATTGCCCACCAGAATAACTGCCAATTCCTCATATTTAGCAAACGTTTATCTAGTTATAATTCTAGAATACGCCTGGACTTGATTTGCTGCTACCTCCTTGTGTTTAACAAGACCTGCTGACTTGTCTTACAATTGTGTATTGCTTCCAATCTTGAAACTTCAGGCTTTGATATTCTAAGTTTATATATTAGTTAGTAAGAACTTTGAACATCAATTGATTGGGTAATTGTTGAATAAATTGTGGCACTTGAATGCAATGGAATATTACTGAACCATAATAAACAATAATTATTAAGAATACCAAAAAGCTTGGGAAAACTGAAATGAACTGAGGAGGAATAAAGTGAGCAGAATCGGGGAAACAATATTCATGGTGTTGACAACAATTAAAATGAAAAGTGCCACCTAAAGGACTCTAGGGAAGTATGGCATAGTGGATAGAGTTCCGGACCTCAGTTTGAATCAGACCTTTACTAAGCTGTGTATGACCCTAAGCAAATCACTTAACTTCTCTGGACTTTCGTGTCTTTATCTTTAAAATGAAGGGATTAGACTCAGTGACATGAAAGTTTCCTTCCAACTCTAAATCTGTTATCTGGAAGATCCTAGGATCTTATGAGTGCTGTGTTATTTATAATGACAAAGAAGATTGATCTTGGGGAAAAGCTGAGAAATATACCTCCCTCTCTCATTAGTGTGGGTAGGGAATTTTGCATAGACTCCGACTATTCTGATGCTGTGGTTGGTTTGCTGAGTTGCTGTGCCTCCCCAAATATTTACATCCAACTTAGTAAGAATTTTATTCAGAAATGAAGGTGATCAAAGTAAGTGTAGCCATGATGGCAAATCAGAGACAGCAATCCACCTGTACTTTCTCAACGTTACCCTCCAACGAACTTTAAAATAACACCTCAAATCAAATTTTGGAGCAGCAGAAGCAACAAAAGATCAGGGTGAGACAATTTTCTGCCTTATGGAAACAGGTCACCAAGAAGAGTTTGTGGTGCCAGCATGAAGGTCTATCAGCACACCTATGAAGCAGTAGCAACTTCTGGAGCTCTCAACTCATAGACAACAACAGGAGTCAAGCAATTGTTCAAAAACAATTGCAAGGAACCCTTTTCTGGCACTAGACATAGCTGGCACTGATGGGCAACTCTATTGCTCATACGCAGTTCTGGGTCACAGTTCCAGGGCAGAGAAGAATGCTTGTGGTCAGTCATAAGGGAGCAAGGGCCCTTGTCAAATTCCAAGGCAGAGAAGAGCTCTAGCAAGGCAGCTGAGGGAGAAAAGAGGACCTGGTCACAATTTCATCACCAAAAGGAACGCTATTGCTTTGTGGCTGTAGGGGAACAAGAATCCTTCTAGAGTAAAGACTGGAGTGCAGACCAGGAGAATAGTAACCACACATCGACCTGTATCACATCACTGTAGAAGTGTGAAGACCTTGCAGACACCCAGAACTAGCTCTGAAAAAAGTAGCACAAAAACCCCTGAAGCTTAGGATAGTGCCTCTCCAAACCCAGGTGAGCACTGTCCAACTTTAACATAAAAGTCAATGTCAAGAAATAGGCTAGAAAAAAAGTGAGCAAACAACAAAAAAAGAACTTGACCAAAAAGAGTTACTATGATGGCAGGGAAAATCAAGCCACAAACTCAGAAGAAGATAACAACACACATGCGTGCACACGCATACACACACACACACACACACATACACACACACACACAAAACCAACCAAACCCTCAAAGAAAAATACTAATTGGGCTGAAGCACAGGAAGAATTCCTGGAAGAGTTAAAGAAAGATATGAATGGGAGAGGAAGAAGAGGGGAAAGAAATGAAAGTAATGCAAGGAAATTATGAAAATAGAATTAATAGCTTGATAAAGTAGGTATATCCAAAAATCTGAAGAAAAAAATACCTTAGAAAACAGAATTGGACAGGACACAGAGCCAAGAAGGTGGAGCAAAGGCAGAGACCCACTTGAGCTCTTCCAAATACTCCTCTAAATAACTTTAACACCTCAAATATGGAGTGTCAAAACCAACAAAATGTCAGGATAAAACTATTTTCCAGCCCACAACAATTTAGGATTCAGCATGAAGGGTGTATCTCAATAGGGTAGTGATTGAACCTAGAGCCCAG
>CM053581.1:392834575-392867298 GCA_028627135.1 Pseudochirops cupreus | reverse complement strand
TTATTAAATGCCTCCCATGTGCTGAGCACTTTGCAAACTTTTCTGATTTGCCATAATCATCACCATTTTTCAGATGAGAAAACTGAGACATAGAGAGTTCAAATGACTTACCTAGGGTCAAATGGCCTGTAAGTGTCTGAGCCTGGATTGGAACTTGGGTGTTTCTGACTCCAGGTCCGGCATTCCATCCACTATAGCACCTAGCTGCCTCAATGCATGCTCACACACACTCACACACACAGACACACACATACACACACACAGACACACACAGACGCACACACAGACACACACAGACACACACAGACACACACACAGACACATACACAGACGCAGACACACAGACAAACACAGAGAGACACACAGAGACACAGACACACGCATACACACACAGACACACAGAGAGACACACACAGATACACAGACACACACACATACACAGACACACACACGGACACACAGAGAGACACACACAGACACACACACAGACACACACACACACACACAGAGACACACACACAGACACACACAGACACAGACACACAGACACACACACACAGACACACACACAGACACACACACAGACACACAGGCACACAGTGTGATTTTTTAAATCTATTGACATCTATATTCCTTCAAGTGCTTTGCTATTACCCCTCCCCTCAAATACTGATTGATACACACACACATACACATTTGTATATATACACACACATAAACACTTTTCAGTAAGTTTTGTATGTATTCTACCAACATGTATGTTCATATATGTATATATTACATATGTGCATATTTACCTCTCTCTTTATGTATATACACATATGTATGTATAAGACATCTCTTTGGGTAAAGGAAGCAAATATATGCCTAGTATTGGTATTGTTAGATCTAAGGGTATGTCCAACTTAATGACTTTTTAATGTAATTTCAAATTATCTCCTAAAATCAATGAATATTCAAATAAAAATTTCAAGCTCTTATGTTTGAGAATTGTGCTCTCTGGGTTATTGTTCACTAGAAGTTTTGAACTTTCACTTCTGATTTGATTTACTACAAAACACTTGTGAGCCATGTACAGCAGAATTTTCTGGTACTGAGGATACGTGTTTGCCCAAAGCAACATTAGGAGGCTTTTATTGTTTTAGCCCCTTTATTCTGTGCCCTCCACAATTGCCTGTCTTGTTGATGCTTAGTCTTGGCTCTGTCTACCTATTTTGCTGTGTTGATGTGAGAACAAAGTTAGACCATATATGCCAAATTCCTTGTTAAAATGAAAAGCACTTGGCATTGCTAAAGATGATGTCCTTACCAAGAGCTCCCTACAATCAGAGGTCCAGATTGCTCCAAAGTATGCCAATTATTATTAATGGTAGTCAAAACATATTGGTGTCAGTTTTAGTAGTTTACAGAATGATTGTAAATGAGAAAGGCAGGGAAATAAAGGAATAAGAAGGCTCATTTGGCTCCCCTCCCTCCATACCAGATGATGAAAACCACCTTCAGTATGATCCTTTCAAGGTATATCTTGATTTCATTGCAGTTTTTGCAAACTATATAATACAGGCTTTTAAATATCTTGTGGCTTTGGGAGGGAGATGATGGCTGCCTTTCAAAATGGAGGCCTGGGCTGGGGAGTGAGTGAGTGAGCCTGGGTAGTGAAGAATCTCAGATCATCATTTGTAAGACAGCTAATCTCTGATGGGTAGCAGGACCCAGCCTGTAGAGATTTGTACAGTTTTACTGGTACAAACACCCTAGGTATGAAAGCTTTCATGGAAATTTTGGCTATATGACTATATTAACTTTGGCTAAGATTTGTGACTATTTTCAGAGTCTTTCACACATTTACAGGAAGTATCTTTCCTTTTAAACTTACATACAGTATTATTGTTATTTTTATGTGTTATGAAAGCAGAAAAACAGTTTAATTTGCTGTTTACTCATGTTTATTAAATCTCACATATAAATGTATAGACACACACACACACACACACACACACACACACACACACACACACTGGCTGAGCTAGATGAAAAAAAAAAGCCACAAAACCAAACACTAATGTGATGGAGATACTAGACTTGAATGCTCTTTCTAGCAAAGATTGGGTCTAACACAGTCATGATCAAGTCCAAAAGTGGGCTTCAGTATGAGCTGTGGCCACATACATAAACAAATAAATAGAGTAAAGACTACAAGGCCCGTGGAGAGTTGGATCTTGCTGTCTCTTTCATAAGTAATGAACGTGGCAACCACATAGACTTGGCACAGACCTGAGATACTCAAATCTACAAGCAGACTTTCAAATTGGCCAGTATAAGCTTATGGGGATTTACTGAGGGAAACAAGGGAATTGATGAGAGATGTGTATGTGTGTGCAAGGGAGTGAGGGGAGTGGATAGCATGGGGGGAATTCGTGGGAAAGGGTGGGGAAGGGTGTTTCAGAGAGAGCAGCATGAGTAAGAACATAACAGGTCTGGAAAGGGAAATAGTTGATCTTGGGTGTCCCAGCATTGGAAGTCTTTGGGACTGTTGTGAAGGATCTAAATGCATTTTCCAGCAGAGCTCTTTAGACATAAGAGAATTTATTCCCAAAGAGGCCCACCTGAGGAGGCCATCTGTCTCAAAGTTCTGTCTCACTGACCTGGGTGGTCCCAAGTCCCTGAAAGGGAATGTCTTTCACTTGAAAAATTCTGCACAAAGTAAACAGAAGACTAACTGGCTATTACATCTTTTACTTCCCACTGCCTCCCAAACCTTGCATGTTTTCTTCAACATGAACTTTCTTGTGTATTTCACTTTATCCATTAGACCATTAATATGGTGTATTACTCTTTTGAGGCTAAATATAGAGTTTGCTTTCAAATGTGGAGACATCCACTGAATATGGTAGGTCAAATATAAAGTTGAATCCCACTGACTAGAGATAGGAAATGGTACTTAACCATTCTTAGTTTAGTACATGTGTCAGGATAGGGAAGAACAACAGATGTATATACTAGAGATTTCATGAATTTGCAACCTTGGTGGTCACCATGGGAGGGCTGAAGGTGATCTATGATAGGGAACTGGTCACTCACTTGAGAAAGTATAGTTTAGTGTCTTGGCCTTCCCCTGGAGAATGCTTTGGGTGCATCATTGTTGGAAGTGAATAAAGTAGTATACAGTCAGTCTCTGCTTTCTTGATTATCTTTGAATGACTAGTAACAAGAGCTCCTAGATAGTCAGTCAATAAGCATTTACAAAGTGCTATGTGCCAGGGATTGTGCTAAGCACTGGTGATGCAAAGTAAGGCAAAAACATAGTGCTTGACCTGCTTCAAGTACCACGGATTCATACTGCTACCTGGAGAGCATAAACTCTAGTGAGGCTTTAGATGCAATGTGTGTAGACTTTTATCTCCAAAAGAAAATAGGAAGAACATAGGCAGCATTTCAATGATAACAGACCACTGCTTTATGCAATTGAGAACCATTTTGCCTGGTAGGTAAACATGGGAATCAGAAGACTTCTGCTATAGCTAAAACATTTATTAAATGCCTACTGTGTGAAGCACTGTTCTAGGTGCTGAGGATCCAAAACCAAAACTGAGACAATTCTCATCAATATAGATGTCACTACAATTTTTTGGGAGGTAAACAAAATCATGAGGTAGAATCTTGATGCTTATTAAAGTGGGCCTTTAAAAGAACATAAAGCAAAAATGAATATAAAATGAAAATGATTTAAAATTGAATGAATCAAGGGTGGCAAGAAGAAGACTGTCCAATAGCAAAACTTGTAGCATGAAAAATATTAAGCAAGAATAACACAGACAGGAAATTTTAGGTTGTCACAAAAAGAAGAAAAAACAAATAGTTTTTCTCCCCTAACATCCCAATGTGGAATAAAGGGAAAAATCCCTTTCTAGTAATTTTCCAGAGAAAATAATGCCTCTAAAGGAACTGCTTATATGATATACATAAGAGAGCAGTGTAAGAAGACACTATTTGAAAAAAATCATTCATAATAAATTGTTAATTTATGCCCTTGATTCTTTAAAATGAATTTTTATTTATATCTTCTGTTTTTTTTTTCATTGCCCCAATCTCCCATGGTACCCCTTCTTCCCCACCCCTTCTGTGAGCATACATGTCCTTAATTTTTTAAAAATGTGATATTATCTAACCAAAACATAAAGATATATTACAGAATACAAATGAATGTCAATCCCTGCTCCCATTATGAAGCAACCAAAAATCTCTCCCCTCTCCCTCAAAATGGACATTGCTTTTCTCTCAATAGCAAAAAATCTTTAAAATAAAGTTCTATCTCTTCCACTCCAGTTGCTCCTTGCCATCAACTCCCTTCATTCTCCTTCATACTTCATAGAAAAAATCCAACCCAAGTCAAAGAGGAAACCTGAACAATACATTTCCCACTAGAGGGACCCAACACAACAGTAAGAATTGCAGGGTCCTGTAAGCTGGCTGACAGTCCCAGAAAACTCAGGTTTCCTAGATATGCTCATATCACATAAGATTCTCAGAACATTAATTAGTAGACCTGGTAGATACCTAACAGGTCTCATTCTAGGGATATTCAGGAAAGTACCACTACTTCCAAAAATACTTTTTTCTCAGCTACACACTGATAACTAATATTCATCTGGAAAGAGATCCCATTATTAAGGGTAATGCTTGGTGAATATTTATTAACCACCCACTATATTCCAGTCACTAGACTAGGTATTAGAGATATAAAGACCAAAATGAAAGTCCCTGCCTTCAAGGAGTTTATATTCTACTATGGGAAACAATATGCTCACAGACAAGTAAATACAAAGTAATTTTGGTGGAAAGTTGGAAGTCCCTGAGGGAATCAGGAGAGGCCTGTATCACTTGACTGGACCTTGAAGGGATGCTCCTGAGAAACAGGCAAGAGGTTGTTTTTTTTTCCAGAAATTGTGGACATCATGAAAGACACAGAGAAGGGAAAATGGAAAGTCACATGGGGAGAAGAAAAAAGCTATTTTGACTGGAACACATAGAAAGTTAGGGGGAGTTATGCATAATCAGACAATAAGGAAACGTTGTAGCCAAATTGTGAAAGCTTTCAATGCTAGATAAAGAAGTTTATATTTTTATCCTAGAAATAATAGGGAGCCACTGATACTTCTTGAGCAGGAGCATGGGATGGTAATACATCAACACTTTAGGAATATTGATTTGGTAGCAGAGTGGAGGATGGATAAGAGCAGGAGAAACTGGATGCAAGGATACTCATTAAGAGGATATTGTAACGGTTCAAGTGAAACATGATAAAAATCTGGATATGGGCAGTGACCCTGTGAACAGAGAGAGGGAGAAGAGGAGAGATATTGCAGAGATTGAGTTGATAAGATCTAGGGCTATCTGAATGGAGACAGACCACCCGGCTCTCATATACCTACTGCAAAACCACCCCCTAAAATTAGCACCAGACCAAATAACTGTTGAGAAATCTAAATCTACTCAGAACTGCAGAATAAGTCAGTCAGAAGCCCAAAGTCAGCAAAGGGATGGGCAAATAGTCTGTAGCCTTTCAGCATAACAAGAGAGAAGACAGAGACTCCCATGTGTAGCCTGCAAGACTCTATGTCTAGGGGCAGCTAGGCAGTGCAGTGAATAGAGTACTGGCCCTGGAGTCAGGAGGACCTGAATTCAAATCCAGCCTCAGACGCTTAACACAAAACTAGCCATGTGACCTTGGGCAAGTCACTTAACCCCAATTGCCCTGCCTTCTCCCCTCCAAAAAGCAAAAAAGAAAAAGGGTCTATGTCTGGAGGCAACAGGAGTGGAGGGCACCCCCAAGAAAACCACAGGGTGGTCAGAAACTCAGAGCAGGGGCTTTGGAATTCCTGGGGACCTTCAATGATCAGAGTGATACAACTCATAAAGGAGCAGCCCAAAGATGAAGGAGCTTTGATGTCCTCAGTTTTGATGTCCTGAAACAACTGACATGAAGACCCAGCACTCTGAACTTCACAGATCCAAAGCAGCCTAATTTTTAAAGGTGGAGGTCAGTCCCAGGAACTCAAGTGACCCAAGCATGACTGAACCCCAAAGCACAGCAGTGAGGGCAATGCAGTCCTGACACACAACTGAATATCAGAAGCTATTGAGTTGAAGACATGGACATAAATCAAAAAGATACTGACCATCATTCAAAAAATTAGTGTGGCTCTAGACTAGATGCTTCAAAAGCCAGATTAGAAAGAGAAAGTAGTTATAACAAATGTAAGCAGAGACTCAAAAGACCAAAAAAATTTATTTTCCACAGGAACTGTGTGAATATCTAGAAGAATAAAAATGAAATAAATCTCTGGAGAATAAGAATAAATAGCTTAGAAGAGAAACTTCTAAGTCTTAGCTAAGTAAATGGACTCTTGAAAATTAGAAAAGGCCAAACAGAAATCAACGATTCAGTAAAATAGCAAGAAATGACATAATAAAATCCAAGGATTAAAAAAAAAGAAAATGCAAGATATTTGATACTCTAAAAATTTATTTGGAAAACAGGTCAAGGGGAGATCATTTAAGAATCATTCAAGTCACTTGGAAATAATAATGTTTTAAAAGCCCATGATTTCAAGAAGTAATAAATGAAAACCATCCAAATCTCTATGATTTTTGAGGGCACTGTCACTTTCCTAATCACTCAAGCTTGCAACTTCAAACTTCTCACTCCTCAACTCCTCACTTAAACTCACCTGACACATACAATCTCTTGTCACTTCTTGTCAGATCTTGTCAGTTTTACCTTTGCAACATATCTTTTATATGTCTCCTTTTCTACACTCACACAGTCACCACCAAAGGTCTCCATTACCCCATGTTTGGACAATCACTTTAACCTGTTGGTTGGTATCCCTGCCTCAAGTATCTCCCTATTTCCATCCACGACTTTGTTAAAACATAAGTCTGACAATGTCACTTTCCTACTAAAGGAACTTCAATGGTTCCCTATTTTTATGGCCAGAATCAAATATAAAATGCCATTCCCATCACATTCCCTCTGCTGTTTTTCTAACTTCACCTGGCCTCTCTTCAGAGGAAAAAACACAACTCCACATTTCCTTACTCATCTCCTAGGCTGGCTGACTGGCTTACCTATCTAGAAAGGGAAGAAACACCATTACATAGAGCTTTCTTCCTATAGGAGAGAAATGCCATTCTATCACATTCTCTCCATTAGTTGCTTGTCTAGGCCTGCCTTCAAGTGAAGGAGAGAAACACCATTCCATCAAGTTCCCTTCGCTGGGGCTCTTGTCTCATCCTGCCTCAACATAAGCACCTCCCCACCCATCCCACATTACACTGCTGCCTAAAATCCTGAGAGGGCTCTATCCTCAGGGTGAAACCTAAGGGATATTGATAACCTATCTGAACTCATTCCTCAATAATCACACAACCACACACACTCACACCCACACCCACACCCTCATCACTCCCCCCCCGCCCAATCTTTCTTCCTCCATCCCTGTGATTTTGAACCCCTGGCTATCGTTGTTCAGATATGATTTTTGGTCTCTCAATGATCAGTCCTTATTCTCATTCTGCCATGGTCATGTACTGAATACAGTTGATGAGGATCAATAGTTTCTTCTTATATGAGCCAATCTAAAGAAAAGATATAGATTATAGATTTTAGTGCTATGTAAGACTTCAGTTAAGTCTAGTTAAATCCCTCAATTTATTAGCTGAAGAGGTGATATAGTGGGAAAAGGGCTGGGTTTCATTATCAGAGAACCTGGGTTCAAATCTTGTCTGCCATTTTCTACATCGAGACCTTAGACATTCACTTAACTTCTCAGGGTCTCAGTCCACCTATCTGGAAAAGGAAGCAATGGACTAGATACCTTTAAAGTCTTTTCCCTCCCTCTATGCATTTACAAACCATTTTAATTCTATTGCTTTAAGCCAAAAAGTTGCAGCATTCTATAACAGATAAATATAGAAAGATTTGAGTTTGGCTCTGAATTCCACAAGAACCAAGTAGAGTGAGTGTTATGCCTATCAAATATATTTATAAATGCCAACATGATAGTGCCAATTCACATATGCACCATTTAAAATATCTTTCAAAACTTATTTAATTTTTAATTTATGGAACAAAACAAATATTTTCATGATATAGTATAATAAAAAAAGATTACTATACATGAAACTGTAAATCTATTGTGCACCACTTGCTATTCCTTTTAAATATTCAATAATGCCGTCATATACATTTCTTTTTTTCCTTTTTTCTTTACGCCTTCCCCCCCCCACCCTAGAGATGTCTGTCTGTGTGTGTGTGTGTGTGTGTGTGTGTGTGTGTGTGTGTGTGTGTGTATTTCTCTATGTACTTCTATTTGTCAATTCTTTCTCTGGATGTAGACAGTATTTTCATACGTCTTTCATTTTTCATTGGTGTATTTATAATAGTCAAAATGACTTTATTGCTCAAAGTTGTTCTTAAACAATATTGTTGTTACTATATACAATATTACTATATTATATATTTACTATAAACTACTCTATTCTCTTAATTCTGAACATTTTATTCTTCATTATTTCATGCAAGTCTTTCCATATTTTTCTAAAATCATTGAGCTCATTGTTTCTTACAGCACAGTAGTATTCTATCACAATCATATATCCAGACTTTTTCAACCATTTCCCAATTGATAGGTATCCCTGCAATTTCCAGTTCTTTGCCACCACAAAGAGAGGTATTATAAATATTCTAGAATGTATATGCTCTTTCCCTTTTTCCTTAATCATCTTTGAAAATAGACAAAATCCTTAACTGGGAAGAGATAACAATCATACCATTAACTAGGAAGAAAGTTCATGGTACTTTTGAGAATTTCAGAGGATGAAAAAGAAAATATTCCAACTTTTTCAGTGCAAAAGGAGGTTATTTCTTTACTGTTAGTGAGTATTACAGGGAAGAGATATCTCCTTGAACATAATAAGATAATAAGATTGATGAATGATTTATGGTTCACTTTTAGCCTCAATGGACTTTTTTTTATTTTCACAAACGTATTTTGGCTGAGTTAATTAAAACAAAATGACAGATTTATGCTTTAATTTGCAAAACATTTTGCTGCATTTTAATGACAAAACCTGACTCTGCTGAAGCAGGATTTTCCCTGCTGCTTTTGCATTGACTTAATTTCTACCTAGAACATGTTTAAATTATACATTCAGAACTTTTTAAGTATTAAAAACATGCTTCATACTCCATGTAGCCATCCCATTCCATCCATTTCCTTGCTGTGTGCCTTCACATATGTACCTAATTCTAACCCCTTTCCACCTAGTGCTCTGGGAACCATAATCAAATCAACAACCATTGTTTCTGAAAGGGACATGTCAACTGACTTATCTTCGTTCCACTCTGCTGCACTCCATTTCACTATGGCTTTATTCTCTATCCCCATATCTTCCCAAACCTAAACACCCTTTCCTGGTCACCACTTGCCTATAAGTGTTGTTTGCTTATCATATTGGCTTCTTTCTAGAGTTTTTATTCCCCTCAAAAAACTGAAGAGAATATGAAACTGCATGTTTTCTTTTTTGGACACTAGAAATCAAAAGTAAAAAAAAAATCAAAAAGTGAAAAAAACCAAAAAACTCTTGTCAGCTCCATGCTTCAAGAAGGCACAGAACACTGAGTAACCATTCTCCACTGATAAAGGGGCTTTTATGCAAATAGGTTATAAGCCATAGGTTACACAAAATACACATAATTTGGGGGAATAGGCTATTTTCTTGGCACCATTTTAAAATTTTTGTTTATTTATTTATTCGTTGCTTTTTGGAGGGAGGAGGACAGGGAAATTGGGGTTAAGTGATTTTCCCAAGGTTACATGGCTAGTAAGTGTTACACCGGTTTTTTTTTTTAAAAGAGAAAGAAGAAGAACTAAATGGATAAGATGGAGAATGGCAGTTGGGATGATGTAGTGAAAATGCAATACTTTCTGAAGCCAGGCTACATGAGTTCGAGTTCCAACTTTGCTAATTGTTAGCTGTCACCTGGGTAAAGCATTCAAACTCCTTGGGTTCTTTCTTTGCCTGAAAAATGAATGGGTTGGATTAGATAATCTCTAACGTGCCTCCTGGGTTTAATTTTTATGAAAACCCCCACAAAACTTAAGAACAAGAATTCCTGCCCTCTGTATTTTTACTTTTTTTTTCAATTCAAAGTTAGACTGTATATAATATGGAGACTAGTTTATAGGGAACAAATAGCTATAGTTTATTACATTGTGCCCACACTTAGTTCTTCAGTTAATGATGTGAGCCCTAATATGAAATAACACATTATATAACTTTCTAGAAGTAGTTTTACATGAGAAATATGGAGATCTTCAGTCTCTCTTTCTGGACTGCCTTTAGAGTTAGAGAGTGAGTATGATAGAGCTGAAAGCATGATGCAAGGCACAGAGTGCTGGATTCAGAGTCAAGAACCATGGGTTCAAACCCTTTCTTATATATTTCACTATATAAATATGAAATGTCATTATCCTATCATATCATCATTATTAACTGACCCTTGTCTCCAGACTGATTCTAAACATTCTGGACTTGCTTGAATTTCTCTCAACAAATTCAGGAGTTAGGGTTTCAGTCAGAAAAAAATGTATAATGTTATAAAGAATTCAAGCCAATAAAAACTTTAGATGCCAACTTTAAACAAACATAGACTAAGGATGAGTATTTACCTTCAGGGACATCTGAAAACTAATTGTATTTTGGATTTATACCCACCCCTCTTGTTTCTGCTGAAATAATAGATAACTAGTCCTTCTAGCTATCCATTAAGGATAACTATATCCATTAAGGAGTCTTCCTCAACTCTTTACATTCCCTTCCTCTCCCTTAAAAACTATTAAATGCCAAGTTCTGTTATTTCTACCTCTGCAATAGCTTTTGTATCCCTAACCTTCTTTCCAATAATTCAGCTATGATCCAAGCTCTAGTCTCCATAAACTCTCACAAGGACTATTGCAATAACTTCCTAATTATTTTCCCCATTTTCAGTGTTTCCTTCAATCCATCCTCTATGGGGGTAGGAAACCTGTGGCCTTGAGGCCACATGTGAACTTCTAGGTCCTTGGGTGTGGCTTTTGATTGAATCCAAGTTTTACAGAACACGTTCTTTTATTAAGGGGATTCACTTCTATGAAATTTGGATTCAGTCAAAGGGCTGCACTTGAGGACCTAGAGGGCCCCTGGTGGCCTTGAGTTTGCAGGTTCCCCACCCCTGAACCAAACTGACATTCCTAAAGCACAGAACTGACCAGGTCACTCTTCTTTTTTAAGACTCTTCAGTGCTTTCCAATCATATTTAGTAAATAAATTGAAACTTCTGTTTGGCATTTAAAAACCTTGATATGACTCTAATTTACCTTTACAGATGGATTTCAGATTATAATACTTTCCCCATGTTCCAGCTAAAGTGGCCTGCTGGGTACTCCTCATACATGACATTGTTTCCATTCTCTGTGCTTAAAGTGTTCTTCCTTCTCATTCTTCCTCTTGTAATTCCTATTTCCCTTCAAGGCTCAGCTCAAGTGTTAACTTCTAGATGAGGCTTTTCCCTCCCTCCCTCAGTTATTAACATTCTTAATACAAAAATTCCTTTCTATTTATATATATCTTGAACTTAATTATTTGTATATATGTGTGTATGCATGCATATGTATATAGAGTTATATATATATATATATATATACATATACATATATATGTATATGTATATATAGTTTTCCACCTTCTACCTCCATCCCTTGTTGTTCAGTCATTCATTCATGTTCAACAGTCCATGGGATGTTCTTGGAAAAGATCCTGAAGTGGTTTGCCATTTCTCTCTCCAGTGGATTAAAGAAAACAGAAGATATGTGACTTAGTCAGGGCCACACAGCTGGTCTGAGGCTGCATTTGAACTCAGGTCTTCCTGACTCCAGGCCCAGCACTGAGCCATCTAATTGCCTCATTTCTTAGTAGAATGTAAAAATCTAGGAGGCAGGGACTATTTCATTTTTATTTTTGTATCCCCAATGCCTAACATTGCTTGACACATAGTTGACTCTTAATAAATGCTTGAAGAATTGAATTAATTTTTTTCTGTCAATTCTCTATTTTGAAGATCATCTATCAAATTTTGTAGCAAAATTAAAAACTTTTCTAGTTTATGAATAAAAAGATACTGACTTCTCTTTCCCAGACATGGCCCCATCACTAATACTCACTAATAATTGTAGATCAAAGACATGAGAATATTATCTGGTTTAAAATTTATTTTACTTTCCAACCTTCAGACTCCCTTTTATCTTTTATAACAGATGAGTTTTCTTACCTTTCCTTTATCCCTCAAACACAACTATTAGCACTTAAGCCCTTGGAATATCCCTTGGTAGTTCCTATTTGCTACTTTCCTTCTTTATTTTTATGCCACAAAGATTCCAACATTGTTCATAGCCTACTTTGGAAAAATAGAAGTAGAACATAAAATGAAACAGATTTTCTTTTTTGAAAATAAAATAGAAAGTTATACTCTGTTGTTTAGCTATAGTACCTAATGCGTGGTTGTATACTTACATATTAATTCAATACAGAGATTATTTTGTGCCTATCAAACATTTGGGCAATAGGGAGGGATCTGTTAGGACAGGATGGTGAAAGACAGTAAAAGACAGAGAAAGGCTATAGGGCTCAGGGCTATTTTGGTGCCTACAGTCTGAGGCATGGATGCCCCATGGAAAACTTCTGAAAACAAAACAAAACAGAACCACACACTAGAGCTGAAAGAATCTTTCTTCTGCCCAGCATCCAATTTTGTAAATTGATTTTAACTTTTTATTAGCCACTAAAATAAAATTATATTAAAAAATTAAACCCATCATTGCTTAGATTATTATTCCTCCTGGGTAAAGATTCAACCTATTACTTGTGACACTGAATTAATCTTGTGGGACCAATTACCATGAAAGTGAGTTTATGGTCTCAGAACTGGAAGTTGACATAGAGTCCACTTAAAGCAATTTAGGCAGAATTCTACATGTCCTGGAGAAGTGAAATCCAGTGCTGCTTCACCTTTGCATCCTCTAAAGAGCACTGTAAAACACCATCCACAATATAATAGTGACCTGTGAAGACTAATTCATATACTCTAGTTTCCTTTAAATTGAAGAGTAATACATTCTATTCATTTTACAAAATCAAAATAGCTTTGTCTTTCAGGATCTTCTTTTTTTTTAACAGACAAGAATTCCTTCTCTTCTTCAGAAAACCTGAGATATGATAGGTAAACAGAAATATTTCCATATACAACGCTTTTAAATTCTTTCCCTGGAGCCATTTGGACTCCAAAACATGAGTGACAAGATTTGAGCTCTATGCACATGCATGCTCATACACAATATTGCATAAAAAAACAAGGAGACAATATTTGGATATCTGAAATAAAAATTGGTTGACCAAACAAAATCTGTGTACTGTGTTAAAGAATGAGACTGAGGTAGGTAGGCTCATTAAGTTTGGTTTGACTGGAATTCATTGCAATACCACCCACCTTTCTCTAGTGCCATTGAAATATTCTAACCAATTGAACCAGATGTGCATTGAAGGCCAAGGAAATCGATGGTATCCATAGAAAAGTGATCTTCTTGGCTAGGAAATATCTAGGATAGGTTTAAGTTGTGCTCCTGGTTACTATCCCTTAACAGGGAAGGAGTGCCTCAAACTATATATAAAAAGCCTTGATTCCCTTCTTACCAAATGTCAGTTACAAAAAGACAACATAACACAAAATGAATAGCAAACAAGCCCATTTATCCAAGCTGATAGCAAACAAAATTAGCGATGCTATACGGTTGAGAAAGTATTAGACAAAACAGCGAATGAGTTTTCCAATCTGGAGCAAGAAAAGTCAAACCCAGATCTCACCCAAAGTGAAATTCCCCAAAATCTCAAGCGTGCTCAGCTGGGGATGGGGACAGGATTGAGGAACTGACACCCTTATAGCTTGGCTTCTTTCCAGAATCTTTCTTTCCTTTTAGGGACCTCTGGCCGAAGAGAATTTACAACCTCATGTCTCATCTCTTGAAGCCAGAAAGCAGAAGACCAGGATTTCTCTTCTTTTCAAAGCTCTAAATAGGCTAGATTTCATCCACAACAGGAATGGAATGGCATGGAAAGATATTTATAGAACAAGGGTTTCTAAAATCATTCCTAGACTCTAGAAGCCCTCTGCAGAAGCTTTAAGTCTCCCTAACTCATGAAAGATGATTTATCATACTTTTTACTTGGTCTTCATGAGTATGTGTGACACATTTCATTAGAGTATGGTCACAGTATACCTATTTTACCTTTTTAAAAGTCAAATCTATATTTAATACTCAGTCATAAAGGATATAATTTTTCTGCCTCAAACAAATTTAATATTTTATCCAAATTAATCACTAAACTTTGCTTCAACAAACAACAAAATGACAAAAATGAAACTTAAATTATGAGAAATAAATTGCCAAATTTTATGTAGTGATTTCTCAGGGTAAAGGAAAATATAGTGAATATACATGGCCTTTATGTTTAATCAGATCATTCAGCAACCCAAACTAACCAAAGTGCGAAGGAATTTCAGAGGCTACCTAAACCTTTAAATGTAGACCATTACTTTCTGAGGCCACCTGTTTTACTGTAGTGGATAGAATTGTTAGGAAGTTTTTTGAGTCAAAATTCTTTGTAATATCTATCCATCATTCTTATTTCTATCTTCAGTGGTCTAGCAAAACAAGACTAATCCTTTTCTAATGAGACAATTTTTCAAATACCTGAAGATGGCACATCTAAGTCTTCTCTTCTTCAGGCTAAACATTTTCCATAATAGCAGAGGTGAATGAAGATATGTCCAGTAAGTTAAACTAGAACCCCTCCCATAGCTTAGTACTACTATAGCTTTTGTTTCCCTCCTTCTTTGCAGATGTTATCCTTTTTATTTTTTCTCCTACAAGTGCTTTTACCATCCTTCTCTATTTTGTTCAAGCTCTTAAGTCTTATTTACAATCTATTACCTATTCAGCCATCCCAAATGTTCCCATTAAATCTTACTTCCTGCCATTCTTCCTCAGCAAGGAATTTTTGATATTCATGTTTATTTCTTAATGGCTCAAATACTTCATTATATCAGCCAGACTAATCACTTTCCTTGCACACATATTGATAGGCTTGAATTAGAGAAATACAAGAAATGATTCCTAAGCCTAGTTATTATTTTTACCAGATAATGAAAGATATATCTCAATTATTAAAGGATAGAATTATCTAGGTCATTATTTTTATATCTTTTTTTTTAAAAAAAACCCAAGCATTGCTAAATTCTTTCAGATTTCTTCTATCAAAGCATTTATTAGATAAATGACTTGTTTCTCTGTTCTCATTATTTAGAACATATGATTAAAAAGAAAAAGTTTATTCTGAAGGAAAGCGTTATGGAGCACTTGGAAAAAGTCTTAAATTTAAGTGTTCATTTTTATGTCTTTTTAGTCTTATCCTAAAAGGTGCATCTGAACAGGATTAGCAATGATGTTGACATCATTTCATCAACCATAATGAGGAGGGATTTTTTAGAAGATAAACAACTCAAAAAACTTTTGTCAAGTACATAATTAGACTAACTATGCCATATTCATGGAGAAGGAAATGGCAAACCATTCCAGTATCTTTGCCAAGAAAACCCCCCAAATGGGGTTATGAAGAGTTGGGCATGACTGAAGAATAACTGAACAACAATGCCATATTCATCAGAGAAATAAAAAAAAATGAGTCACTTCTTTACTGGAAAACTGTTCTGAATTTCCAGTAATCTAAATGTGTAAAAGAAGAAGCAGTTTCTAGAGAGAATATTTCTTAGGCCAACCCACTTGAAGAACTGGAAAATTAAAGAAAAGACACTTGTTAAGGAAAGCTTTTCTCCTCTATTTTAAAGCCACTTAAAGCTAGAATTAGTAGTGTCTATGACAAAGTTGGTAATAGAAAAATTGCTTTTCTAAAATGCAAAATAGTCCCTCCTGTTACTTAAACTTTATATCTTCTTAGAAGCTAAGGGTGCTTTGAATGTGGTAGGTGCCTAATAAATGTTTGTCAAACTGAAATGCTGTCAAGGAATTAAATACATGGATATTTCAGGGCAGAATTGGGGGATGATAAGTTAGTACACAAAATCAAGAGAGTGTGGTACAAATCCCAGTATCATTGAAATGGCTATTCATGGTTCTAGATAAAAGGAGAGCCAAGGCAAACAAGAATAGGCTGGAGAGAACTGGGAGAGTCCAGAGACTGGGGATAAAGAACAATTTTAGTAGGTATGAGAAAATGGAAGAGATAAGAAGTTGTGTTCAGAAAGGACAATTTCAGATTTTGAAAACTTGCATGTTTTAAATTTTATTTCATGAAATATTTTGTGTCTTTTCTGATATTCCATTTGAGATCATTTTGAACTGCCTAACATTTCCTGGGACATATTGTATGTACTTTTCCCCATTTCTCCTGGTCTAGTGAGTTTAGCTGAACAAAATCACAAAACCTTGTTTTGACACTTTATAACTACATAACAACATCATCATCATCATCATCAACATCAACATCATCATCATCATCATCATCATCATCTCATCACTGGCTTGTAAGATCCTTTTACTAGACTATACAGAGTACTTATAAATAGAATCAGCAAAGTAGATAAAGTAGATAAAACTATGGATGACATAAAAAGGCCATAGGGTAGATAACTTACCCACCTTCCTTTCTAGTTGTCCCTAAAAAGGTCTATGAGACTAACATCTTCAAGGGGAAAAAAAAAAAAGCATCTGACCTTGTGTTGTCTTTCTCCAGGGCAAGCATGAGACTATCTGGTAGTTTCTGAGAGTAAAAATGTATCTTAGTTATCTATATTTTCCTCCAAGGCCTGACAGTGTTTTGCTCACAGTAGAAGCTTAATATGTGGTTGTTGATTAAATCAATGAACTACATATATAGTTTTGTAGTTGAAACTTGGTTTTTCAAGTTCAATCTTTTAGACTTACTGTAAAGATATAGTTACTATCATCATGTAGTCTTCAAAGCAAAATAGTAGGAAAAAGAATTACCAATAAAATTTTAGTACTCTTGAATTGTTCTGTTGAATATTTTACACAGTCCAAGAAAAAAAAATCTTTAAAATTACTGCAGAAATGATTTCACTAAAACAAGACTATGTTAAATTTCTCTACCAAATGGTTAATTAAGCATGTCAAAAATAAAGACTACTTGTGTTTGAGAAGTAAAACTTTCAAAACTTGTCAAGAGAAATATAATTTAGAAATAAAAAGTAACTTGGTTTAGAGAAATGGTTGGGTTGTAAATGAAATAAAATTTAAAACAGCTCTGCTACATATGATCTAGCACAAAGAATTTAATCTTTCTGGAGTGTCAGTTTCCCTATCTGTGAAATGAGGTCATCACTTCTGGCTTGACAAATCTCTTAATTCATCTTTTATTGACTCCCTTTTATTGAATCCCTCCTCAACAGCTCTTCCAAACATGTTCATTTTTTCTCAAACTCCGACCTCAGTAACTTCTTGCCTACCTCTTTCAGAACAAATTATCTAGGGGGTAGAGCAAAGATGGCAGAGTAAAAGCAGGAATTTGCATGAGCTCCTGTCCCAATCCTCTCCAATACCAGTAAAATATGTCTCTAAACAAATTTTAGAGGTACAGAACTCACAAAGTGACAGAGAGAAACAAATTTCCTGTTGAAGGCAGCCTGGCAGGCCAACAGGAAGGGTCTATGGCACCATGCTGGGAGCCAAGCACAGTTCCATGTGAGCCATGTGGGCCCAGACCCAGGGTGGCCCCTACCAGTGGCACAGAATGGCCAAGGCAGACTTCAGTAGAGTGAAGCATCTGCAGCTTTGGCAGTTTCCAGACTTCTCAACCCATAAACCCCAAAGAGAAAGTAAAAGGTCAGTAGGGAACTCTGTTAGAACTGGGTGGAGGAGAGTGTGGTCCAAACTCCTGCCCCTGGAGCCAGAGGTGGTGGAGGTATGGTGGCTGCCTCCCAAACTCCTGGCCTGCAGATCATAGGGGAACCAAGAGACCATTCAGAGGGTAATTGCTCTTGCTTTGACCTTCTTGGATCTGGGTCACAGTCTTGGGTGGTGGTCCTGGAGTAAGGAATGCTAGCTGTTAGAGCTTGTGTTAGCTATAGAGAGGGTGCTCTCCTCATAGCTCTGGCAACTGCAAAGCCTCCAGTAATTTAGGACACAGCTCTCTCAACTCTGGAAGCAGAGTTCTACCATGGCAAAGAGCTCAAAAGTCAAGTAATTGGCTGGCAAGATGAGCAGGCAGAGGAAGCACAATCAGAGCATAGAATTCTGTTTTCAGGACAAAAAGAATCAAAACATGGAACCAGAAGAAGACAACAAAGTCCAAACTTCTGAATCAAAAACTTCCAAGAAAAATATGAAGTGGTTACAGGCCATGGAGGAGTTCAAGAAGAATTTTGAAAATCAAGTAAGAGAAGTGGAGGAAAAATTTGGAAGAGCAATGAGAATGATTCAAGAAAATCAAAAAAAGTGAGTCAACAGTCTGCTAAAGGAGACCCCCAAAATACTGAAGAAGATGAAACCTTAAAAAATACACTAACTCCAATTGCAAAAAGGCTCAGAAAGCCAATGAGGAGAAGAATGCTTTAAAAAGCTGAATCAGCCAGATGGAAAAGGAATTTCAAAAACTCACTGCTTCAGAATTAGATTGGAGCAAATGGAAACTAATGACTTTATGAGAAACCAAGATACTATAAAACAGATCCAAAAGAATGAAAAAAATAGAAGGCATTGGGAAATATCTCATTGGAAAAACCATTGACCTGGAAAATAGATCCAAGAGAGAGCTTTTAAAAATCACTGTACAACCTTAAAGCCATGTTGAAAGAAAGAGCCTAGACAACATCTTTCAAGAAATTCTCAAGGAAAATTGCCCTGATATTCCAAAATCAAAGGGGAAAATAGAAATTGAAGGAATTCACCAATTGCTTCTTGAAAAAGATCCCCAAAAGAAAACTCCTAAGATATATAGCCAAATTCCAGAGTTCTCAGGTCAAGGAAAAAATATTATAAGCAGCCAGGAAGAAACAATTTGAGTAATGTGGAAACATCATCAGGATAACACAAGATCTAGCAGTTTCTACATTGAAGGATCTAAGGTCTTGGAATAACATATTCCAGAGGTCAAAGGAGCTAGGATCAAAACCAAGAATCACCTACCCAGCAAAATAGAATATAATGCTTCAGAGGAAAATATGGTCATTCAATGAAATAGAGGATTTTCAAGTATTCTTGATGAAAAAACCAGAGCTGAACAAAAAATTTGACTTTCAAATACAAGAAGCAATAGAAGTATGAGAGTGTAAAAGGGAAAGAGAAATCATAAGGAACTTATTAGAGTTGAACTACTTACATTCCTACATGGAATAATGATAATTGTAACTCATGAGACTTCTCAGTATGAGGATAGTTGAAAGGAATATATGTGTATATTTATATGTATACATAAATATATGTATGTATAGGAGGGTGTATGTGTGAATAAATACATATGTGAGTGTGTGTATATGTGTGTACATGTATACACAGACAGAGGGCACAGGATTAGTTGAATAGGAGCGCATGATATCTAAAAAATAAAATTAGGAGGTGAGAGGGGAATATAATGGGAGCATGAGAAAGGGAGAGATAAAATAGGGTAAACTATCTCATATAAAAGAGGCAAGAGAAAACTGTTACAAAGGAGGGGAAGAAAAGGAAGGTAAAAGGGAATGGGTCAACCTTACTCTCACTGAATTTGGCTTAAGGAGGGAATAACATACACACTAAATTGGGTATCTCACCTTACAGGAAAGTGGGGGGAAGGAGATAAGAGGGGGGATAATAGAATGGAGGCAAATTGGGGGAAAGTGTAGTTAGAAGCAAATACTTTTGAAAGGGGACAGAGTTAAAGTAGAAAATAAAATAAGTGGGGTGTGGGAAAGGATGGAGGGAAATATAGTTAGTCTTTCACAATATAACTACTATAGAAACATTGTGTGTAACTACACATGCACAACCTATATTGAATTGCTTGTCTTCCCAGTGGGAGTTGGTGAGGAGAGAAGGGAAAGAATCTGGAAATCAAAGTTTTAAAAACAGATGTTTAAAAAAAATTTTTTTTACATGCAAGTGGGAAATAAGATATACAGGCACTGGGGTATAGAAATCCATCTTGCGCTACTAGACAGGGGGAAGGATGGGGGACAATATAAGAAAGAACAGATTGGGGAAAGGGGTATTTAGTGTGCTTGCTATCTTGAGGTGGGGGATAGGGGAATGACAGGGAGAAAATTTGTAACTTAAAATCTTGTGGAAATGAATGTTGAAAGCTAAAAATAAATAAATAAAAGATTTAAAACAACCAAATGATCTTGTCTTTTGCTTTACTGATAAAGGTGATTCTATGAGGGTTTTTTCAAATTACCTCATAGGATCTTAATATTACCTATTCTTCCATTTAACACACATGAATAAAACATCTATTATATGCAAATTGAGAATGACCATGGCTTAATGGGTAGAGGACCAGCTTCAGATTTAGAAATTCACTTTGGTTCAATTTCTGTCTCTGACACAATTTTGGTATGCAAATCACAGAACTACTCTAAGTCTCAATTTCCTTATTTGTAAAGTGATAAAATATGTGGCATCTATGTCACAGGGTAATTGCAAGGACTGAGATTTGATAATATATATATAAAATATTATGACAATATATTATTCTACTCTTTAACTTTGTGGTCCTTTGGGGACCACAACTAATCACAGGATCTAGGACTAGAAGGGAGTATAGCCATCACTTATTCTTATCCCTCTTGTTTTATGGATGAAGAAACTGAAGCTTCAAAAGGTTGTGACTTGTCCAAAGGTAAGGTTCAAATAAGAAAATGGATGTAAAGCATTTTGTAAGTCTTAAAGTACTATAAAAATGCCAGGTTTATCATCATCATCATCATCATCATCATCACCATCACTAACCTCTGCTCATCCAGTTTCTAGGCAATGAGCTTCTTTCTTTCTTTTTTTAAATTAAAATTTATGTTTGTTTTTAGTTTACAACATTCATTTCCACAAGATTTTGAGTTATAAATTTTTTCCCTACCTTCCCCCTACCTACCACCCCAAAATAGTGATTCCATTGAATATCCCCTCCCCCAACCTGCTCTCTCCTATATCCTCCACCTGTCCCTCTCTGACTTTCTAGTAGGGCAAGATGGATCTCCATACCCCAGTGCCTGTGTATCTTATTTTCCAGTTGCACATAAAAAAAATAATTTTTTTAAACATTTGATTTTAAAACTTTGAATTTCAGATTATTTCCCTTCTTCCCTTGTCACCCACCCTGATCAGGGGTAAATTATGGGGGCACTCTGCTGGTGTTGGACACGTTGGTCAGGTGCACTTACCAAGTGCAGGTAAGGCTGTGGTCCCAGGCTGTGGCTTCAGGAAAGAAGGAACAAGCACATACCTGTTAGTATGGTCACAGAGGAGTAAGGGCCCTGCTGTTGGTTCTGGTCACTCACAGGAGAGTAGAATCCTTGGTTTTAGTTCCAGGTCAAAGAGGATAGCTGAGGCTTGCAGCCTCCTGAAGGACCACAGGAAGCAAGAGCATTTGCAGTGGCAATAGTGCTGAAGGCCTTGGTCATGGCTAAAGGATGAAGAAGCTCATTTACGAAACAAAGTGTTAGCCAAAGGATCAGTGACTGTACCTAACCCTGGATGATAGAACATTAAAAGAATCAAGAGTTTGAAGGCCACCAGATAGAGCTCAGAAAACAATAACTGAAAAACTAAAACGTGAGACATTGTGCTGAGATATGGAACAGAGCCCAACCCAAACATAAAATTAATAGCCAAGAAATAGGTCATTTAAAAATGAATAAAAAACAGAGAAAGAATCTGATCATAGATAGCTACTATGTTCTGAAAGAAGATCAGGGTTCAAATTTAGGAGAAGGCAAAATAGCTTCATGTAAAACTTCAAAGGAAAATGGAAAGTGTTCACCATTCCCCAAAGAGTTCTTGGAAGAACATTAAAAAGTAATTTAAAAATCAAATAAGAAAGGTTGAGGAAAATTGGGAAAAGAAATGAGTAATACAAGAAAGTCAAGAAAATTATGAAAAGAAAGTTAACCAATTGGAAAGAGATAGAAAAAACTTAACAAAGAAACAAAACTTAACAAAGAAAGTAATTTCTTAAAAATTAGAATTGCACAAAGGCAAGCTACCACTGGTAAATTTGAAGGACATGGCATATTTTATCTATCAGCCTTGTGGATAGGAAAAGAATTTCTGAATAAACAAGAGATAATATTGTGAGATGTAAAATGAATAATTTTGATTACATTAAATTAAATAGGTTTTGTATAAATAAAAATGATGTAGCCAAGATTCAAAAGAAAGTAGAAAATTGGGGTAAATTTTATCATTTCTCAGATAAAGGGCACATCTCAAATATATGGAGCATTTTGTCAAATTTATAAGAATATAAGTCATTCCCCAATTGATAAATGGCCAGAGGATATAAACAGAAAGAAATCAAAGCTATATATGATGAAATGTTCTAAATCATTATTTATTAGGGGGATGCAAGTTAAAACAACTTTGAGATACCATATCATACCTATCAGATTGGCTAAAATTATAGAGTGGGAAAATGACAAATGTTGGTTGTGAAAAACTTGGGACACTAATACACTGTTGGGGGAACTGTGAACTGATTCAACTATTTTGGAAAACAATCTGGAATTATGCCCCAAAGTGCTATAAAACTGTATATATACACTAACCCAGCAATACTGCTATTGAATCTGTTTCCCACAGTGACCAAGGAAAAAGGAAAGAACCTAAATGTTCTAAAATATTTATAGCAGCTCTCTTTGTGGTGGCAAAGATCTGGAAATTGGAGGGATGCCCATCATTTGGGGAATGGCTGAATAAGTTGTGGTGTATAATAATGATAGAATACTCCTGTGTTATAAGAAATGATGAGCAGGTTGTTTTTTAGGAAAACATTGAAAAACTTTCAGGAAATAAAGAAGAGTGAAATGATCAGAACGAAGAGGATATTGTATAACTAACAGCAATACTGTTCAAAGAGAGCAGAAGAGGAGTACCAAATGTAGGTTGCTTTCTAAAAGAATTATCTACAAAAAGGAAAAGATATTGATAGCTAGTGGGGATGGTTAGATCAAGTGAGGTTTTTGTTTGTTTTTAGAACAGGAGATGCAGGGATGTGTTTGTAGGAAACAGAAAAGCAGTAAATAGGGAGAAACTGAAGATTAGAAAGAGGGAGAGTGGGGTTATTTTCTTTGAACATACATTTTAATTATTTTAAGTGAATAAACATTAAAAGAAAAAAGTAAAAGCAAAACCTTTGTAAAAATATGCATAGTCAAACCAAACATATTACTGAATTGTGTATGTCCAAAAATTAATGTCTCATTCTTATGTAGTCTATTATTCATTGTGGAGGCAGTTAACATGCTTCATCATCACTCCTTTTGTGCTAGATCAGAGTTCTGAAATTTTACAAAGTTATTTGCCCCTAAACTTTGTTATTTTTTAAGTTGTTCTCTTGTTTCTGCTCACTTCATTCTGCAAAAGTTCATATAAGCTTTCCCAGCTTCTTCTGAAACTGTTTCATTCATTATTTTTTTTAATGGTATGATAGTATTGCATTACAGTTATATAATAAAAACAACCACATACGATAATTTGTTCATCCATTCCCTAGGATGAACAATAGGGCTGCTATAAACATTTTTGTACATATTTGTCCTTTTCTTCTTTGTTGTATATGGTTAGTAGTGGTATTGCTGAATTAAAGGGTGTGAACAATAAAGTGGCTTTTGGGGCATAATTCTAAGTGATTATCCAGAATATCTGGCTGTAAATACGACCCCAGCAACAATGCATTGATGTGTCCATTTTCCCAAAGTCTCTCAATCTATTTTCTTTTTCTGTTATCTTTGCCAATCTGAAGGGTGTGAGGTAAAACCATCTTTAATTTATTAGTGACTCAGAGAACTTTTTTCCCCCATATGGCTGCTGCCTTGTATGTCTTCCTTTAAGAACTGCCTGTTCACATCCCTTGAACATTTACCAGTTGGAGAATGGCTCTTGTTCTTACAAATTTTAACCAGTTCCTTATAGTCTCAAAAATGAGACAGAAGTTTTCTGTAAATATTTTCCTTATCAACTTTTTCAATTCTAATTTCAGCTACATTAGTTTTGTTTATGCAAAAACTTTTGAATTTTATGCAATCAAAATTGTACATTTTATCTCATGTGAGTTTCTCTATATTTTTTCTTTCTATATTCAAAGATTTTAAAAGAAATTTGCTCCTTGTTCCTCTACTTTTTTATGTCGACATTTAAGTTGTGTATCCATTTGGAGCTTATTTTAGTCTAAGGTTTGAAATATTGGTCTAAATCTAATTTGTTTAAAACTACTTTCCAGTTTTTCCAGGAATTTTTTTCTTCTTCTGAATGCTCCTATGGTTTCACCAGTAGCTGGTATCTGAATTTTTTGAATGTTAGGATATCAGGTAAATGTATTTCTGATGTTGTGTGCCAAATATTTAAACTGTCAGGTTATTAATAAAAAGTTATAACTTTGTATTCTTTTTTTCTATACTTATTCCTTAATTTTTTCTCTTTGATTTCTCTTGTTAGCATTTCTAGTCCTTTGTCAAATAAGAGGTGAATAAGAGTTTGGTGATAATGGACAGTCTTTCCTTATTCCTTACTTTAGTGTAAAGGCTTCTTGTTTATCCCAGTAATGTATAATGCTGGTTCGTCATTTTAGACAAGTACTAGTTAGCATATTAAACAAAGATTCACTTAATTTTATGCTTTTTAGTATGTATAAGTATGTATGTATATATGTATGTATGTTAACAATTAATATTTTACTTCCTCAAAAGCTTTTTCCTGAGTTTATTTGTATACCTATGATTTTTTCTTGTCATTAATATGTTCCAGCATATTTATAGTTTTCCTCATATTCAACCAGCAATAATTCCTAATATAAATACAAGCTGGTTATGGTATGTCATCTTTTTAATACGTTGTTATAGCCTCTGTACTATAGCCTCAACATTATATACTCTCTATATTGTTATGACCTCTAATATTTTATTCAAAATGTTTGCTTTCATTTTCATTAGGGACATTGGTCTGTAAATTCCTTTGTCTTTTTTGACTTCCCATGGTTTAGGAATAACACCATAGTTGTATCATGGGAAGAATTTTGTTGGATTCCACTTTCTCCCCTTTTTGTAAAAAAAAAATATTGGAGTTAATTGTTGTTAAAACTTTGATAAAATTTCCTTGTAAGTTTATCTGTTCCTATTTTTTTTTTTAGGAATTAATTTGTGAATTGCCCAATTTTTTTCCCTTCTGATCAAATATTTAAACTTTCTATTCCTTATTCTGTAAATCCAGTCAATTCATATTAAAAAAATATTCATCCATCTCATTTAAGCTCTGGATTTTGTTGGCATATATTCTGGCAAAATAATGTCTAATAATTTCCTTTTTTCTTGTTCATTTGTTAGGAATGCTCTTTAATATTAGGGTTCACTCAATATAAGAATAAATAAAATAGGAAATATTAATAACAAAATAAAAATTACATAATTATTTCAATGGATGCAAAAAGTGTTTTTGTCAAAATAAAATACCTATTTGTGCTATTAAAAAACACCACAAAGTGTAATGAATAATTGGACTTTCCCTTAATATAGTAATTCATAGCTTTTAAAAGCAAAGACTCAGCATTTTCTTTAATGAAAAAACAGTAGAGTTCTTTCCAATAATACAGGAGTGAAATATTCATTATCATGATTGCTATATGTGATATAATTGTTAAAATACTAGCTATTTCAACAAGACAACATGAAGAAATCGAGGGAATAAACAGATGCAACAGGCATTAAAGGCACATGAGCATCATTACTTGTAAATGATTATTTCCTTAGAAGATCCTAGATATGTAACTAAAATTAATTGAAAGAATAATTTCAGTAAAACAATTAGATATAAAATGAAGTCATAAAATTTTTTTTAACTCTTTGCATATTCTGAACAAAGCCTTGTGGGGTTATATAGAAGCACATAGGTCGTTGATAAAAAATGTCTAGGAGTCTACCTACCAAGAAAGACTCTCACCTTTTATGAATACAAATTAAATTCTCTATTTTAAAAACTTTGATAATTGATTATAATACTTAAAAGTGTAAAGTGAGAAGTTGGTGAATTCTAGAAATGATTTCAGGAAAAGAGAAAATATACCATGCTGCAGCAGATTTCATCTTTATCGCCTTTAAATAGTGGATGTATTGAACAGTTGACAAAGGAACTACTGCATGTCAACTTCTGGTAAACAAAGTGAAATGGATAGCCCATAAAATGCTCTTGCCAGTTTGGATTTTTCCTCCTTCATTTGAAAGTATAAGATACTTTAAAAAACAGTAAGAAAAATGTTTGCTGAATTCACAGTATGTTCATAGAACATGGAATGGAAATGGTTGGAGAAAAAAAAAAGAGTTAGGGTTAGTAAGATAAATTAGAAAGACAAATAAGTGGAAAGATTTTAATTGCTAATCATTGTTGAGTCATACTAATGTAATATAAATTCTAACAACACCCAAATTAATTTTAGAGATTTAATACCATACTAATAGATTTGTTTTGGCATAAAATGGACAAAATGATAGCAAAGTTTATGTCTAGAACAAATGATCAAGTCTCCATTGAAGCAATAAAAAAAGCTGGAAGAAAAAATTAGGTTTAGACCAACCTCTCAAATAATATTCCACAATAAATTCCAATGGACACATTACCTAAACATAAAGTAAATTAGAAAAGAAAGGAGAATTTTTTAATAGTAATTGATAAGGGCCAATCTTTAACCAACAAGGAGAGGAGACAATCCTAAGAGGAAAAAAGAAATATGACAATTTTGATTACATAAACTTAAAGAGCTTTTTCAAAATTAGGAGGAAATATTTACAGTCAAACATTAGAGCTTTCTTGGAACTCCTAGGAACTTTTTTTTTTCTTTTCTTGTTTGTAATCCGGATATCAGGAAATAGTGCCAATAACTTGATTATTTATTCCCCTGAGCCAATCAAGTCTTGAGGAAGGTTTTGATGCTTTTTCAGGAAAAAAAAAACCTATACTAACTTACACAGAAGGTGAGGGTTAGGATGCTTCTACCATGCCTTTCTTATTTAAAAATTATCATTTTCAATTCCTTCAATGATGCCTATTATGAAATGATTTCAAAGGACCTAGTTGGAAGAAGAATTTCCTGAACGTCTACATGAATCATTTTAGAAAAAGATCCTTTTGCCTCCTCACCAGAATTGCTCCTCTTTACGCTTTAAAAGTTTTATCATTGACAGCTTTTTGTCTCTTTTGTACTGACTTTGTCTAAAAATATTGATATCTATCTAATTTAATTCGATAAACATTTATTAAGTACCTACTATATGCCACACACTATTGCTGAGCATTGGGGGGTACAAATAAGAAAAAGAAACACAATATCTGTCCCCAAGGAACTTACAATCTAGTGGAGGAAGATAATATACAGATTGGGACAGCTAGGTAGTATAGTTGATAGGGCCTAGATTTAGGATGTATTCCTGAGTTTAAATCTGGCCTCAGACACTAAATAGCTGTGTGACCTGGGGCAAGTCACTTGACCCTGTTTTTCTCATCTGTAAAATAAAATGGAGAAGGAAATTGCAAACCACTCCAGTATTTTTGCTAAGACAACTGCAAATGGGGTCATGAAGAGTTGGACACAATTGAGAAATCAATAAGCAGCAACAATATGCAAAAGAGATCTGAAAAGCAGAGGGGTGGGGACCAGGGGACGTAATGTCCCATAGATCTCTGGAGCCCAAAGCAAGCAGAGATTCTGATCATAAGTGGAGACTTAATCTTAATTCAAGGTTTCAGAATTCTATAAATATGGCTTTGGGAGGAGTTTAGTGCTTACCCTACCACCCTCTGATCTGAGGGAAGAAGCCACTGAGGAGTTGAATTTTACATTTTGAGTCAATCCAAATGATGATAAGATTTCATATGATAGGCTTATCCTGAGTGGGCTATCATATTCTTTGGTGTTCAAACCAAGAGAGCTTCAGTGAGGATCAGGTATAAAATAGTAATTCCTCTCCTTGATTCCTCCATCTTCTGAAAGAACCAAGCACTAAGATGCACAAAGGAATCATCAGCTGTTCTACCTTTGGCAGAGAGAGCTCCAGTAAATGTCATATGACTGGAGTGCTCTATCATACTCTCAGTCTAGGCTTTGGTAACCTTTTCCAAAAGCCTTTTCTATTTCTTCTTTCTGTCCAAATGGTCTGTAGAATACATATAAGAAGTAATATTGATATATTACTTCTGTTTCCATTGATCTTTACCCATTTTTTTCCAATAGGTCTTTCCTCTCTGATTTTTTAATTTGCCAACATTTGCATGGCACTAATCTTTCCTGGTACTCTTCTCTGTCTAAGGACTCCCCCATCTCTTGTTCAATTTTTATTCAGAGCACTAATGAATTAAGTATATTTCCCAAAGATGTGTGGGTCCTTTTTTCTTCTCCCTCTTTACTATTTTATTTGATGATTTCATCAACTTTCCTGGATTTAGTTACCATTTCTATAAACATGATTCTCAGATTCATTTACCTAACCACAATCACTCTTCTGACTTCCAGTCTCATATCTCCAATTGCCTATTGGACATGGAGAACTGGATAATCTCATAGATATATTAAGCTTAGCATGTCCAAAACACTACCAATTTTTACCCTTAACCTATCTCCTTTCTTCCAAACTTCCATCCTGCTGTCAAGAGTACCATCATCCCTTCCAGTTATCCAAGTTCATAATCTAAATGTCAGTCTTGACTTTTACTCCTCCCCGCTACATCCAATCTACTGTCAAGTCTTTTCAATTTAAATGAGTATTTTTGTCTATTCTCTATCCTAACATTGCCACCACTCTCAAGCAAGTGCTCATAACTTTATCCTTGCTACTATAATGGCCTCCTAGTTGGTCTCCCTGCCTCACGTTATTTTGTTTTAGAAAATCCAGTTATTTTTTTGCCCTTTTTTATACTTTTTGAAAAACAATTTATTTGTAAAATTATATATTTATTTTAAACTTTGTTGTCATAAAATTCATTTTGCTTTATCTATACCACTGCAGATTCTTTGGGTCTAGTTCTGAGACTGAAGCCCTATTGGTTAGTCTATCTTAATCAGTGGTAAAAATGAGAAAACACACACACACACACACACACACACACACACACACACTTCCCTTTAGCACTTGTCCTAATCCACAATAGTTAGGGAATAATAAAAAATTATAACTGGAAGTGTCAAGGGGAGATTGGAAAGAGAAATTAAAATTCAACCTTCTCCTAGGTAACACTAGGGAGGAAAGACTTGATCGACTATATTGTGATCTTTATACTTGGATTAGGGTACTTCACTATGTGTAGAATACACTTAAAGCAGGCGTTATTTGCTCTCTAATAAGCAAGCATAATCTGGCTGAAGGCTTTGATGGTACAGATGGTAGATCTGCCACCTGTACATATTGAGGAGACAATTGAGAATATTTCCAATCTTGTGAATCTCACGTGTGAGGACAGGGTGGGAATCTATCATTTTGGGCATGTGTGTACTCATATCATGCACACCTGCACTTATAGAAACCAGACCTCATTTGTTACTGATGAGTGAAACCTGGGACAGCTGGTTTCTATTCTTTAATTATCACTCAGATCAGCATTGTAACTTAAAAAAGAAAGAGACCAAGACCCTGAAGCTCTCAAGTGTGAACACATTCATGTAATAGTAACCTTTCCCTCTCTTTTGTTTATAAATTATGATAATATCTCTTTTATATTCTCACTAGCATACTGCCAAAATGCATTAATCTGGGATGAGTTAATTAAGTCCAATAACAAATGAATTAACAATATGATATCTTGAAAATCAATTAGATGGGATTTATTTCATCAAAAAACATATTTTCCAGCAAATGCTCTAAAGTTAAGTGTTTTTAGTTTTATAAAATATTACTTGTAGTTGTCATAATACTCATCCAAAAAGCATTAAAACATCTTGCTTCTATCTAGGCATAAAGGAAATGAATTTATTTTTATTCCTTATTTCCCTATTATTTTAACAACTACTTTCATGTACTTTATAAAAGACAAAATAAAACATGATGTCTTCCAGTCTTAGGACATAAAGTTGTTTATACCTGTTTTGGAAATTCATTATGGCTTTCAGAGAATGGAATATAATATTAATGAATGGTAAACTGAATCATGGAGATTTGTCATGATTAATCCATATATTATCCATGGACATTATCCACAAGGCCAGAAGAGGTATAAGAAAAGGAAGCAGTATATCTCAACTCTCTCTTAACTACTCCAACAAAGATGCAAGAACACCATGGAATGTAGTGAATGACAAAGGGAACAGTTACAAAAAAGTAATTTTTCCATCATAGACTATCAGGCATTAGGGAGGAGATCCAGTGAGGAGACTGGACTAGAGGTTATTGGGTATATTGTTACAGGGAACATGGGTCAATCAGTCAATAAGCATTTGTTAAGCACTTACTCCTGTTAAGAAACTGCTAAATGCTGAAGATATAAAGGAAAGTAATGGTTCAAGAAAAACCTACTGCTTCATTGCTCTGACCCCATAAATAGACTCATGAATCCAAAGCAAACCTTCTTTTTATGTTTTTTTAATTATTTTTTTAACTTTTGTTTATTTTTAGTTTACATCATTCATTTCCACCAGATTTTGAATTACAAATTTTCTCCCCATCTTTCCCCTACCCTCCACCCCCAAAGAGTGATCCCACTATATATCCCCTCCCCCAATCTGCTCTCTCCTATATCCTCCCCCATCACCCCTCTGACTTTCTGGTAGGGTAAGATGGAACTCCTCACCCCAGTGCCTGTATATCTTATTACCCAGTTGCATGTAAATAATCATAATCATAATCATAATCATAATAATATATATGTATATGTATATATGTGTATGTATGTATGTATATATATATATACATACATATATAAAACATTTTATTTTAGAACTTTAAGTTTTAGATTCTTTCCCCTCCTCCCTCGTCACGCACCACCACTGGAAAGATAAGCAATTCAATACAGGCTGTACATGTGTAGTTACACAGAACATATCCACAATGGACATATTGTGAAAGACTGACTATATTTACCTCCTTCCTATTCCATGCCCCACTTGTTATATTCTCTACTGTGCCCCTATTCCTTTACAGAATTGTGTGCTTCTAGCAATCCTCTCCCCTATCCTGCCATCCCCTTCATCATCCCCTCTCTCATCCCTTCCCCCCTACTCTCCTATAGGCCGAGACATCCAATTTAGGATGTATGTCATTCCTTACATAAGCCAAATTCAATGAGAGTAAGGTTGGCCCATTCCCTTTTGCCTTCCTATTCTTCCCCTCCATTGTAACAGTTATCCCTTGCCTCTTCTATATGAGATGATTAACCCCATTCTGTCTCTCCCTGTCTTCTCTCATTCTACTCCTCTCCTACCTCTCAATTTTACGTTTTAAAATATTCCTAGTCAATTGATCCTGTGCCCTCTGTCTATATACACATATATACACACTCACATATGTATTCCTACCCATATATACCCTCCTATATAGACATATGTGTATGTATACATACATACACACATACATATAAGTGTATATATATATATATACATATACATATACATATATACATAAATATACATATATACATTTATATTTCCTTCACCTATCCTCATACTGAGAAAAGTTTCATAAGTTGCAATTGTCATTTTTCCATGTTGGCCTGTAAATAGTTCAACTATGATAAGTTCCTTATGATTTCTTTTCCATATTTACCTTCTCATGCTTCCTGTATTTGAATGTCAAATTTTCTATTCAGTCCTGGTTTTTTCATCAAGAATATTTGAAAGTCCTCCACCTCATTGAATGATCATATTTTCCCCTGAAATATTGTACTCAATTTTGCTGGGTAGGTGATTCTTGGTTTTAATCCTAACTCCCCTGATCTCCAGGATATCATGTTCCGGGCCCTTTGATACCTTAATGTAGAAGTTGCTAGATCCTGGGTTATCTTGATTGTGTTTCCACAATATTCCAATTGTTTCTTCTTGGCAATTTGTAATATTTTCTCCTTGATCTGGGAGCTCCTGAACCTGGCTATAACATTCCTAGGAGTTTTCTTTTTGGGATCTTTTGCAAGAGGTGATTGGTGAATTCTTTCAAGTTCTATTTTGCCCTCGGGTTCTAAAATATCAGGGCAATTTTCCTTGAGGATTTCTTGAAGGATGCTTTCTAGGTTCTTTTTTTGATCATGGCTTTCAGGTAATCCAATAATTTTTAAATTGTCTCTCCTGGATCTATTTTCCAGGTCAGTGGTTTTTTCAAGAAGATATTTCACATTGCCTTCTATTTTTTTCATTTGTTTGAATCTGTTTAATAGTAT
>CM053581.1:392819453-392834475 GCA_028627135.1 Pseudochirops cupreus | reverse complement strand
CAAATTTGACTTTTTAAGGCATTCTTCTCCTCATTGGCTTTTTGGGCCTCTTTTGTCATTTGAGTTCATCTATTTTTGAAGGTGTTATTTTCTTAAGTCAGGTTGTTGACTCTCTTGTCATGATTTTCTTGCATCATTCTCATTTCTCTTCCCAATTTTTCCTCCACTTCTTTTATTTGGTTTGCAAAATCCTTCTTAAGCTGCTCTATGGCTTGTAACAAGTCTACATTTTTCTTGGAAGCTTTTGGTGTGGGAGTTCTGACTGTGTTGTCTTCCTCCCATTCCATGTTTTGATGCTTTTTGTCCCCCAAAAAGGTATCTAAAGTTGGATTGCTGCGCTTACTTTGCTTCCTTTGCCTGCTCATGTTGCCAGTCATTTACTTGACTTTTGGTCTCTGTAGAACTCTGCTTTCAAATTGTCCCAAATTGCTGGGGGTTTTGTAGCTGCCATAGCTATTAGGAGGCTGCCATCTCTGCAGCCCCCTCCAGCTTTGACTCATTGGTCATGCACCTTAGGACTACCACCCAAGACCATGATCCCGATCCAGGCAAGTTAAGGCAAGAGCACTTAGCCTCTGAATGATTGCTTGGCCCCCCTGCAATCTGCAGGCTAGGAGCTCTGAAGCAGCCATGTGGAGGTGGCTGCAGGGCCACTGCTTCCCCTGCTTTCTTGCCCTGAGGGCAGATGGCTGGATGCACTCCTTTTCCCCCAAATTTAGCTGAGTTCCACTGACTTTTCACTTTGTCCTTGGCTCTTACGGGTTGACAATTTTGGAAACTGCCACAGCTGCTGGTGATCCACTCTCCTCAGTGCTCCAGCCATGGCTTGTCCTGGCCCCCCTGGGGCTAACCAGTTTCAGGCCGTTGTGGGCTTGACTCCCAGTGGGCTGCGATGAAACCTTCCTATCTGCCTGCCAGCCTGCCTTTAGTGGGAGCTTTGTTTCTCTGACACTTGGTGGGTGTTGGAGCTCTAAAATTTGTTTAGAATCATATTTTATAGGTATTTGAGGTGGTTATGGGGGGAGCTCGCAGAGTTCTCCTGCTTCTCTGCCACCATCTGGACTCTGCCCACCCAAGGCAGACCTTACCTGGAATCTGTGGCTGTGTTCCTCTGATCCTGCAACTGGTTTCAGAGCTTTCTAGAGTCAAGAGGCTGGGGCCTATGGTCTGTAGCTCTGTACTGTGGCCATAGTGTTGTACAGAGTGTGAACATTGCTCATCTTACAGCTTTATCAAGTCTGACTAGGCTCAATCCCATACACATGGACTGGACCTTGTAGCTGAATAACTAAATTCAGAGATCATGGGCAAGGGCAAATCCTGAAGTTCTGTTGATCTGAATCTGTAGTACCTTTCAATTGACAGGGTTGTTAAGGTCTGGAGCTGTCTACTAAAGCTCCAACAGGGGAAAGCTACCTGTTATCTTGCTCAGACTCAAACCATACTCAGGAACATTCAAAACATAGAGTTGGAGGCCAGTCATCAGACTGTATGTTAGATTAGTCTCCTTCGGACTGATTGAAAATTTGAAGCTCATATGACCAAGAGATGCCCTTGGATTCTGTGAGGAAAACAGCATTAAATATCAAGAGAAAGCGGTAGGAAAACAGAGAATACAAACCATCACCAAACCAGGCCCTAACATTACCTTCAGAACTGCACAGAGCCAGATCCTAAAATAAAGTAACAATTCAAGAAGTAAATCAGAAGGAATAAGAAACAATGAGATTCACATGATAAAAATTTGTTTTGAAGCCAAGTGACCAAAACCTAAAACCATAAGAGGAGAATAACTCCACAACACATACAAGAAAAGTCTTAAAAACAAAAACAAAAACAAAACCTGACCACCAGGTTAACTAAAATTCCTGGAAGAAAGGAAGGAAGAGGTTTTTTTTTTTTAAATCATGTTGTAAATAAAATGAGATTCATAAAAGAAAGACTTGGAAATATGTGAGAAATTTGGGGAAAAGATTTGGAAGGAGAATTAAGAGTTTAGTGCAACAGGTACAAAACCTAATGCAAGTGACAAACTCCCTGTGAATTAGGATGATGGCCTGTAATCAGTTCATATTTTTCTTGGAAGCTTTTGATGCAGGAGTTTGATGCAGGAGTGCCTTCTGATGATTCACTCTCCTGAAGTCTGTTCTGGCTGGTCTGTGCCACTGGTGGGGTGTGGGGTGGCCTGGGTCTGGGCTCATACGGCTCATGCAGGACTGTGCTCAGCTCTCAGTCTCATATGATAGACCCTTCCCGTAGGCCTGTCAGGCTGCCTTCAGCAGGAGATTTGTTTCTTTCTGTCACTTTGTGGGTTCTGTAGCTCTAAAATTTGTTTAGAGTCACTTTTTAAAAAAATAGATATTGGAGGTGGTTGGAGCAGGATATCAAGCGAGTTCCTGCTTTTACTCTGCCGTTTTTCATGAATAACACATCTCATCTTTAATCTAATGCATGAATGTAGAACCTCTTGCCTGAAGGTCACATGTATCCCTCTAGTTCCTCAAGTGCAGACCTTTGACATTCTGTGAAGTTGGGATTCAATAAAAGGGCATATTTGAAGAACTAGAAGGCCATATGTGGTCTTGAGGCCACAGATTCCCTACTCTGGGTCTAATGTGATCACTTGGTCATTACACCAATAAAAATCTTATTCCTCCCAGTTCTTTGCCTTTACCATACTCTGGTCACTGTATAAATTGTTCTTCTCATTTTTTAAACTTCATTTTGCATCAGTTTATACAGGTCTCTACAGTTTTCTATGAAACCCCCTCCTTTATCATTTCTTATGACACAGTAATGTCCCACCACACATATATACCATAACTTATTTATCCATTCCACAATTTATGGAAACCCTTCAGGTTCCTCATTCTTTTTTATTTTAAAAAGAACTATAAATATTTTTGTACATACTTAAAGTTTGTTTTTCTTAGGACTAATCCTTTGCATAATCTATCTTTTTCCTAATTTTTCCTCTCTCCCCTTTCCCTTCTATTTCCTTATTGGGTTAAATGTATTCCTATACCCAAATTCATGTGTGCCTTTTTTGTTCTTTTGACAAGTTCAAATGAGAATTAGATGGAAATATCCTCTTCTCCTCCCACCCTTCTGTCTAGTCTATATGGATGTCAATATGCACATATCAGTTATGTTAGATAATTTTCCCTAACCTTCCTTTTCCTTTGCCCCTTTTACCAGTGTACTCCTTTCCCCTCTCTTTCCATTCTTCTCTTAGTATCATCTAGATGTAACAGAACTAATCCCAGTCTTATTTAATTAGGCTCCCTCCCATCCCCCTGAAGATGATAGGGGACATGTTTATCATCTTGCTATATTAGCACATATGAAATTTATCCTTGTCAATGTGCATTCATTTTTACTTTTTCTTGTTTCTGTTAATTCCTGTGTTTGAACTTAAAGTTTCTATGCAGTTGTGGCTTTTTTTATCAGGAATGCTTAGAAATCCTCTATTTCAGTAAAGGATCATTTCCTCATTTTAAGTATTAAATTAGTTTTGCTGAACAAGTCAAGCTTGGCTGTTTGCCTATATCATTTTCCCACTGGAATATTTTATTCCAAGTTCCTTCTTCCAAGTGGTTGCTAAAGTGTGTGTTATCTTGACTTTGTCTCCTTGGTACTTGAATTCTTTCTTTCTGCCTGCTTGCAGTATTTTTCCTTTAACCCCAAACCTCTAGATGTCCCTGGGAATTTTTATTTTGAGGTTTACTTCAGGAGGTGACTTGTGGATTCTATTTCCACTTTGCCCTCTGGTTCTAAGAGGCAGTTCTTTTTTATGATTTCTTAAAATATAGTCCTTAGATTTGGCAAGAGATCTTTGGTAACTTTGAAGGCAACAGTTTCAACTGAGTGATGAGGTTGCAAGGTAGGTACAGTCTATGTAGAATGTTAGAGAGAAGTATTAGGAGCCATCAGTTTTAGACAACCTTATTTAGAAATTTATCCACAAATAGGATGTAAGCTATAGCAATTGGGATGGATGGACCAAGTTAGATTTTTTTGAAGATAAGGGAGGCAGATATATATGTAGTTATTGGAGAAATATCCGGTAGGCAGGAAGATATTGAAGATTAATACAAGAATTTGTAGTGGACCTAATCAATAGTTTTATGAAATAAAGAACTTCTCAGCAACACTGATGAAAAACTAGAATTGATTGGGAATATTGAAATGAGAATATAGGAGTCTAAAGAAACATACCAAAAGGCATTTAGAGGTACCATATGAACATTTTAAAGATACTATACATGAAAGAAGCATTTGCATTTGAATGTGGAAAGAGAAGCAAGTTTTTCTTTGGAACTCTAATGTCATCAAGGGTCATTCATAAAGGGAGTTAATCAAGATAGAAGGCTTGATATTTTTGTTAAGTTTTGATGATCTTAAAAGAAGGAAAAGAAAGGTGAAAAAGAACACAGCAGGAAAGATAAGGCGGGAAGAGAAACTTAGTATTTCATTTAATCATGGTACACAAGATTTTAGAATAGATACAGGAAGAGTTTAGTAGAAAAATATATGCAATTCAATAGGGAACAGGAGGAAAATAGGAGAAGGGAGAGGATGAAATGAGAAAGAAGATAGTGAAGGCTATTAAAAGCAAAACAAAATCTAACTCCTATCTTGAAGAGTACATCATGAGGAAAGATTTAGAAGTAAAGAAAGATTGGATAAAAATGTGTGATTGGCATCTTGGTGAGAGAAGATGATAGGCAAGAGCACTGAAGTAGATTGCATCAGGCACAGATCACCAATGCCGAGCATAATCTAAAACATAACTGTATTTCTAATGACTAGATTGGTTCCCAGATCTTGAATACATCTCTCTCTATCAAGGTTCTAGGGCTAACTCTGAGGCAATTGGTGTGATCCTTTAATGTCATTAGTTTGGGCTCTACCAGTGTGAATAAATGTAATCATGCATCCTTAGGTAGCTTTTAAACAAAAGGTATTTACTGAGGCGATTCATTAAGAGTTGCTGGTATAAACCCACCCAAAGACCTGTGAATGAACATTCTCCTGCATGCACATATAGAGTCCAGGGGAAAGTGCACATGTGACAAAGGGGTAACAAATAGTTTCTGGTTGCTGAAATAACTTTTCTTCCATTTGTGGAGTGCTGAAAATGAAAATCTTTCCTTGGTTTTTTATGCTATAAAAATGATATAGCAACTAATTTAGGACATTGACTAAAAGACAGAAAGTCCCACATCCATTACTAGACCATTTGAAACTGGAAGTTTCTCTTGATTAAGAGAAGACAGGAAATGAGATCTGGCCAAAGCTGAATGTAGACTCTCCTTTCTTCACAGCAGGGGGTTGCTCCTCAGGATTATACTAAAAATCCAGATGCTCCAGTTCCTGGAAAGACCCTCTCATTCTAGATAACAAGGCTTTCACACAGAACCAGAGCACATAATGAACTGCCCTAGCTAACTGAAACAGATCTTCTCTAGTTTTCATTAAATGGATTTCAAAGATTTTTAAATTAATCTTAAGGTCTCTGGTTGATTGATAGAGATGCATTCTTACCTAGTTAAGGTATTAAAGCTAAAAATTGGTAAGGTGATTTTGACCCATCCTTTATACTCTCCCCTAGCTCTGTTCAGAAAATCCATTAAAGTGTGTTTGGTAAAGTTCAAATCATTGATAATACCTTAGTGATCTGAGGAGGCTCCACATTTCCTTTTTTGAATACCTTCCCAGTACCTTGTTTTAAAAAAAATCACGAAAAAGTTAATGTGGCATAATTTATACTCAAACTTGGTAATTTATAGTCTTCTATCCTTCCAAATACATGGTGATAAAATTTAATAAATGATATTTTATAGATTTCAAATAGACCAATGGTAATCTTGTTGCTGCAAAAAATGTTTTTCTAAATCCCAAAAATTATTTTTTAAATTCAAGCTTTCCTTTTCAGATGAAAAATATGATTCTTAGCACATTCTCCAAATATGTAGCGTTCCTCTATTCCTGCCCCCTTCCTCCCCCAATCAGGAACAATGGATTTACTAAAAGTCAGTCATACTTCCGGGTGAGAAACTAAATCCATTTGACTTAGTGCATGAGTAGCAATAGTGATCCGCTCACTTGAAATTACTGGGGTTCTCCCTCTCTTTCTCTCTCTCTCTCTCTCTCCCGCCCCCCTTTCTCTCTCTCATAAATGGGACTCTTTACTTTGGGCTCAGTTGGGTACCAAAATGCTACACAGAATTTGCACTGGAACCACTAGTGTACTTTGTTCCTTCTTCTCTCCCTCTCACTTCTCCAGACCAAATTTAATCATTGACTAACTTTATAAAAAAGACAAAAGAAATCAAACTTCTTGTCTCCAAAAGGAAAGCTCAGTCTCTGCCAAGCTTTGTAAACCAGGTGGAACTCTACCCTGAGATTTCTAGGCCAGAAGGTAAACTTTGTTCTATGACTCTCTTATTCATAAGTATCTCATAAAACTGTCTGGTTTCATGTCACAAAGAAGGCAAATATTCCAGTTCTACTTAAAAATGAAAAAGAAAAAAATAGTAATTTTTATAAGCTATTATACTTTAGACAAACTGCAAGGCATTAGCTTTTTTGAAATGCAAACTATGACTTCTTATAGCTTCCTATATTAGCTTCAATACTAACATGCATGAGGGATTTACTTATACAATAAGTATCAGTATTTGACCATTTGATGAATTAACAAATACAAAAACTGAAAAAAATAATTTAAAAAAGAACTAGATATACTTTTAAGGGAACACATCATGAAAATGACTTATGCAATTGCAGTTTAAAACTAGAAAGGATGTTGTATTTTTTGGCAAGGCAATTACAGTTAAGTGACTTGCCCAAGGTCACACAGCTAGTAAGTGTGTCAAGTGTCTGAGGCCAGATATGAACTCAGGTCCTGCTGACTCCACAGTCAGTGTTCTTTCGAGAGGATTTTTTTTTTAAAGCAAATCTAGAGTATCGAAAACCCCATGGATAATCTCTGCATGAGCAAATCCTAAGGGGCTGAATCTCATAGAACATGCCTCCAACTATATTCAGTTTAAGCTTTAAGGCATCTTCATTTCCACTCCTGTCCTCACTGATTAGTTGTTTCTCCAAATCTCAATTATATTTTCTCATTATAATTCTAATGTTAACCTTGAGAAATTGGTAGTGATCCTTTAATATCTTCAGTTTGAGTAATTTTCCAATGTAAATACTTTCCCCCAAACATTATCCTTTGATGATCAAGTAGTCAGTCAGGCTTAAGTAGCTTTTACAAAGGGGGCATTTATCTGGTGGTACGTTAAGAGTAATTGTGAAAAAAAAGAGTAATTGGAGCAAAACATCCCCTTCCTCCAAAGATCTGTGACACACTCCCACACAAGCACATGCAGAGTCCAAGGAAAAGCAGACATAACTATAAAGATGTCCATTATCATCATTATTTTTCATAAAATTCTAAAAATCTTAGCTACATATCATAATGACAAGAAAAAACAAACTGAGAGAATAAGAATAGACAAAGTAGTAAGAACATTGTCACTCTTCGGCTATGATATGATGGCCTGTTTAGAGAGTCCTAGTTAATTTAAAAGTCAATTGAAACAAATGACACCTTTGGCAAAGTGTCAGTACATAAAATGTGTGCGTATGTATGCATGTATGTATGGGCATATACATTTATGTATGTATATACATGTATATGTATGTATATATGTAATATACACATAATCAGCATTTCTGTATTTACCAAAAAACTCAGCAGAAAGCGAGAGATAAGAGGAATTTCATTCAAAAGAACTAGAGAATGCATAAAATATTTGGGAGTCTACCTACCAAGACATACTGTAACTATATGGACATACCTAAAAAACATTCTCTGTTGATAAAAAGATGGATCTAAGTATTGAAGAGATATAAATTGCTTGTGGGCAGGCCAAACCAGTGCAATAACAATAATAATAACAGTAACAATAATCATATGGCTTGATTTGTTTATTCAGTGTGATAACAATAAAATTCCCTAAGAAATCATTTACGTTATTGTTTTGGTAATATCTACATAATGTTATTGTTTACATTAGAAAAAAAATAATGAAATTCACCAAGAGAAACAAAAAAATCTAGGCTCTGAAGGGAAATAATGAAGAAAAGTTGGAAGGAAAGGGTCCTAAAGTACAAAAAACTTTATAGCAACTCATTTTACTGTAGGAAAAAAATTAGAAACCAAATGGTATGATAATCAACTGTATAATGACTGAACAAGTATTGGTATATGAAAATAAAGGAATATTATTATATTATTTAAAGGGATGAAAAGGACAGTTTCAGGGACATCTGGGAAGATTTTTATAGACTAATGCAGATGGAAGTGAACAGAAACAAGAGATTATTTATATAATAATATAATAAAGCATTGCAAAAACAAATCTGCAAAATTTAACAACTTTGATCAATGTAGTTACCAGCATGGATTCCAGAAGACTAATGCTGAAGCATTCTACCTCTCCATACTGCCTCTATATACTAGTGCTACATACAACCTCTTGATAGAAAGGTGATAGTCTTAATAAGTAAAAATATATGTAAATCTTTGGACAGGGCCGCTGCTATGTTTTACTGAACTATATATATTAGTCAAAGGGTTATTTTATTTTTCCTGATGGAGAGAGAAGGGAGGAGATGGGAGCTAAGAAAAAGTGTCCTTCCGTCCCTAGAAAAAGAGATTGACAGAAAGAATCATACACAAGCTAGCCATAATATTTGAATATTCATGTACAATCATCTCATTTTCTTCAGTGTATATGGATATACTCATTTTATTTGATTATTAAATTCAGAATTAAATGGGAAAAAAGAGCAAGATTTACTTATTCACTCTTGATACCTTATCACAGAGCTGACAAAATTAGTTCTTCTAATGTGTCCTTAATTCAAGTGATAATGTCATATCGATTATATAATTTTTCAGTATGAGAATGGAGATTATGGCACTGGATAGAAAGTTCCCTGATACTATTTTCATATTCTCACTAACCATGAATAAAAAAGTATTTAAGTACTTACTATTTCTCAGTCACTACAAAATGCTGGGATGCAAATGCAAAAGAGAGACAGTACCTATCCTGAAGGTATTTATGTTCTAATAGAAACATATAGGACATATAGGGATGTTTCAGCCAGGGAAGGGGGTTTCAGTTTGGCAAATCACAGGTCTGGGGGAATTGATGCATAGGGCAACCAATTTGGATACCTTTCTCAGAAGCAATGATGATATTAATTTTAATATTTTTCCCAGACCAAGAGATACAGAGTGGGGGGAGAATAGAGGTTCACATGTGTGGCATTGAAGATAGTAATTTGAAGAATGTAATGTGTAGGTAAGCCCTACAAATCAGGTCTAGACTTAATTGTTGGTTAACTCTAGACTTAAGAGAGTGAGGGAGCAAACTTTAACAGTGTATCATGGATACATTTTTTCCCCAGAGATAGTTGATAACATTTACTAGCACATTCTTGCATATAGCCATATAATAATACATTGCAAAATAACAACCAGTCACACTAATTTCTCTGTGTGAAGTTTCTAAGGAATGGCAGGACCTTGGTAGTCTACATAGAGCCACAGAAAGTGTGAAGGGTTATAACATACCCTGGATTCCCTTCTTCAGTGTCAAATTTCTTTGCTTTGTTGAACCAGTCCTTCCCTGGCTCCACCATCACTGGTTTCAAACTTCCTGTCAATCCCATTCTGATTATGTTTCTTTCCACATGGATTCTTGATCTGCATTTCCCAGTCTCTATTCCCTCTTTTTCTCAGAAGTCAATTCTGCATACTTTCCATCCATTTTTTTTTCAAGTTCTTTATCCCATAAGTATTCCTTTGCTTTCTTCATGCTATGTGTATTTCTAGTGACAAGGAAGCATCAGTTTTGATCAAAATGAAATCCTTATTTAACAAGCAAAATATTTGAGTGATATTAATTTTAAAAATATACTTCAAACAATTGAAAGATGACATAGTAAACTTGATTACTTTTGCCTTGGCAAGGCTTCACATATAGATTAATCCTGCAGACAGATATTTAGGAATTTGATATAAATCATTGGCCATTGGTTTAATTTTCTTTTTAAACTCAAGTTTCTGGAGGATTGTATCTTGAATTTATTGAGTTTTTTGTTTTGTTTTGTTTCAACCCAATTCCAGATGTGCCGTATGGATTTGGAACACACCTTGTGCCAGGCGTAATCCTGAATGTATTAACTTGCTGCTCTCTTTCCTCATGATGGAACTTGACAGACAAGCAGTTAAATGAAATGAGTACTTACTCAATTTCGATGTTTGCCAAGAAAAACAGAAACAAAAACATGGGAGAGGAATATAGTTCAAGTTGGAAGAACTTTTGAAAAGTCATTATTTGGGGTCTGATAACATAATTCCTTTTGCCAAAAGCCTTCCTTCACTGACATGAGAGCTAATATCTGAGCTAAGGGGAAAACCTTGTATTCTTTACTTCCCAGACAACATGGATTGAAATCAGAACTGATTTCTGAGGGGGAAATGAAACACTGATCTCAGCTTCAGTCTCTAGAGGGTGGTAGCCCACTGTATGACGAAATAAGCCCAGTAATCAGACACATTTGGCATCTTTGGTGTTTGGCAGAAGTCATGAATGAGCAAATATGAGCATTTGGTTTTTATGTTTAAAGGTGGGTGGTCTTTTAAATTCAGGGTCAGCAATGAGTTAGTACAGAGGCAGGGAGGAAAACATGTAGCCTCGTTGACTAACATGACCTCTGGATAATTAGATGGCTGATTTCTTCTTGTTATGACACTCCTGTAATATCACAGTAATGGAAAAAATTGGGAGAGAGGAACGAAGACACAATTCACACTGTTTATGTATAGCAGTGCCATACATATTTAATTCCCCATCCATCTTTATATTTCCTACCTTATTTTACCATCCCTCTAACAAAGAAAAACAGCTTATGCCTCCTATCCTATTTCCTACATGTCCCAACATTTAGACAATGGCTTACAAAGGTGATAGGGAAGGAATATTTCAACTGGGTCATACTCTGTATAGTTTTTACTTTACAAAGTATGTATCCATGAAAAATGAATGATTGTTCTCTATCATGAAAAACAAATACAAGTCCATATGTACTTAAGATTATACCTCTGGATGAAATTAATGCATGTTTCTCAGAGGCATAGTGTCACATATGACACTCATATCTGACCTCTTGGAGCTGTAATGGGAATGACATAATTACAAGATTTCAAGTGGCCTCAGCAATCAACTAATCTAACTCCTATCTAAACAAGAAGTCATCAAGTCTCTGAAAACTTCCAACTAGAGTGACCCAATGCAATACCTGAGGCAGCCTATTCTGCTTTTGGTCAATTTTAATTTTTATTAGGAAGTTTTTCCTGGCATTAGGAGTAAATTTTCCTCTTTATAACCATAATTACTGCTTATGGTTCTGCTTTTGGGCACAAACAGAACAAGTCCAACCTTTAATTGGCAATCTTTAAAGTATTTGAAGATAGTCATCAAGTCCTCCCATAGTATTTTTTTTTCATGCTAAATACCCAGAGTGCCTTCAATGAAGCTTCTTATGACTTGGACTTAAGGTTCTTTATGATCTCAGCTATCCACTTTTGATCACTCTCCAGTTTACCATCAATGTTCTTCTTAAACTGTGGCCTGAAAACATGAACACAAATTCTGTAGATGTGGTCTTAATGGGGTAGAGCACAGATGAACTGTAATCTCTTTATTTCAAGAAGCTAATTTTATTTCACTTTATTTTTTTCTTATAACATTACACTACTGACTCATACATATGTAGTCCAATAAAAATTCTGTTGCCTGGTTCTATTTACTTCCTTCTGCATCAGTTCATGCATGTCTTCCCAGTTTTATCTGAACTCTTTCCATTTCTTACAACAAAAGTAGTATTCCATTACATACAGATATCACTTTGAGTTTGGTTATTCTGGAGGACAAGGAGGAGGAGGAAGAGGAGGAAGAGGAGGAGGACAAGGAGGAAGAAGATGAGGAGGAGAAGGAAGAGAAGAAGAAGAAGGAGAAGAAGAAGAAGAAGAAGAAGAAGAAGGAGAACAAGAAGAAGAAGAAGAAAGAAGAAGAAAGAAGAATGAATAGCAAATGAATAGTGGTATCATGGGGGTAAAGGGTATGTCTAATTTAGTAACTTTTGGGGCATAGTTCCTAATTGCTTTCCAGAATGGCTATACTAAGTCATAGCTTCACCAAGAGTTCATTTCTGTGCCTGATTTTCCACAGTCACTCTAACAACTGTCATTTTTCTTTTTTTGTCAATTATTCCAATCTAATGCATGGGATGTAGAATCTCAGAGTTGCTTTAATTTGCATTTCTCTAATTACTAGTGATTCAGAACTTTCCCCTCCTCCATACAGCTATACATAGCTTGGATTCTTCCACTGAAAACTGCTTGTTCATATCCTTTGTACATTTATCAGTTGTAGAATGACATGATAGTATAAATTTGAATCTATTCTTTATATATCTTAGAAGTGATTCTCTTTTCAGATAAATTTGTTGTAAATATTCTTGCCTCCCTTTCCCTTATTTAATTATTCCCCTTCTCATCTTATATTCAATGGATTTATGCAAATATCTTAAATTTAGATTAAATTACCCTTGGTTCTGTAAAGCTAAGCATGAGCAGCTCTCCAGAGGACTGCTGCTCTGAATAGCTTTAAGGTTCTGATCACATAGTATAGAAAACTCTCTATTCAGCAATAAACTAAGGCAAAACATTCACAGAAACAAAAGTACAGGATTCACAATGATATAACATAACAACTTATCACTAAAGTGTCCACATAGTTTTAAACAAAAGATATACTTAACTCAATTATCCTTAAGAAGCAATACTCCTTAAGGGATACAAAGTACAAAAGTCAAAGTTTTCCCACCCCTAGGTCTCATTGTCTTAATCTCTCAGTCAAAAAGTCTTCTGTACTCTTTATTGGAGATTAGTTTCCAGACATCCTTAACTCAATGACTTAAGGAGTACAAGGTACAGAGTACAAAGTTCTCCTACCCCTAGGCCACAGTAAATCATGATCTTCTCAGGCAGCACTATGTACTCAAAGAAAGGTCTTTTTATCTTTGCTTGAGACTGGCTCCCAGATTCCATGGTTTCTCTTCCATGGTCCCAGCTCTTGCCTGAATCTACCCAACAATCATCTGGATTCACAGGCAGGCAGCTCTCAAATCCTCATCCAGCTCCTTGTCTGATTTCTTGTCCAGTTCCTCTTTCAGCTCCTGTTCCATATTGAAGCTCACAGTGTCCAGTCCACTTTAGGAAAGGTCCATCTCAGTTGGATAAAAGGAGAGTGCAGCCCAGTGCAGGTGGTGTCCAGGCAAGCACAGATCAGAAACCAAGGCTCAGGTCCTGGCTCAGAAGGCCAGGGGCACAGTGGGCAGTTGTGAGACTTCCAGCCACAATGCAGCAGGTAAACTTTCAGACCTATAGATCTGTAATGGTAATTAATTTAATTTGAAGACTCCTTTTTTGTTCTGTCAAGTAAGCAGGTACTTAGCCCTCAGTAACTAATCAAACTTCTATGAAAGAAAAAGAAGGTATGAACTCTGTCTCCTGTTGCTGACATAACAAGAAGGGGTTGGTTGAAACAGAAAGTTAATGCTATGTGTGTGTATATAAGAGAAAACCCAGAGAAGCACATTCAGAATTTTGTCCTGACAAGATCCTGGTGGAAGAAGCTGTTCTGCTGAGAGATCTGGTGAAGGCTGAAGTTGCTCCTGGGAAGGCTGCCTGGAAGACCAGTGTTGCTGCTGCTCCCTGGAAGGCTGAGATTTATTCTGGGTCTTAGGACCAGCTGAGCTTCCAGAGGACTGAGGAAGCATGACTGGATGCTAAGACTTTGTTTGTTTGTGGCTTGGTTGATCCTTGAGTTCCCAGGAACAGAAATTGTGAAGTTTTTGAAATGTGCTAGACCCTGTGAACTTCAGTGTGTAGCAAGAACTGCCCAGAGGACTGGGCAAGAACCTGGGAGCTGTCTATCTCTGAATCCAAGTGACTGTTTGGTGGATTCAGGTAGGAGCTGGAACCATGGAAGGGGATCCAGGGAATCTGAGAGACCACCCCGAGTCAAGATGAAGAAAAGGCCTCTCCTTGGATATTGAATGTGGTGATGAAATTGAAGTTTATTAGAGACCGAGGGGTGGAGGGTTTGTGTAATTTTCTAATGATTATATTTAGTGATTAACTATAGTAATTGATTGCTAGACAAGTGACTGATTAAGTTAATCTATGATTTCCCCATGAGTGGAAGACAGACTATTATATTTTGAGATGACTGAATGACTGAGTAAGGAGGCAAACCTCCTTAGGGATACCATGATTATTCTTTTGTTCTTTGTTCTAAATACTGTAACCACTTTGTGAAAACTAGGTGTCCATTTTAATGTTAAGCTGTTATGAATACTATATTGTGATTTTCTGTGATAAGATGTAATGCTATGAATATTATATTGTGATTTGTTGTGAATGTTTGCCTTGATTTGTTATGGAATAAATGGAGTGCTCACTATACTGTGTAATCAGAACCTTAAAAGCTGTTCACAGTTGCATTCTTTTGGGAAGCTGCTCGTGCATGGTGTTATACTTACATGAACTGATACTGAGTGAAGTGAGCAGAACCAGGAGAACATTGTACACAGTAAAAGTAACAGTGTGTGATGATCAGCTTTGATAGGTTTAGTTCTTTCCAGCAATGTAATGATCTATGATAATTCCAAAAGACACATGGTGGAAATGCTATGCACATCCAGAGAAAGAATTATGAAGTCTGAATGCAGATCGAAGCATTCTATTTCCTCTTTTTTTTCCATCTCAAGACTTTTCCCTTTTGTTCTGACTTTCATTTGCACAACATGACTAATGAGGAAATGTGTTTAATTATGATTGTACACAAAAAGGTGTTTAATATAATTGTATGTATGT
>CM053581.1:392798001-392818953 GCA_028627135.1 Pseudochirops cupreus | reverse complement strand
TTACAAATTGAACATAACCTACAGGTTGAGAACTGCTGCCTTAGACTATTCCATAGAACATTTTAAATAGATACACAAACTTAAAATTAAACATCATACTATAAAAGAGGACTTGAGTTCCAATCTGTCCTCAGATACTTACTGAATTTACTTGGGGATGTCATGCAATTCTATTTGCCTCAGTTTCCTCATCTTAAAATAACCTGGAGAAGGAAATGGCAAACCACTCCAGCATCTTTGCCAAAAAAATGCCAAATGGGGTCACAAAGAGTCAATCATGATTAAAACAACTGAACAACAATGGCAGATCACATACCTCTCATAGCCATGGGTAGGAGAAATATTATTAACCAAATATGAGATACAGCCAATTAGAAAAAAGAAAACAGATAACTTTCATTACATTAAGTTCAAAAGTTTCTGCATAGATAAAATTAACATATTTAGGATAAAGAAGTGAAAATGGTTCTATGGGGAGAAATTATCTGATAAAGATTTGGTATCAAAGATATATGTGTATGTATATATATATATTTACATACATATATGTATATATGTAATTTATTTGAATGGAGAGATAGAAAAATAAATAAGTAGATAAGTGGTAAAAGGATATAAACAAACAGTTCTCAAAAGTATTACAAAGTATATAAAACCCCATGAAAAATTCTCCAAATAACTAATAAGTGGAATTCTGATCAAAACAACCCTGAGATTTTATCTCACTCCCTGAAAATTGGCAATGATGACAAAAATAGAAGTATTCAATGTTGGAGGGGTTCTGAGAAAATGGGCATGCTAATACACTGTTGGTAGTGTTATAAAACCATTTTGGAAAGAAATTTGGAATTATGCTAATAAAATTACTAAAACATCCATACCTTTTGACCCAGAGATTCCTTTAATGGGCTTATGCTCCAAGGAAACTTTTGATAAGTAAAAAATCCCTATACACACCAAAATATTTATAGAAGTGGGTTTTTTGGGTGTGTGTGTGATAATGAAGTGTTGGAAATAAAGGAGATCATCAATTGGGGAGTGTCTAAACAAATTGTGGTACAAAATTATAATGGTGTATTACTGTCCTGTAAGTAATGATAAAGGTGATGAATACAGATAAATATGGAAAGATATACATTAGCTGATGAAGAGTGAAATAAGCAAAGCCAAGAAAAAACACACAGCAACAACAACACAAATGAAATGAACCTCCCCCAACACACACTCTACACACACACACACACACACGCACAAAGCAAAAGCAAATTAGCAAAATTACATGGGGGAAGCATAACTTGAGTGAAGAAATATGAGGACATCCACAAAATGGGCAGTTGGGAAGTCCATTGGCATTACACATTGCACATTTTTAGACATTTTTAATTCATTGATTGGTTGTACTGTTGTCTTTATTCTCCTTCCCCCTTTTTTGGCTTTGAAAGTGCTATTTGTTATATGTGATGCATCTCTGGAAGGGGAGGGAGGAGAGCTATTGAGAAAAGCTATGATGATATAAAAAACAAAAGATCTTAATAAAAACTTTTTTTAAAAAAAAAGACTATATGCATAGCCTGATACCTCTACTATCAAAGCATATGTTCCTTGCCTTCTCTGTTCAACTGCAAGGCTTAATGTGTCATTGAACATGGATTCTAGCTTCAAAGTCCTTTGTAATGGTCTTAGCTCAACCATTAACCAGCTGTGTGACCTTAGACAAATTCTTTCACTTCAACAAGACTCAGTTAATTTGTTAAATAGGGCAAATATTAATACTTGCACTATCTACATTAGAATTGTAAAGAAAGTGTTTTGTAGGCCTTAAGGAGTTATACAAATGTGAGGAATTATTAATGATGATTTGTGAGGAAGGTATTAATGAACTCCACCATGAATTCAATTGTGATACGCCATCTGACTGTGGAGGGTAAGATAGTAGTTTTTTTTTTGAAAGAAAATTTTCATGGTTTTATTGTATAATGAGGCATTGGAACATCTGAACAAATTAAGATCTGGGCTGCACATGCAGCTGCTGCTTTCTCCTGCGTTTCTTTGGGTTACTAGAGCAACTTGTCAGTACATTAAAAAAAAAAAAAGACAACCTTTTGCATTACTTAGTCTTTCTAAGGCATGCGCTGGTATTAACACAAACTTCTCCTGTCAGATGCAGCTAGTTTAACGTCCAAACATCATGCACAACACACTCAAATAGTGATGCCACTGCTACCACCTTGGCATCCACCCACCTCAGCGTTGCAGGCTTGTGTATGATATTTGGAGTGCTCTGAGGGGGCTGAGGAGAGGAAGTGTGAATAATATCAGGAAGAGGAGAGAGAAGGAAACAGCGTGGGCACCTTGGGAAGAGGAGGCTCAGCCAAAAGTTGTGCAGCGCTAGCCTAAACATGTCATTGGTGCACACCCAAGCACTTGTCCCTTTCTCCCCCTTTTCTGGTGGTTGGCGCAATCAACTAACCAAGTAAGCAAGCAGTAAGCATTTATTACTTACTATTCACCAGGTACAGATTTAATTGTTGTAGATACAAAGTCAGGATTGAAAAAAAGTACACTTATCTCCTGGCTAATGGAAATCCTTTTCTTCTTTTGTGGAGTGCCCATGAAATTCATTGTTGGAGCATGGCATCAGTGATAAACGAATTACCTTACTGGGCTGGATCCTCAAAGGGTGTGGCATCTTTGGGGGATGGTTTCATTTGCTGCTACTCGGCAATCTCTCCAGAAAATGAAATACTTAAAAAGTCACCTTGTGTGCATTTCTATCTCAAGGCTGCTGCTTGGTCTCCCCACCCCTCACTCTTGTGGCTATTGCTTTTAGTTCCTAAATTCCAAAGACTCTGGTTACCTGTGGGACCTTTGTTCAGGACTTCTTGAATTTATATGGGTACCTGGGGTTTGGGGGTGGAAAGGATACAGATTTGATGAAGACCTGGGACATTTTGAGTTAATGTTGCTCCCAAGTGGATTAAGCTGAAACCCAGCTGTGGGTCTTTTAGGCAGGGAATATGAAAAGATCCTTCTATAGGTTAGATTAAACTAGAGGATTATGAGATCCCACAGAAGCTTCTTTGAGGCTGTATCTCTTTGTTTTTACTTACGAGTTACCTAGTATGTTTTTTAGTAAAGTAATTGTTTATCTGGACCTTCAGTGTCTGATGGTCCGTTGTGTTGCATGTGGAACCTATCCCAGGGCAATGGCAAATAAGTCATCTGAACTAGGGATCATCCTTATCTAGTCGATAGCAACAGGGGCCTACAAAATTCAGGCAAGGGGAGCATAGGGCTGAATTTTATTTTATTAAGAGCATAATGTTGGGGATATAATGTAATTAGGAGCAGGACTAGATTGTGTCCTTAAAATAATCCAATCCTTCCTTGTGGGGTTATGAGAACAATAAATGGGGTAGGAAATTTTTATCACTTTAAGATCTATCCCCCAAAATAACTTTAAAAAAAATTCTAATCTCCAGGTCGAAATTCCCCAAGGTTTTTAGAAGTTTGATTTTTGTTTTGTTCCATTTACTACTTACTTTCATCAAGAAATAAGAAATAGCAAACCCTTGAGTAACCCCACAAATGCCTCAGGAATACAGGAGCATAAAAATGGACATTTTTACAGAGTACAGTTTGTTAAAGTCTATACTAAAGCAGTCATTGAGTCTGGCCACAGATTACATTTCACTGGCATGCCTGTCTGGGGTAAAAACTAAACAAAGATGCCCAACCTTCTACTGTGAGGCAGCTTTGGGTTGGCACCAGTTTCAAATCTCAAATGTGATGGAAGCTTCAATTCCTTGTAAAATCAGCCTTCAAAATCTTATCTTTGAGTATAGGCCCCAAGGTCTTTTCGCCAGTTCTAGACCCGGTTTCTAGGTTGGTTTCTAGTAGCTTTTCCTAGATTTCTAGTATCTTAGGTGAGAAGGGTACTTCTTGACCTCCAAAGACTAAGTTTTAAGACATTCTGCAGTAATCTTATTACTTTCTTTGACTCTCTTAGAAGTCTCTATGGTTTTAGGCCCCTGGAAATTCTACTCTTTCCCCAACCATATTTTCTCTATGTATTTTGTTTGTCTAAATTATATTCACTCTCCAGTTGCTAAGATTGGTTTGAAATGCCAAACCCGAGATGTTTAGCCTCCTTAGTGCTTATATTGTTTCTAGGGCCACTGTTTTCTGAAGATCTTAGATATTTAGTCAAGGCCTTTTTGGCAGACTTACATACCTTCCTGTTTAAAATCTGCATTCTTTGGTTTGTCCACTAAATTCCAGTTAACCTGTATGCTGATAACAATGACTGATATTAAGTCCTGAGTTCAATGAATGCTCAAGTATTTTCTACCTTGGATCATCAGTCCTAACCATGTTCCTAGATTTTGATAATTCATCATTGGCCTCACCCCTAAAAACTCAGTGGTCTTTAGGAGTTTCATTTAACATTCCATTTTATAAGACTCCAAATACTCATACATACAAATACCTATATATCTATGTAGCATATGAAATAAATCTCACCAGAGAAATTGTATTATTTTATCAAAAGCAGAGAAATTTCTTCTCTATAGATTTGAGGACATAAAGTATCATCCTAGATTCTCAAAGAAGTATGAAGTATGAAGTTGAATAATCTCTCAGAGATTCCGACCTCTCTAATTTGCAAAAGGCTATATACTATAAAAAGTTGTCACAAATTGTTGCAAACAATGACCCACTACTTTTTTCCCAAGTCCCGTAAAATACTTGCATCGAACAAGAAGTGATCATCTGCCTATACAGAAACGCAAGTTAGCACAAGTATAATCAGCTAACATTCATTAAACGTGTATTACACTGTTGTGACTCCAAGGGGGTCACAGTTTAAAAAGCACTGATGGGGTCACTAGTGGAAAATCTTTAAGAAATCCTGCACTAAATCCATTGCACTAGAGATGCTAGAGATGAAAAGTGTGAAATTCAGAGATTGATGATTTATTGGCATAAACAGGACACACACATAAAAAAAGGCAACACATGTAAGTATCAAGTGTTCCTGAGGATGTAGGTAGGCTGAGCTGTTAATCCTCTACTTGGTCAAGTAGACCTTTTGATTTTGTGGTGGTGTTTCTTTAGCAAGTCATTCTGTTTCATGGGCAACTCAATCCTTCTGTCCTCATGGGCGATATGGAAAGAAAAACATACAAGGAATGAAAATGTCAGCCTTTATTGATTTGTAGCCTACTGGCTATTGTTTGTTTGGTTTTGTTTTTGTTTTAGAGTTCATGATTTTATTTCCGGAGGTATTTGAATTCCAAATTCATTGCCAAGCTTATATATTCTAATACTAGTGTCTCTACTTGGACAACTGTTCAAAGTTAACTCCAAGCCTCTAAGTTCAGTTTGAACCAACATCCAATTTTTCTTGATCAAAGAACACTCTTTAATCATCTTTCTATTGATTAGCATAAAATGAAACATACCCACAACTTACCAATTCTGATGGTCAACAGAATTTGATATGGTTAAATAAAGAAGTTGAAAGTAACATAAGATTATAATTGTAAAGTGTTTAGCACAGTGCCTGGCCCAGAGTAAGCACTGTATATTATTATTGATAGATAAGAAACAAATTAACTTGTACACCTGGTCGGTTAGAAAAGAACCAAAGAAACAAAAAGGGAGGAGGTGCAAAAAGGTCACAAGATCAATCCTGTTCCTCCTCCAGTTCTCACTGCCCTGGAGCTGCAGATCTTTGGCATTGCCCATCTTGCTAGTTCTGAAGTACAGCACAGAATCAATGCAGACCCTCTGACCACCCACATAGCTCCCTCAGCAGCTGCTCTTGATCGAATTTGGCATGCATCTCCCTATCTGCAATTCCCTAGCTTTGGGTTTGTTGCAACCCAGTTTCCATGTCACCATAGATGCAATATCATGCATCTGCTTCTGTATGTCAGGGTTCTCAATGTCATCTTCAAGATATCACTATCCCTGTAATTTCAGAGTGATAGGTATTTTTTCAGGCTTCCTAAATCTCCTAGGACATGCTGACAGACTGGTGGTCTAGAGGCAAATGGTTAGCATGGGGAAGGAGAGGGAGTGCCTGAGTTGAGTCAAAAGAACAAAACAACCTCATCATGATTTCACATTTTTATGTGTATAACATTCTCTGTTTTATTTCAAAAGGAAATACAAAAACTGTTTTATCCTGGAATAATACAATTATGCAAATTGAGACCAAGCTTAATGGATTGAGGGAAACATTAATGACTGAAGCTGGGAAAATCAGAGTGTATGTTCAGTGATAAAGGCTTCAAATCCCTATCTCCCTACCAGGTTCAGTTCAATTTCTACCTCCTCCCCAAAGTCTTTTCTGTATCCCATAGTTATTAGAGCTCTCCTTCAAAACAAAATACTTTGTGTATATTTTGATTTATTTACTTCCATAGATATGCATCCTACCCACTCATTCCTAGAAAGCAGCTAATGGTCAGAGCAAATGTTATGTATCATCTAGGTTTTCAGAGTTATTGACATGCTATCTCATGTGATCCTCATAACAATTTGCTATGGATTCCACTGGGGGAAGGCACTGTCTATTTGTCTTTATATCTCCAGTGCTCAGCACAGTATCTGAAAAATCTAAGGCACCTAATAAAAACCTACTCAGTGAACAAATGAAAGGCAGTTCCTGTGCACCAAAAAAAAAAACCCAAAAACAAACAAAAACAAACTGTAAACCTAAGAGAGATTATTAGGATCACTGACTTAAAGCTAGCAAAGATCTCAGAGGACATTGATTCCAATTTTATTTTATAGGTGAAGAAACTGAGAAATTGAGTGACTTGGCTACTACTTGGATACAGCTACTAAACGTCAGAGGCAAGAATTAAAGCCAGATTTTCTGACTCTACATACAGCATTTTTTTGGCTATATCACGTCCCTTTGACTTGCCCAAGGTCATACTATAGTGGAAGCAAAATAAAACTTAGTCTCCTGACTCCCAATAAATATTTGGGGAGAAGCAGAGGCTTTGGTTTCCACTTTGTTTTCCTTTCCTTCCTCCCATTCCCACTGCTTTGACCAGAAGAGAGACTTAGTGGAGAGAGACAAGATCATCTTCATCTAAGTGGCTGGGGAAGTCTTCATGTATGAAGTAGTACCTGAGTTGAGCTTTGTAGGAAGGGAAGGACTTCAACAGACAGAAAAGGTGGCCAGGAGGAAAGTGTCTCTTCTAAGCATGAGGCAGAATGTGAACAAAAGCACTGTCACTGAAGAGAGCAAGAGGAGAAAGGAGAATATAAAGAATAGCTCAGTTTGGCTGGAACATTGACAATATGAAGGAGAGAAAGATGAGATGAAGTGGGAAAAGGAAGTCAGAGTAAGATTATGGAAGTCAAATTGCAGGATCAGAATTTCATCCATTCAATTATCAACTTTTGTGGAGATGACATTCCTAGAAAATGGCATGAAAGCAAAAAACATGAATGTTGATACTTTCACTAGAAATTGCTGAAAGTACATTTTATGCATACAATTCTTTATAATAAAACACTAATTCTGAGAATATGCACTTTTCCTAACACAATAACCATGAAATACCTCATAAAATGCAGTACACAAAATAAAACTGGTAACATGCAAAACATTTTTATGCCTAGTAATTTTCCTAGAATTCTGTGACCTTTTTGTTCTAACATTTCAGTAAAAAAAAAGTAATTTCAGACAATATTCACTTTTCATAACACATGAAATCTATAGTACCGTGAATTCTGTACAGTAGATAAAATTCTAAAAACAAAAAAATTTTTTAAACCTGAATCCTATCTTCCACTGTGTCAGATGGCAATGTGAGGGTGTTGTACTGTATACTACACTGCCATAAACCTTCCTACCTAGGCCACCCTCTGAAAACCAAGGGGTCCTCATCCATAAACTGAGGAGGTTGGGTTCTAAGATTCCTTACACTTCTACAATCATATAATAGAAAAGAGCTCAAACTAGGATAAGAATGGGAATAGAATGGAGACAGATACAATTTAATAGATTCACTAAAAAATATGTAAGAATAAGAACTTCAATGATGGTTTTATGGTGATAATGAGACTTGCAGATTCAAAAGTAAATTAGTGTATTATTGTTTTTTCCTTTCTTATCATAAGTAAGCAATAATAACCAATTGTCTTAATTGAACACAGACTCTTTATCTTTGGAGGGGATACAGTGCTCTACTATACTTATATCTTCAGAATTAAAAGTGCTTTAGCTCATGGTAAGTTATAGGCATTTAGTAAGAATAAGAAATGCAAGTCAAAAGGTGGAAAAGGAGCATCAAGGTTAAAGGAGTTTGACTAAAATCATCCAAATGATAACAACAGAGATGTCACGGTCTATGCTTCCATACCTTTGTAGAAAATTCTGCCAAGTCACAGAGTTGTTTGGGTTTATTTTCCCCAGACACATTTCAACTTTCACTATACCAGGCAACTTTTGTCAGAAGGCACAAAAATGGTTGATCCAGTCTTGGTTGGATTTACTAACCTAGCCGACCAAGCAAAATTCAGGCTACTAAATTATATAGTCTAATTTTCTAATTTGCAGCATATCTAGAGATCTTGTACACTCCATAGGAACTCATTACTTCATTCAAGACACTAGTCATAGTCTCTGATCATCTGAACATTATAAAGTGAGACTTTGTGGAGTCTCACAGGATGTGGAAACTATAAAATAGGTCATTTTTATATCTACAAGATGCAATTAATCTATGCACCAGAGGAAATTCCCTTCTCTTCTCCCCACTCCCCCACCCCAAGTTTTTAATATACTTTGCTACTGACTGCCTATCTCAGTGCCTCAGGGTCAAGTTTCAAAGGTAGGCACCAAAGTATGTGTGTTTCAAATACTTAATTATATACCTAAGTGCCCATTGGCATTTTGCAAATGGAGAGTTTCAGGAGGCTTGATAGATCTCTTTTATCATTTAGCATCCTCCTTTATAAATTAGGCCATTACCTTTTATTAATACCTTTAAAACCATTTTGAAAGTTACTGTAATTTGATTTTATTCAAAGACCTAGGTAATAATATTTATGTGTGATTGATTTCAGCTCCTTTTATTTCATGAAATAATTCTGAAATGTTTTCATTAGAACTTTCTATACTGGTAGTTACCTAATGCCCATTGGCCATTCCAGTGGAAAGACTGGCTTTTGAAGAATGAACCAAGAAATCCCCGAAAGTTATTAGGACAATTTTTTAAACTTTAATAGTTCTCTTTCATTAATGACACTTCTGAAGCAGAATAAGTAGTCTAATTTTCTCTTCTCCCTCCAGTCCTGCTTAAAATAATTTTGATTTTGTTCTCTACAAATCATTTCTGGTTCACAGAGTGTTTTAGTAATTACAAGAGCACCAGAAAAAATTTTAAAAACTGTTTCTTTAAATGACAGGTCTGTACAACAATGTTTATAGTGTGACTGTGGCTTTCTGACAGGAAACTTCTATTGTTTCTTAAACTGTTTACGTTCCTCCTTGATGCTATTTTGCCTTACCAACTATATAATTTGCATGAGATGAAAGAGTCTGTAAATGAAAACCACTTTCTGAAGTCTTGATTCTAGCTCAGAAATAGTTTGACTTCATGTGGCAGTAGATGGTTAATTATATTATTAATTTTCATTCTAATACCAATGAATATACTTTTGATATAAAACAGTCTATAAATTTTATTAATGCAAGGTAACATGATTCAGCCAAAATTGTTCTGAGAAGAATGTTATAGTCAATTTGGTTAGAGATTTTGAATGTTAAATGCCTGAAACATAAAACTTTATTAATTAAAACGTCCAGAAGCCAAGGCTGGATTTTGAATTAATCAGGTTTAGATTATCTTTTGTTTGTTTTAAGTAAAGAACAACAGGAAATTTACATATTTGTGGGAAAGCAGTTGCTGTGATGTTTCAGTAGTATAAATAAACTTGCATTAACTTGCTGGTGGTTTTACTATAAGCATTCTTTCCTCTGGACTATCCTTTCCCCATTTGCTATCACAGGTTGGGTCCCAGGATGACAACTACCTCAGATTGAAAGTATTTTGTTAGTCTACACTTCTAAAAGTATATAGCTCATAAGCCCCCAGTGGTATATTTACCTTTAGCACTCAACCAGAGCTTCTGTTATCCAACTAATGGAGTAAACATTTTCTTCAATTCTGACTCTGAGAAAAAAAAAAGAAATTCTGTGAACAAATTTACAGCTGAATCTAAAGGAAAAGAGAGAGAATACCAACAAGGTATCAACCCCCTTACCCCACCTCCAGCTCCCATCAAGCCTAATGACTCCCAGCAGGGACGCACAAACTAGTATACAATGACATTCTGGCTTCTGTCTAGGGACTACATTGAGATCCCCTCAGACATTTCAAAAACTTCAGGCATTTTTAAAACTGGCATGTCTCATCTGTGATTTGATCCCAACAACAAGTGGCAGACATTTGTTCTGTCTAGCTCTGTGAGAAGAGGTAGGCAGCAAGTGGTCTGCTGCCTGAAGGGCTCCCTAGTTTAGGGACCTCCAATATTTCAGTGACTCTGTCTGGAATGCAGTCCCCTTTTGAAAATAATAATTCAACCCCCTCCAGAGAAAGAAAGCATAACAGGTAAGGGAAAAACAGTCAGTTACTATACTAGGCTAGAAGGAAAGGAAAGTGAAATGCAGCTGAGGCCAGTTTTGCCTTCCCAGAGTCTGTTGGGAAGAGAATAGACCAAGCACAGTGAAATCTCAGTTCTTTAGACTTCAGGGAAAGTTGAAGTAGCTGTGAGAAAATTTAAAAACAATACAGCCACCACCACAACAAAAATGTGTGCTGTCAGTTTTGGGAAAAATATCTCCTTAGAAACAGTAGCATTGCAGGTCAAAGAAATGTAGATTGCAGAGTTGTAAAAATACAGACTCTCAGTCTAATTTCATCTTAAAGCAAGGTCTCCCCCCTTAGACCTTTACCTCATTAACAATCTCGTGGTCTGATGAGATTAATTACATGGAAACACCTCTACCAAGAACAGATGTGATCTTGGGCAAAACCAAGATTACTCCAAAGCTGACATTCTTCCCCCTCCCTGAAATCACTTGATGAGTTGTCTCTATTACTCAACTTCCCAAATCAGGAAAATGACTGAGTATCCTTACTTGGTTATTTTGCCACCTGCCCAAAAGATATATAAAGTCCCATATATGTGTTTATCTCACTCTTTTCTGTGGAGTTGCTGGTCATCTAACTGACCAGTAGGTAATGCTAATTAAACTTTTTTATCTTCTAGTCTTGCATCATGATTTATTGACTTTCAATTAAATGAACCTATGTGGGAGAAATTACTTTCCAGGAGGATTTTTAGGATTTTAGAGCTCAGAAATTCCCTAATGCAGCTTTATAATCTAACTTACCAGAAATGGACAGGATTTTTTTTTTCTAGAATAAGCAATGGAGCAATATCAAGAAAAAAGACTAAAACACCAAAGATTTAACGATGTAAAAAACAATAAAATGTCAAAGTACAAATAGTTAAATTAATAGAAAGGATCCTAAAACTAGGGGGAAAATGAGTACTAAATCCTCAAAGAAATTACAAAGATCTCTTTGCAAATATTACAAGCAAAAAAAGTAAACCCATGCCTAATAAAACACAAAATCTTGTGGAAACCTAAGGGATTATGGAATAGCAAAAAGTAAATTCCAGGAAAATGAAATCCATAGGAGAAAAAATTTGGAATGAATATATGTGTGAAGTTATAGCTCTCAGTGAAGCAATAAAATGAAAAGAAGTCAATTAATAGACTGGAATTAAGTTGAATGTAGGGCATAAAGTTATTTCAAAGAAATAAAAGAGAGACTAACAGATTTAGAAAACAAAATTACTGAAGTAGAAGAAAATCTGGCGGGAGATAAAGAAAAGTCAATAATGTTAAAAAAAAATTCGTGATCTCTCTACAAAACAAAGCTAGGAACCTCAAAAATATAATTTAAAGAGACAACTTAAGGATTTTACTGTAGGTCATCCAGAAGAATGTGATCAAGCATAAAAATCTAAACAGTAATAATGTTGGAAATTTTACAAACTTCTTAGAACTTCTCAATACATAAAGTAGAACACTCATTAAAATAGATTACTTCCAGGAATGCTTCAAACTCAAAAACATATAGAGGTTAAATTTGATAATTCATTTGGGAAACACCAAATTCTGCAAATGTCCAGGAGGAAGACCTTCAAGGAAAGGAAATTTGGATAGCATAAGATGAATCTGTACCAAAGAAAAAGCACAGAATGGAATGGAGTAGCATATTCTAAAAAAAAATGAAGGCACCCAAGCTATAAACCAAAATGATATATTCTGCATATTTTAGCCTATTATCAGTGAAAAACATTTGATTTCCACAAAAGATGGGATATTCTAAGCATTCTGGCAAACATATACATACATATGTGCATACATATCTACATACATATAAGCAGAATATTCAATTTGCAGATAACTAACTGAAATATAGTGAGGGTAAATAAGTGAAATTAATAAACAAGGAATAAGTAAATGAAATAAATTGCTCCCATCTAGAAGTTTTTTTAGATTTATTTATTCATTTTTAGTTTTCAACATTCACTTCCATAAACTTTAGAGTTTTCAATTTTCTCTTCTTCTCTGCCCTCCCCCCTCCCCAAGGCGGCATGCAATCTGACATAGACTCTACATGTACATTCATATTAAATGTATTTTAACATTAGTAATGATATAAAAAAAAATATTAAAACCCATGGGAAGAACCATAAGAAAGAAGAAACAAAACAAAACAACAAAAGAAAAAAGAGAGCAAATAGTATGCTCGGATCTGCATTCATAATCCATAGTTCTTTCTCTGGAAGTAAACAGAATTTTCCGTCATGAGTCTTTGGGAATTGTCATAGATTCTTGCATTGCTGAAGAGTCAAGTCTATGAAAGTGAGTCGTCACACAATGTGATTGTTACTGTGTACAATGTTCTCTTGGTTTGGCTCATTTCACTTAGCTTCAGTTCATATATATGTCTTTCCAGGTTTTTCTGAAATTGGCCTGCTCATCATTTCTTATGGCGTTACAGTATGCCATTACCTTCATATACCACTTGTTCAACCATTCCACAAATGATAGGCATCCCCTCAATTTCCAGTACTTGGCCACCACAAAAAGACCTGCTGTAAACATTTTTGTACATGTGGGTCCTTTTCCCATTTTTCGATCTCCTTGGGATATAGACTTAGAAGCGGCATTTCTGTATCAAAGGATATGCACAGTTTTTATAATCTTTTATGCATAGTTACGTAGTTGTAGCCTTTTGTGCATAGTTCCAAATTGCTCTCCAGAATGGTTTAATGAGTTCACGGCTCCACCAACAATGCATTAGTGTTACAATTTTCCCACATCTTCTCCAACATTTATCATTTTCCTGTTTTGTCATGTTAGCCAATCTGATAGGTGTCACATAGTACCTCAGAGTTGTTTTGATTTGCATTTCTCTAATCAATAGTGATTTGAACATTTTTTTATTTGACTATAGACAACTTTAACTGCAGGCTCATATTCTTTGATCATTTATCAATTGGGGAATAACTTATATTCTTATAAATTTGACTAAGTTCTCTATATATTTTAGAAATGAGACCTTTAACAGAGACACTGGCAGTAAAATTTATTTCCCAGGTTTCTGCTTCCCTTCTAATCTTGGTTACATTGGCTTTGTTCATGTAAGAACTGTTCAATTTAATGTAATTGAAATCATTCATTTTGCATTTCATAATATTCTCTACCCCTTGTTTGGTCATAAATTCCCCATTAATACGACAGGTAAACTATTCTTTGCTCTCCAAGTTTTATATATAAATCATCTACCCATTTTGACTTTATCTTGTTATAGGGTGTAAGATGTTGGTCTGTGCCTAGTTTCTGTCATACTATTTTCCCATTTTCCCAGTAGTTGTTGTCAAATAGTAAGTTTTTATCCCAGAAGCTGCAGTCTTTGGATTTATCAAATAGTAGATTATTATAGTCATTGACTATTGTGTCTTGTGTACTTAACCTATTCCACTGATCCATAACTGTTTCTTAGACAGTACCAAGTAGTTTTAATGATTGTTGCTTTATAACATAATTTAAGATCAGGTATAGCTTGGCCACCTTATCTCGCATTAATTACCTCGATATTCTGGATTTTTTGTTTCTCTAGATGAATTTTGCTATTGTTTTTTCTAGCTCTATAAAGTAATTTTTGGTTGTTTGATTGATATGGCACTGAATAAGAAAATTAATTTAGATAGAATATGTCATTTTTATTATATTAACTCAGCCTACCCATGAGCAACTGAAATTTTTCCAATTATTTAGATCTGAATTTATTTGTGTGAAAAGTGTTTTGTAATTGTGTTCATATAGCTTCTGCATTTGTTTTGGTAGGTAGACTCACAGATATTTTATAATGTCTATAGTAACTTTAAATGGAATTTCTGTAACTCTTGCTGTTGATTTTGTTAGCAATATATAGAAATGCTGGTGATTTGTGTGGGTTTATTTTATAGTCTGAAAATCTGCTAAATTTGTTTATGATTTTAAGTAATTTTTCCCTTAATTCTCTAGGATTCTCTAAGTGTGCTATCATATCATCTACAAAGAGTGATAGCTTTTTTTCTTCTTTTCCTATTCTAATTCCTTTAATTTATTTTTCTTCTCTTATTGCTAAAGCTAGCATTTTTAATAACATATTGAATATCAGTGGTGATAATGGACATCCTTGTTTCACCCCCAATCTTACTGGAAATGCATCTAACTGATCCCCATTACATATAATGCTTGTTGATGGTTTTAGATAGATGCCACTAATTATTTTAAGGAAGACTCCATTTATTCCTATACTGTCTATAGTTTTTAATAGGAATGGATGATGTATTTTGTCAAAAAGCTTTTTTTTTGCATTTATTGAGATAATTATATGGTATATTCTTGATATGGTCAATCATGGTTAAAGTTTTCCTAGTACTGAAACAACACTGCATTCCTGGTATAAATCCCATGTGATCATAGTGTATTATCCTTGAGATAAGTTGCTGTAACCATTTTGCCAATATTTTATTTAAAATTTTTGAATGTACATTCATTAGGGAAATTGGCCCAAAATTTTCTTTTTCTGTTTTGACTCTTCCCAAGTTTAGGTATCAGCACCATATTTGTATCATAAGAAGAATTTGGTAAGACTCCACTTTTGTCTATTTTCCCAAAGAGTCTATATAGTATTGGAATTAATTGTTCTTTAAATGACAGAATTCACTTTTAAATCCATCTGGCCCTGGAAATTTTTTCTAGGGAGTTCATTGATGGCTTGTTCAATTTCTTCTTCTGAAACGGGATTATTTAAGTATTTTGTTGTTTCTTCCATTAATTTGGACAATTTATATTTTTGTAAATATTTATCCATTTCACTAAGATTGTCCAATTTATTGGCATACAGTTGGGCAAAATACCTCCTAATTATTGTTTTAATTTCCATTTCAATGGCAGTGAATTCACTCTTTATTTTTTCATACTGGTAATTTGGTTTTCTTCTTTATTTTCTCTTTAATCAATTTGACCAAAGTTTTATCTATTTTGTTTATTTATTTTACCCCCATAAAACCAATTCTTATTTTTTTTTACTAGCTCAATAGTTTTCTTGATTTCGTTTTTATTAATTTTGCCCTTGGTTTTCAGTATTTCTCATTTGGTATTTAATTGGGGATTTTTAAATTAGTTCTTTTTCTACCTTTTTTAGTTACATGCCCAATTGATGTCCTCTTTCTATATTTTATTCATTTAAATATTCAGAGATATAAAATTTCCCTAAGAACTGCTTTTGCTCCATCCAATAAGTTTTGGTATATTGTCCCATTATTGTTGTTCTCTTGGATGAAGTTGTTCGTTGTTTCTATGATTTGTTGTTTGACCCACTCACTTTTTAGTGTTAGATTATTTACTTTCCAATTAAGTTTTAGCCCGTCTTTCTATAGCCCTTTATTATATGTAATTTTTATTGCATCACGATCTCAAAGTGATGCATTTAATATGTCTGCCTTTCTGAATTGTATTGTGAAGTTTTTATGGTCAATTTTTGTGTTGGTGCCATGTGGGACTGATAAAAAAAGGTGTATTCCTTTCTATTCCCATTCAATTTCCCATTCAATTTTCTCCTGAGGTCTACCATATCTAACTTTTCTAAAATTCTATTCATCTCCTTAACTTCTTTCTTCTTTATTTTGTGGTTAGATTTATCTAGCTCTGAGAGGGGTAGGTTGAGATCCCCCATTAGTATAGTCTTCTTGCATATTTCTTCCCGTAACTCCCTTGACTTCTCCTTTAAGAATTTGTTTTCTATACAACTTGGTACATATATGTTTAGTAATGACATTACTTTACTGTCTATGGGACCTTTTATCAGGATGTAGTTTCTTTCCTTATTTCTTTTGATTAGATCAATTTTTGCTTTTGCTTTGTCTTAGATTTGGACTGTGAATCCTGCTTTTTTTTTTAACTTCAGCTGAAGCACAATATATTCTATTCCAGTCTTTTCCCTTGCTCTATGTGTATCTCTATGTATATGCCTCTTAAATGTTGTTGTGATGACCCAGTTCTAATAAGTTACAAGTACCATCTTCCCTTGTAGGGATGTAAACCATCTGCCCTTATTGAATAACATGCTTTTTTTTTCCTTTCCTGTTTACATTTTTTATGCCTCTTTTGAGACCTATGTTTGAATATCTAATTTTCTGTTGAGCTGTGGTCTTTTCATCAGAAAGTTTTTGAAGTCCTCTGTTTCACTGAATGACCATCTCCTTCCCTGAAGGATTATGCTCAATTTCACTGGGTTATAATCCAAGCTCCTTTGTCTTATAGAATAGCATATTTCAAGTCTTCTGATCTTTTAATGCAGAAGCTACAAGCTCCTGTGTAATCCTGACTATAGTTCCAGGACATTTAAATTGTTTCTTTCTGGCTGCTTGCAGTATTTTCTCTGTGACTTAATAATTTTGGCATTTCCCTACAATATTTCTTGCTGTTTTCAATTTGGGATCTCTTTCAGGAAGTGATAGGTAGATTCTTTTGATGACTATTTTACCCTCTGGTTCAAGGAACTAAGGACAATTTTCTTTGATGATTTCTTGGCAGATGCTGTATAGGCTCTTTTTAAAAAAAATTATGGTTTTCAGGTAGACCAACAATTTTAAAATTATCTCTCCTGGATATTTTTTTCCAGTTCTGTTATTTTTTCCAATGAGGCATTTTATATTTTCTTCAATTTTTTCATTATTTTTTGGTTTCTACTTCACTGATTCTTGATTTCTCATTGAGTCAATACCTTCTACTTGTACAATTCTAATTTTTAACAAATTGTATTCTTCTATTATATTTTGTGCCTCCTTTCCATGTGATCCATTTTACTTTTTAAGTAGTTCTTCTCTTCAATGAGTTTTTGACCTCCTTTTTCATATGGGCAATTCTACTTTTTAAGTCGTAGTTTTCTACAGTCAATTTTTGTCCTTCTCTTTCAAAGCTATTGATTCTCTCTTGCATACCTCTCATTTCTTTCCCCAATTTTTCTTCTGTCTCTCTTATTTGATTTTTAAAATCTTTCTTGAGCTCTTTCAAGAAGACTTTCTGGGCTTGAGAGTAGTTCATATTCCCCTTTGAAGTTTCAGATGTAGGTATATTGGCAAAATTATCCTCTTCTGCATTTGTGTTTTGACCTTCCCTTTCTCCATAGAAAGAATCTATGGTCATTGTCCATTTCTGCTTTTTGTTCATGTTGTTTGCCTATTTCCTGGCTTTTAAAGTTGAGTTCTCCTCCTGGAGCACAAGAGGCACTGACTCAAGCTTCTTGTGCTGGGGCCAAGGACCTGGTCCCTGGCTTTGTTTGCTGGGTCCTCAGGTGCTTGCAGCTGGAAGCTATTGGGGCCTGGCAGCTTACCTGGTGGTGAGCTGGGGTCAACAACACTGAAGGTTTTGGGGTGGGGCTGGGATATCTGGCCACTGGAGCATGCCTGTTCATGTGGGCTGCTTTGAAGCACTGGAAGGTTTGGCTTCTAGAGGATGCCTGCCCACTCATGCACATGGTGGTTTTCCAAGCTGCCTGTGCCAAAGGTACTTGGGGAGGTAGGAGAGTGGTGTTGACACTTGCCTGCTCCATCACCCTTTTGTTCAAAGCCTCCCCCTGGTTTGCTGAGGTGGGGCTTGCCACTGGCTTACTTGGACACCTCCCCTCCTGTGCTTCTTCCCTTCCACAGAATTAGAGGGACCTTTCCATTAATACCCAAAGCTTCCTGAGCTACAAGACTGCTGCATGCCATCTTTCTGCTGGCTCAGGGTTTTTCATGGGATGATATTTTCTGGGTTTTTAGAGATCAGTAAAGGAGAGTGAGAGTGTCTTACTTCTTACCCCTTTGTCTTGGCTCCTGGAAGTCCCGATAGAGCTATTTTTTAAAGAGAGAAAAACAATTCACCTACAAGTTACAACCAAACCAAACCCAGAGGGATCATCAAGGAATAAAAAACGCCATGAGAAGGGATGAAGTTGTAAATGGAACTTAAAGAGATACGATGAATAAAAGTGATGGAGAAAAACTGAAGTGGTATGGATTCACCTCAACCCTCCACCCATTTACACTATCCTTCACCGCACCTATAAATGAATCAAGGTTTAGGGTAGGATGGAATGGGTTATGTACTCTTATTACATACATAGGAATATTCAAAGGGATGATAATTCCCATAATCTCTCATCAAAAGGAGCTACAGAATGGGAGAAGTGACTTGAGGGAACTAATTGAAAATGATGGGATAAGAGACTCAAAGTTAGTGGAAGAAAGGGGGTTCCATTACAAAGCACTTAAACATAAACAGGAGGAAAAAGTACTTGCCTGTGATGTGGGATGGGAATTCTACAATGATAGTTTTAATTTGGGGGATTGAGGTGCTTTGGGTTACCACTTGCTCTAGAACGGTTTTGTGCCTCTATGGACAATATCCTACTCTTGGAAAAAAGATGACTGGTCCCTAGAGATGAGATGCCCTGGCCAATGGAGCAGCAAACAAACCTGGAGAAGAAAGGGGTTGAATTGGACTACATAATTTGAAACACAAGGTGATACCTGGAAACAATGATAAAATTCTCCTTATAGAAATAAAGAACAACTTAAATGGGAGGTGTCAAATATGTGGCCCACAACACAGTTGAACCATATTAAAATGTAATTGGGAAATATTTAACAAAATAAATAAAAACAAAATAGAGCATAGATAATGTTAATATTTGATTTTCTAAGTCAATATGCAGCCAGAAATGATCTTTATATATCATTTGGCCTTCCCTCCCCCTCCTTTTCAAGTCTGATACCCCTGACTTAAGCAGTCGTAGAAATATCCAGTGCTTAAAGCTGAATCATGCTAGTGTAATGAAAATAACAACACTTGCCAAGACAATTTGAAGATTTGGTAGTGTATCAATTATCAAAGGGATACTTTAGGATAAAGTTTTACAAAATAATTACAAAAATTAATTTGAAGGAAACAATAGATTTAAGATTACATGGTAAATAATTTTTAAAAGTTAGGAATAAAGGGGACAATAGCAGTTCCATATTCAAAACTATACTATAAACAAGTAATCATCAAAACTATTCTGTATTGATTTTAAAAAGAGAAAAAAAGTAGAACAAGACAAATAAACAATTTAACTCAATAACGCAATATTTGATAGACTTCAAAACATAGATTACCCATGAAACAATTCCTCATTTGAGAAGAACTGGTCAGAAAACTAGAAAATAGTCAAGAGTTCATGACCAAATGAGAGATAGAATCATGGGAAGTAAAATAGATAATTTTGATTACATTAAATTAAAAAAAAGTTTTGCACAAACAAAACCAACACAGCCAAAATTAGAAGGAAATCAGGAAACTGGGGGAAGAAATCTTTGCAGCAAGTTTCTCTGATAAACATCAAATTTATTAAATATGTAGGAAGCTGAGTTAAATTTATAAGTAAGAGCCATTTAACAATTGATAAATGATCAAAGGAAATGAACAGGCAATCTTAAGAAGAGAAAAACGAAAGCTATCAACAGTCATATGGGAAAATATTTTATATCATCATTGAATAGAGAATAAAGAAACGCAAATTAAAAGAACCATGATGTACGATTTCACACCTATTAGATTAGCTAACACAACGCAAAAGGGAAAAGACAAGTGCTACAGGTGATGTAGAAAAAAAAGTGATGTTAATGTACTATTAATAGAATTGTGAATTGGTCTAACTACTTTGGAGAACAACAAATTTTCAAAGCAACACTTGCAAAGGACCATAAAACTCTTCATACCCTTACCCCAGTAGGACTACTACTAGGTCTGTGTTCCAGAGAGATTTAAGGGAAGGAAAAGGATTCATATGTACAAAAATATTTATAGAAGCTCTTTTTGTAACAGCAAAGATTTAGAAGTTGAGAGGATGCCCATCAATTGGGGAATGCCAGAACAAGTTGTGATATATGATTTTGATGAAATATTATTGTGCTGTTAGAAAAAAAAAAAGATGCATGGTTTCAGTAACCTGAGAGGACTTATATGAACTGATGCAAAGTGAAGTAAGTAGAATCAGGAGAACATTGTAACAGCAATATTGAAATGATAATGTAACAGTAATGGCAATATTGAAATGATAATTAATTGTGAAAGACTTTATGCTAATTAATACAATGATCCAAGACAATTCCAAAACACTCATAACACCAAAAGCCTCCAAGGAAAACCTGAATTGGTTGCAGGCCATGGAAGAGCTCAAAAAGGATTTTAAAAATCAAGTAAGAGAAGTGGAGGGAAGACTGGAAAGAGAAATGAGAATGACGCAGGAAAATCATGAA
>CM053581.1:392774517-392797901 GCA_028627135.1 Pseudochirops cupreus | reverse complement strand
ATAAAATATATATATACATATATATGTATGTGTGTGTGTACATATACATATATGTATTTATAGGAGGGTGTATGTATTTATATGTGTGTGTGTGTGTGTGTATGTGTTTACATGTATACATAGACAGAGGGCACAAGAAGGAGGGCCAAAAATTCACTGAAGAAAATGATTCCTTCAGAATTAGAATGGAGCAAATGGAAGCTAATGACTTCATGAGAAATCAAGAAATTACAAAACAGAACCAAAAGAATGGAAAAAATAGAAGACAATATGAAATATCTCATTGGAAAAACCACTGACCTGGAAAACAGATCCAGGAGAGAGAATTTAAAAATTATTGGACTACCTGAAAGCAATGATCAAAAAAAGAGCCTAGACATCATCTTTGAAGAAATTATCAAGGAAAACTTCTCTGATATTCTAGAAGTAGAAGGAAAATAGAAACATAATATTCTGGAGGTCAGAGGAGCTAGGATTAAAACTAAGAATTACCTATGCAGCAAAACTGAGTATGGTCCTATAGCCAGAAGACCTTGGACCTACCTTAGACAATTCATTTGATCTCTCTGAATCCTGTTTTCCTCAGCTATAAAACTAGAGTTAGCTATACTTTTGCCTCTAGGCTCACAGATCTCTTGGAAAGAAAAAAATATTGTGAAAGAAAAGTATTATAACTTGGAAATTGTGTTGACATATTTACTTTAAAAAAGCAAGCAAACTATGTGTAATAGAGATTTGTAGTTTCATGTTGAATTCTTCTTCTTTGTTCTTTGTACATAGAAATGCTTATGTTTACTGGTGTTTGTCAAGTTAAAAAAAGGATTAAAGTTTTTGAAAACTGAAAATGCAAAATGTGATTTATTATTATTATTATTGACTTCCATTTTCATGATGTTCACCAATTGTGAAAGGAAATGGACTGGCTTTCTCCAAGGTAGAGAGAAGATTTTTTTTTCACCCACTTAGTGCTTTCAGATTAAGTATGTTATTAAATATCATCCTTTATTTTAACAAAATCACTCTGAACTTACAATATTAACTTTCCCACTTAAAAAAAATATGATCTTTAGAAATCTAGAGGGATGTCATGCTAATACCTAGTTAGAGGATTCATAGGATGGGAGCTGGGGGAGAGATGCTTTAGTTGGCTAAAAGTACAAATGAACAATTTTACCATTATTTCATTCACAAAGAGAGTTCATAAATATTTAAAAGGTTGCTATGGTCACTTGTCAGCAGAAGCCTCAGAAGAAGAAGAAAAAAAACCATAATGGAGCAGAAAGTTCAAGAAAAATCATTTTTGAAATATCTTAATTTGTTGAGGGACTTTGCATATTTTTCATTGGACATTTTCAATTCAGTGTAAATAAGGTAAACTGGGTATGTGAAAAGCAGCATGGAATAATGGATAGAGGATGAGTTTTGGCAACAAAAAGGCAGAGGTTTCAGTCCTGCCTCTGACACATATATACAGGCTGAGTTTGTCACTGGTAAGTAACTTAATCTTTCAGGGCCCGAAGGCAATTCTTGAAGAGTTCAAGTTACAAAGGAGTTGCTGGCCTGCACTGGTGGAGGTGGTTTCTTCACCTGGAGTTTCCGTTTCTGATGAAATAACAATTCCAACTCCATCTTCCTCCACACACCTCACTCCCAAAAGGAACCAGAGATGTGGGGTGGATTTAGTGTATTGAAAGAAAATATAAGGATATCAAGCTGACAAGGACCTTAGAGATCCTTGTATTTGGGATGTGGAAACTGAGACCTGCAGAAGGTCAGACCAAAAATCATGTAGATAGGAAGCAGCAGGGATTTATAGTTAGATCTTCTGACTACAAAATACTTGCTTTTCTATTCATGTATTGACTGTTAGAAATCTATGGGGAAACAAAGAAACAAGTTTTTACTGAGTGATACTAGACAAATAAAATGAGTATGAAAGGTATTGTGTTCATTCTAATATTTATATATATCTTTGGCCCAGACCTGTGATTTCATTAATGTAAGTGTAGACCTTCATCTACATTCATGTAGATTAGTGCATTCTCACGTAATCTTAAAGAATTACCCAGGGTACTGAGAAATTACTCAGCTTGCCAAATATGTGTCAGAGGCAGCATTTGAACCCCTGTCTTCCTGACTTTGAGGTCAGCTCTCTATTCACTATGCCATACTGCCTCCATTGTTGGTAGTAACATTTGTAAATAGGACCATGCAATAAAAACATTATTTTAAACTTAATATTCCCTTTGTTATTTGATCTTCCACAGAAGATTACTTTCAAATAGATGATGTGTTATACTCATGATACTGACCAAAAAGTTGATCCAACTTAAATTAGCAACTGAATTTCTCATGAAGATCTATCAGGAACAGGAAATTCCGCTTACCAATTACTCCAATGGCCAAATGTCATGAGACATACTTCAATACTCTTTCCAAGGTCATGGCCTGGATGGAATCATTTTGAGAGTAGATTTTCTCCCAGATCTCCCAAATCTTTTATGTAAGCTTATATAAAGGAAAAGTGATGATTATAAATTTCAGCTAGAGATAAATTTAAATTTACTGAAACAGTTGGTGTTATATAGAAGCAGTTTAGCTGGGTGGGAGGATAAAGAGTCACAGTTCTATCACAAAATCAAGAAGCATATCAAGAATCAAAAATTGATAAAAACAGTGTCAGGGTGTATCCATAGTATCTGAAATTTAAAACAAACTCCTTTTCTCTTTTTCTAAATCATTCTTTAACTAAAGTAATATGTCTGGGTATTTTGATTTTTAATTGCACCCTCAGAATGTAGCTGAAGGATCTAATCAACTTATAAAAATTCTCTCTCCTCTCTCTCTCTGTATCTCTGTCTCTGTCTCTCTCTTTATCTATCTTCTCTCCCTTCTTTTCTTTCCTTTTTTGTTTTAACCAGATTTATGATTTTCTTGGTATAAGTAACTCGCTCACTACTCTAATATAAATTATCAACTAATATATGGCTTAGTCTGGTCTTAGAAAATTGCCTGGATTGCTGAGAGGTTTATATAACTTCCACAGTCAATATATAGCAGAGGTGTGACTTACTTGGACTCAGGTTTCCCTGACTTCTAAATTACCTCCCTACCTTCTACATAATTCTGTCTCTGCACCTTGTATCATTTATTGGTTCCATGGAAATGGGAAATAACATTGAAGAACATCAGATCATACTTTTTGTTGCTGTTTGTCCTTCATTCTTGAAGAGGACCATGAATCTGGGAAATAATGGAAGTGATGCCATGACTTGCCAGTGAATTGGATTTAAGTGAGGGAAGGTTGTGCAAAGTCACTGACTTCATCTTCTCTGGAACCATTTGAATCCAGTAGCTAGATATGGATCAAGACAACTGGAGACAGCCCAGAATTCAGTGAGGGCCCTGGATCTCTTTTAAAGTAAGATATTTAACAGTTCGCAGTTTGACTAAGGCAGCACCCCTTCAATAATTAAAGCTTAATTAGAAAATAATGCAAAAAATGGCCTCTTTTAGAAAAATAGATCTGGGAGGGAAAGATTCTCAGGGTTTCTGGCCAAAACAGGAAACTTGTTATTTGTATTCATTCTGAGACAATTGGGGCCCAAACTTGAACAAGTAGGGCTTGTTCTGGTACCAGAGTGATATGGGGCTAAGGCTGACCTTTAAGAGAAGCGAAACAAAACAAAACAAAAAGAAAAAGGTTCAGAGGTTAAAATTTACATTCCCTTTGGAATGTAAGTACCAGCAGGTAAGGGTGTGTTACCCTATGTGAAGAGGGAAGAAAAAGAAAGAAAGAAAAGAAAGAAATAAAGAAAGAAAGAGAAAGAAAGGAAAGAAAGAAAGGGAGGGAGGGAGGGAGGAAGGAAAAGAAAGAAAGAAAGAAAAAAAGAAAGAAAGAAAGAAAGAAAGAAAGGAAGGAAGGAAGGAAGGAAGGAAGAAAAAAAGAAAGAGAAAAAAAAGAAAGAAAAGAAAGAAAGTCATGTTGCCCAACTGGAAGATTGGTTCCCAAGTGGGCAGCTCCTTCTTTACTCACAGTGGTTGCTGTTTGTCCTTCATTCTGGAAGAGGAGCATGACATCAGGGAGGTGGTGCCATAACATCCAAGTGAATCGGATTTGAGTGAGAGACCGCTGTTCAAAGTCACCAGCTTCACTTTCTCCTCTGGAGCCATGTGGGTTTCAGTGGCCAAATATGCATTAGGACAACAGAAGATGGCCCAGTATACAGTGGGAGACCTTGGCCTTTTCAAGCTAAGGTATTTAACATCATAGATCATAGATTTGAACTGAAAGAAATCTCAGAGATCATCCAATACAATCCTTTAATTTTACAAGTAAGGAAGCTCAAGCCCAGGGATCATAAGTAAAACCACCCAAATAGTGTCATAAATAGTCAATTCTTTAGCAACATCTTAGGGTGAAAGATATGTTTCTGGAGAGCCAAAATTTGAGCTTTAAAAGTCAAAGTAATAGAAGATGGTGGAATAATGGGAAACAATGCAGTGAATTCCTCTCCATAAATTCCTCCTAACAGATCTAGAAAATACACCAGATCAAATCTTGATGGGGAAAGCCAGAAAAAAGTCACAGTGTGTGCTTTGTCCAGTCTCACTTGGCACAAGATAACTGTATGTCCAGCCTAACTCAGTACAGATCTTCAGATACTGCAGACTGGTGAGGGAATTAGAACTGCAAGTGATGGTGGGAAAAGAGTGAATCACATCAACTGCATCCTGTGACTCAGTTCTGGAGATAGCTCAGTTATGGTTCTAGTCCAATTTCTGTGTTGTGAGAAAGCTTTATTCCATTGTGGGAATTGTGAGAAAATCTTATTGAATTGTTTGAACTTAGCCCTGTGAGACTAGGAAGCTGGACTCCATTTACCTGCTGCTTATTTTCACCCCCACTTAATAGTGTATTATTTTTTCCCATTACATGCAAAGGTAATTTCCAACATTCACTTTTAAAAGATTTTTGAGTTGAAATTTTTTTCTCCTTCCCTCCCTCCCCTCTCTTTTCCCCAAGATGGCAAGCAATCTGATATAGGCTATACATGGATAATCACATTAAACATATTTACACATAACTCATGTTGTGAAAGAAAAATAAGAACAAAAGGGGAAAACCATAAGAAAGAAAAAAAAAACAAGAAAAAATAGTATGCTTTGATCTGCATTCAGACTCCATAGTTCTTTCTCTGGATGTGGATAGCATTTCCCATCATGAATCTTTTGGAATTCTTAGATCATTATATCACTAAGAAGATCAAAGTCTATTAAAGTTAATCATTACACAATGTTGCTGTAGCAATATTCTCTTGGCTTTGCTCACTTCACTCAACATCAATTCATGTAAGTATTTCCAGGTTCTAGAAATCTGTCTGCTCATCATTTCTTATAGCATAATATTCCATCACAATTACATACAACAATTTGTTCAACCATTCCCCAATTGATGGGCATCTCCTCAATTTCCAATTCTTGGCCACCACAAAAAGAACTGCTATAAATATTTTTGTATATGTGGGTCCTTTTATCTTTTTAGTGATCTCTTTGGGATACAGATCAGGGTACTGAAAAATTAGTCAACTTGCCAAATATATGTCAGAGGCAGCATTTGAACCCATGACTTCCTGGCTCTGAGGTCAGCTCACTGTTCACCACACCATACTGCCTCCATAATTGGTAATAATACTTGTAAATAGGACTATGTAATAAAAACATTATTTTACACTTATTTAATATTCCCTTTGGTGTTGCTGGATCAAAGGTCATGCACAGTTTTATAGACCTTTGGGCCTAGTTCCAAATTGCTATCTAGAGTGGTTGAATTAGTTCACAGCTCCACCTATAATGCATTAATGTTGCAATTTTCCCACATCTTCTCCAACATTTTATCATTTTCTTGTTTTTTCATGTAAGCCAATCTGGTGGGTATGAGGTGGTACCTCAGAATTGTTTTGATTTGTATTTTTCTAATCAATAGTAATTTAGAGCATTTTTTTCATATGACTACAGAGAGCTTTAATTTCTTCATCAGAAAACTGTCTGTTAATATCCCTTTGACCATTTATCAATTGGGAAATGACTTGTATTCTTATAAGTTTGACTCTGCTCTCTCTATATTTTAAAAATAAGACCTTTATCAGAGACCCTATAAAAATTCTTTCTCAGTTTTCTGCTTCCTTCCTAATTTTTGTTGTGTTGACTGTTTGTACAGAAACTTTTCAATTTAATGTAATAAAAATGATCCATTTTGCATTTCATAATATTCTCTGTCCCTTGTTTGGTCACAGATTCTTCCATTCTCCATAAATCTGATGGATAAACTATTCCTTGCTCCCCTGATTTGTTTATAGTATCAGCCTTTATAGCTAAATCATGTATCCATTTGGACTTTATTGTGGTATACAATGTCAGACATTGGTCTGTGCCTAGTTTCTGCCACACTATTTTCCAGTTTTCCCAGTAGGTTTTGTCAAATAGTAAGTTGTTATTCCAGAAGCTGGGTTCTTTGGGTTTATCAAATAGTAGATTGCTGTAATGTTAATAGAATGGGAAGATCTTTCCTGCCCATTAATAAGCCTGTGTGACCTGCTTTGAGCTTGGGCCCAACTAATTGCTGTGATGGAGCCTGAGTCACACTGAGCTGGAGTCACATGGAGTCCATGGTGGGAGGAGCTTGCTGAACAGGTGGAGCAGGAAAAGAGAGTCAATGGCTGGGAGAGAGGCAGAGCTGAGGCAGAGCAGCTAGTATGAGTGATAGAGGGAGGAGTTTTGCCTAGGGGAGCTTTTATGTGGGGAGGCCTAATGTAGGAAAGGCTTGGGAATATTGATGCTGCCTGTACTGGTGATGTGTATAAACTTCTTTGTTACTATAGTGGAATTGGCTTTCTGGTATCTGAATAAATATACCATATTTGCCTTTGAGGAAGAGACTTATTTATATTTTGTGAACTTAACCCAGAAATATGCATGCACATTCATAGTAGCTGCTATGGATATTCCATTGGTTATATAATTGCTATAATTATTGGCTACTGTGTCCTATTTACCTAACCTATTCCAGTAAACTATAGCTTTCTTTCTTAGTCAGGACCAAGTAGCTTTGATGATTGCTGATTTCTAATATAATTAAAGATCTGGTATGGCAAGGCCACTTTCCCCAGCAGTTCTTTTCATTAATTTACTTGATATTCTGGACCTTTATTTTCCAGAAGAATTTTGATATTATTTTTTCTAGCTCTATAAAATAATGTTTTGGTACTTTGATTAGTATGGCACTGAATAAGTAAATTAATTCAGGTAGGATTATCATTTTTATTATATTAGCTCAGTATAACCATGAGTAATTGATATTTTTAAAAATTATTTAGATCTGAGTATATTTATGTGTAAAGAGTTTTGTAATTGTGTTCATGTAGTTCCTGAGTTTGTTTTTGCAGGTAGATTCCCAAATATTTTATAATGTCTTCAGTAACTTTAAACTGAATTTCTCATTCTATCTCTTTCTGCTGGGCTTTGTTAATAATATATACAAATACTGATGATTTGTATGGGTTTATTTTATATCCTGCCTCTTTGCTGAAGTTACTTATTATTTCAAGGAGTTTTATTTTTACTTGATTCTCCAGAATTCTCTAAGTATATTATCATATCATCTGCAAAGGGTGATAATTTAATTTCTTCTTTGTATATTTGAATTCCTTCAATTTCTTTTTTTTCTCTTATTGCTAAAGCTAATATTTCTGGTACCATATTGAGTTACAATGCTGATAATGGAATCCTTGTTTCACCCCCAGTCTTACGGGAAATGTATCTACCTTATTCCTAATACATATAATGCTTGCTGAAGGTTTTAGGTAGATACTACTTATCATTTTAAGGAAGGCTCCATTTATTTCTATGCTCTCTAGTGTTTCTAATAGGAATGGGTGGGTTTTTTTTAAAGCTTTTTCTGTATCTATGGAGAAAATCTTTTGGTTTCTGTTATGTTTTTTTGTTGATATGTTCAGTCATGCTTATAGTTTTACTAGTATTGAACCAAACCTACATTCCTGGTATAAATCCTCCCTGATCAAAGTGTATTATTCTCATGATAAGTTGTTGTAATCTTTTTGCTAACATTTTATTTGAAATTTTTACATCTATATTCATTAGGAAAATCGGTCTATAATTTTCTTTCTCTCTTTTGGCTCTTCCTAGACAACACTCTATTTCTTAGTAAGTAAGAAATAATTTTGAAGATTATTGCTTTATAATACAGTTTAAAACCTGGTATGGATGGGCACCTTCCCTTGCATTTCCTTTTATTAATTCCTTTCATATTCTTGAAATTTTGTTCTTCCAGATAAATTTTGTTATTATTTTTACAAGCTCTATAAAATAATGTTTTGGTAGTTTGATTGGTATGGCACTGCGTAAGTCAGCTGATTTAGGTAGAATTATCATTTTTATTACATTAGCTCCATCTAACCATGAGTAACTGATATTTTTAAAAATTATTTTGATCTGAGCATGTTTGTGTGTAAAGTGTTTTGTAATTGTGTTCATATAGTTCCTGAGTTTGTTTTGGCAGGTGGATTCCCAAATATTTTATAATGTCTACAGTAACTTTAAATTGAATTTCTCTTTCTATCTCTTTATGTTGGGCTTTGTTAATAATATATAGAAATACCAATGATTTATGTGGGTTATTTTATATCCTGCAACTTTGCTAAAGTTGTTAATCATTTCAGGTAGTTTTAAAATGAATTCTTTAGGATTCTCTAAGTATACCACTATATCATCTGCAAAGAGTGATAGCTTTGTTTCCTCATCATATATTCAAATTCCTTACATTTCTTTTTTCCCTCTTATTGTCAAAACTAGTATTCTAGCACAATATTGACTAACTGTGGTGATAATGGACATATTTGCATCAATCCTAATCTTATTAGGAATGCTTCTAGTTTATCCCCATTATATATAATGCTTGTTGATGGTTTTAGATAGATACTACTTATCAATTTAAGGAAAACTCAGTTTAATCTTACACTCTCTATTATTTTTAATAGGAATAGGTGCTGTATTTTGTCAAGATTTTTCTTTTTCTTTTAAAATTTTTTTCTTTTAATTTTTTAAAAATTTATTTTTAGTTTTCAGCGTTCATTTCTCAAAGATTTTGAGTTACAGATTTTCTTCCCATCTCTCCCCTACCCCATACCCCAAGAGGCAAGCATATTGAATACTTCTTCCCATAACCTACTCTCTCTTATATCCTCTCCTAATGCCCCCCTTACTTTCTTGTAGGGAAGAATGGATTTCTATACCCCATTGCCTGTATATCTTATTTCCCACTTGCATTTAAAAAAAAATTTTTTTTGGCAATTGTTTTTTTTTTAATTTATTTTTATTTTTATTTTTTCCAATGACTTGTTTATTTACTTTTAGTTTACAAGATTCATTTCCACAATCACTTGAATTTCAGATTTTCTCCCCTCCTTCCCCCCCCCCCCCATGGTGGCATGCAATCATGTATAGGATCTGCAAATACTTTCACATTGTACAACAATCTGGTTGTATAGAAGGGTTGTAACCAATAGAGTTAACAATGGGAAAAGAGAAACAAAATCAAACATGAAAAAGAACTATAGCATGTATTGCTTCAGTCTCCATTTAAACTCTAGTCTTTTTAGATCCTTCTCTGAATGTAGACATCTCCTTCCATCCTGAGACTTGTAGAGTTGTCTTTTAGCTGTGTGTTGCTGAGGAGAATCCAGTTTATCAAGATTAGTCATCACATATACAATGTGTCTGTGATTGTGTACAAATTTCTCCTGGTTCTGCTCTTCTCACTCAGCATCAATTTATATAAGCCTCTCCAGGTAGTTATGAAGTCCATCTCCTTCCCATTTCTTATAGCACAATAGTATTCTGTTACATTCATATACCACAACTTGTTCAGCCACTCCCCAATTGATGGGCAGCCCTTATATTTCCAATTTTTTTGGCAATTGTTTTTAAAATTTTGAGTTCCAGATTTCTCCTTTCTCCCCTCACTCACCCCCACTGACAAGTAATTCAATATAGGTTATACGTGTGTAGTAATGCAAAACATTTCCACAGCTGTCATATTGTTAAAGACTAACTATTTCTCTCCCTCCTATACCCCCCCATTTATTATATTTTCTCTTTTCACCCTGTCCCTTTTCAAAAGTATTTCCTTATTACTACCTTCTTCCTCAATTTGTCCTCCCTTCTATTATCCCCCCTCTTATCCCCTTCCCTCCTGTAGGGTAAGATAATGTAAAGCCAAGCACAAGCAGCTTTCCAGAGGACTGCTGTTGTGAACAACTTTCAAGGTTCTGATTACATAGTATAGTGAGCTCTCTATTCAATAACAAATCAGAGCAAAACATTCACAGAAAATCAGGGTAGAGCATTCAGAATGTTACAACTTGTCACAGAAAATCAAAATACGGCATTCACAATGACATAATAACTCCACAACTTATCACTAAAATGGCCACATAATTTTCACCAAAGTGGTCACATAGTTTAAACAAAGTACAATCATTTAGTTAATCCAACACTTAGTAACTCAGTCATTCAGTGGTTCTTTTTTAAACAAAGTACATTCATTTAGACAATCAATCATTTAGTTACGTCCTTAATTCAATCAGTCTTAAGGAGGCAAGCCTCCTCAATCCTTAACTCAATCATCCTTAAGGAGGAAAGGCCTCCTTAAGGGGCACAAAAGTACAAAAGTCAAAGTCCTCCATCCATGGGGTGCAATCAAGTTACAACTTCAACAGTCACTACTCAGTACCCTCTTAAGGGGTAGTGGAAAGTACAGAAGCCATCTACCCCTAGTTCACTAGTAAATTACATTTTCATCAGTCAGTACTCAGTACCCATGGAGAGGTCTTTTCATCTTGACTTGGGTCAGACTTTCAGCTTCCATGGCTCCTCTTCCATGGTACCAGCTCCCACATGAATCCAACCAATGGCCACATGAGTTCAAAGGCAGACAGCTCCCAGCTCCTTGTCCAGCTCTCTGTGCAGTTTCTGCTCCATATTGAGGCTCACAGTGTCCAGTCCACCTCAAATCCTTCACAGTTTCTATTCTTGGGAAGAAAAAACTTAAAGCCACAGACAAAGTACTGGTACCAAAGTCATGCTTCCTCTGGCAGCTCCAGCTGGCCCTCAGAAGTCTTCAGCAGCTCTGGGTAGAAAAGCCCTGGACAATGTATGGAGAAAGGAGGAAGTTCAGAAACAAACAGCATCAGTATGGCACAAACTTCAGGAACATAGCAGTATCTCTCATCCAACATCTAGCTTAGCTTGCAGAGGAATAACCAGCCAGAAATCCCAGACAAAAGGGGAACATAATATTCTGTCACTGAACCAATAGAATTTTCCAGCTGGCTGATGGCAGCTTAGGTCAGTGGTACTTTACTCTTGCTCTGACCTAAACACAGTCAAGAATTTATCAAGCTGAGACTAGAAAGGTAACAATCAGACTTTGCCCTGCATGAGATCCTTTTAGGAGCTGAAAGCGTGCAGATCCCAGCCTGTTCAAGACAAAAAACCCAGTAATTTTAGCTGATTTTGAACCTTTGTGTTTTAATCTGAGGCTTTGCTTGTAGTTTTGGAATCATTCTCTTCTGGTTTTTTTTGTCTTGAGTTTTTTTGCCACTATAAAACAGCTTTCACTGTGGGATTCTTTTTTGTTTGTTCATTCTTCCAGCCTACTTCTTGAGTTTGTACTTGATGACTTGAGGAGTCACATTTCAGGAGAAAACATACACTCCACTACTGCTGCTGCTTTCTTGAGATTTTGACTAATGTGTTATTTTAGGATTTCAGGAACAGGCTTTTCTACCCAGAAAGCTACTCTTGTGGAGATTCATTTGGAGAAGTTTTGTACAGAGGGACTTGGCTGTACTGCTTCCTACTGTTCTGCTATCCTAGCTCTCCCTCTCTCAAGAAGAAAGTATTAAACATTCACCAAGGTACAATGCTAAATGCTTGTGATTCAACCAAAAAGAATGAAACAATTCTTATTTCAGGAAACTTGCACTCTAATGATAGGAGATAACAAGTACATATATAGAATAAATATAAAGAGAATAAACACAAAGAAATACAAAGTAATTAAATACCAGGTAATTTGGGAGGAAAGTCTTCATGAGTAAGATTGAGTTTGAACTGTGTCTTGAAGAAAGAAAGCGATTCTTTGAGGTGAATTTGAGGAAGAAGTACATTCTAGAAATGGGGATAGGTCAGACCAACAATAAAATAGATGGAACAGCATATGAAGAAGAAAGATAAGGCCAAATTGATACAAAGATAAGGCCAAATTGGTTGGATGACAGAGTTTGGGATTGAATATAATAAGTAAAGATAGTTTGAGGCCAGGTTACATAGTCAATTGTCAATAAACATGTATTAAGTGCCTAATGTGTGCTATTTGCTGTGCTAAGTGTATATAAAGAACTTTAAAAGTCAAACAGAGACACTTATATTTTATCCTAGGAACAATAGGGAGTCTCTGGAATTTGTTGAGTAGAGATAGCTATAAGAAAGTGAAGAGAGACTGAAGGCAGGATTCTCTGGCAGTCATCTAAGTGTGAATTATTAAAGGTCTGAGCCAAAGTGTGAGTTATATAAGAGGAGTATGAGTCGAATGTGAGAGATGTCGAGGAGAGAGAATCAGCAAGATTTGGCAAATGATTGGATCTGTGGAGTGAGAGAGAATGAGGAGTAGATGATGATGCTAAGGTTACAAATCTTGGAGATGGGTAAACCTGGTGGTTTCAACAAAAATTTTAAAAAGACTGGAAGAAAGTTGGGTTTTGGAAGAAAGATAGCAAATCCTGTTTAGGACATACTGAGTGTCACTCTGTGCTTATAGCATTTGGTATTTCTAATATTCAGTTTAGAATCATACTTTTGTTGTTGTTGTTTATGTTTCTGTTAGAGGTACTAAGGTCTGAAAGAGGCATACTAGAATCACCTACAATTGTTTTAGAATGTAAATCTTTTTGCACTAAACTTAGCATTTCCTTTAAGTTTTTAGCTGCTATGCCATTTGGAAACATATACACATGCATATGTGTGCACACACACATACATATATGATATATGTTATATATAATACATAGACATACATACACATTTACTTTATAATTTCGTCAGTAGTGTCTTTAGGCATAAAATTTTCCCCTCTTTTTCTCTCTTGATTCTATCCTTTTTTGCCTTATCTGAATACATCATTACAACTCTTGATATCTTGGATTAAGTTGAAGGGTAACAAATTTTATTCCTTTCTCTTGAATTATGTCCAAATGTATTTGTTTATTTTATATTGCTTTAAGCATTCTTTTTGTGGAAGAAATATCACTGACTCATGCAGAAGGGGTGTGAAGCATTGTGCTTTACCCATTTCCCCTAAGAAGCCTCTTCAAACAAGACTTACTATATGATGAAACTGAGTTCTCTCCTGGGGTCACTTGGCCTTTAATGAATGCAGTTAGATACCTTTTCCTTCGTGGGTCTTTTTACATCCTCCATCCCGGCACTGTGGGGAAAATTACTTAGGTTTGGTTTATGTCTGGGGTCTTCTGAAAGACTCAAGTAGACAAGTATTCAATATGTAGTGTGAATCAGGTATGGGATAACTATTTTTTTTCTCTAGACAAAAGGAATGATTAACACAGATAATACACACAGTCATGTATTGACAGAAAAACTTAAAAAAAGTATTTTTGTTCTTTAAATTCTTAACTTAAAATTCAATAAGATGAGCATTTTATATACAAAGAAGAACAACAAAAACAAAAGAAGCTTGTACATGCAGCTAATTTGTTGTACAAATAGAGTTGTACACAGTACAGCTTGTTTTCCCTCTAGCTATTTAACAAACTCAATATATTATTTCCATAGCTGTCTTACAGAACTCCAGGCAGGCAGATGTTCCCCAACAGCCAAATCCCCTGGTACTTTGGCACAACTCCAGGAAGCACAACTCCAAGAGGCACAGCTCTAGGGAGGCTGGAAGGCATCCTCCAGTAGCCAAACCTTCTGATGTTTCAAAATAGTGCAACTGAACAGATGTCCTCCAGAGGCCAGACACCCCACCCCCACTCTGAGAGCTTCAGTGTTGCTGACCCCAGCACAGTACCTGGTAAGCTGCCAGACCCCTATAGTCTCCAGCTGTCAGCCACTGAGGCCTCAGCAAACAAAACCAGGGACCAGGTCCCTGGTCCCCAGCATAAGAAGTCAGTGTCTCTTGTACTCCAGGAGGACAACTCAACTTTAAAAGCCAGGAAATAGGCAAACACCATGAGAAAAAAGAGAAATGGACAAGGGCCATAGATTTTTACCATAGGGTCAGGGAAGATTAAAACACAAATTCAGAAGAGGACAACGTTGTTAATATACCTACGTCTGAAACCTCAAAGGAGAATATGAACTGATCTCAAGCCCAAAAAGCCTTCTGGGTAGAGCTCAAGACAGATTTTAAAAGTCAAATAATATAGGTAGAAGAAAAAATAGGAGAAAATGAGAAGCATGCAAGAGACACTCAATAGCTTGGAAAATGAAAAAAGGTACACTGAAGAAAACAATTCCTTAAAAAGTAAAATTAATCAAGTGGAAAAGGAAGTACAAAAATCTAATTGAAGAAAGCAATTTGTTAAAAATTAGAATTTGCCAAGTGGAAATTAATGACTCTATGAGACATCAAGAGTGAGTCAAGCAAAAAGAAAAAAATGAAAAATAGAAGAAAACATGAAATATCTTTTGGTGAAGCAACTGACCTGGAAAACAGATCCAGGAAAGAGAATTTAAAATTACTGTTCTACCTGAAAGCCATGATTAAAAAAAAAAAAAGCTTAGGAAGCAACTTTCAAGAAATCATCAGGGAAAACTGCCCTGAGGTTCTAGAACTGGAGGGTAAAAGAGTCATCAAAAGAATTCACCACTCACTTCCTGAGATTCCAAACTGAAAATGGCAAGGAATATTGTAGCCAAATTTTAAAATTATCAAGTCAAAGAGAAAATACTACAAGCAGCCAGAAAGAAACAATTTAAATATCATGGAACCAGCCATGATTATGGATGATCTTGTAGCTTCCACATTAAAAGATTGTAGGATGAGCAATACAATATTCCATAAAGCAAAGAAACTTGGATTACAACCAAGGATCAACTATCCATCAAAATTTAGCCTAATCTTTCAGGCAAGAAGATGGACATTCAAAGAAGTAGGGGACTTCCAAAACTTTCTGATAAAAAGGTCAGAGCTCAACAGAAAATTTGATCTTCAAATACAAGACTCAAGAGAGGCAAAAAAAAAGGTAAACAGGAAAGAAAACAACAAAAACAGCATGTTATTAATAAGGGCAAACTATTTACATCCCTACAAGGGAAGAAGACACTTGTAACTCTTGAGAATGGTATTGTTATTATGACATTTAAAAGGGGTATACATAGACAGGGGGCATGGGTATAAGTTGAATTTGATGTGATGATAAAAATCTAATTAAGTGGTGAAAAGGGTTTGTACTGGGAGAAGAGGAAAGGAGAAGGCAGACAAGGGTAATTTATATCACATGAAGAAGCACAAAGACCTATTACAGTAGAGGGAAAAATGGAGGGAGCTGAGCATTGTTTGAACCTTACTCTCATTAAATTTGGCTGAAAGAGGGAATAACATAATCACTAAGGTATAGAAATATAACTTAGCTTATAACTTAGCTTATATAGAGTAAAAAGGGAAAGGGGAAAGAAAGGGAAGAAGCTGGTAGAAGGGAGGGCAGATTGAGGGAGGCAGTGGTTGAAAAGCAAAACTCTAGTGAAGAGGGAAAGGGAAGAAGGAGAGGGAAAAACATAAACAGGGGAGGGAAAGAATAGGATGGAGAGAAAGACACAGAAAGTAACCATAATTGTGAATGTGAATGGGTTGAACTCTCCCATAAAATGGAAGTGGATAGCAGAGTAGATTAAAAACCATAATCCTATTATATGTTGTTATGAGATAGGCTCATCTTCTGGGTGGTGACACTAGCTTTACTTAATATTGCTTACTATTTTGGAGTTGGGGCATATGCTAACCACAAGAAAAAAAGTGAAGATTAAATACTAGGTAGAGATTAACCAGAGTTTAGGAAAACAATGATTAATATTAAGGGCAGGGAGAAGGTTGGTGATTTACAATTAAAGAAAAGAGAAAGCTCAAACAAGTTTTTTTAAATGTATCGCAGAGTGGACAAAGCCATCATCTTGTCACATTCATCTAATTTCTAAGACTTTTTCAACTTCTGGGTTAAATAAAGAGAATCTCTTAATGTCCCTAAAGAATTGCTACCAGATGCGATTTGATTGACTTATTGTAAAAATCACCACACACCTACAAAATCTAACTGAAAGTTTGATAGTTTTCTTTTGGTTTTTATCTAAAATGTTTACCCTTACCATTCTGTTTCTTTTCTTTTGAAATTCTCTTTAGTATTTTACAAAGCACTTCATTACTCTTCAGTGCACACATCTGTTTATATTGTTTTGCTATTAAAAAACAGCTTTGTAAACACTTCATGGCAAGACCCCAAGAGATTAGTCCATTTTATTTCTTTTAACATTTTAAAACAGATTTCTCTGTTCTTAATTTTTATTGTTTCTCTGGCCATCAAATAATAATTGAAACTTGGAAGAAATTTTTAAAAAGATACTAATTTCTATTCAATATACTAAGAAGAAGATAAACACCATGTATTGGAATGATCCCCTTTCAAATAATTCATCACTTTGGAAGAAGGCAGTAATTAACACAAGATATCAAGATATCTCCAAACAGAAGTAAATATTAAGCATCTTTGAGTTAAGTAGTAAGAGATCTTTGAAACTTGGCAAATCTCCAATGCATAAAAGATAACCTCCTCCTTCTATGATAATGACTGAGGAGAAAGGTCTTATAGGTTGTTTTATTTTTTTTTCTGACATTCAGAATTGTGAGAAAGAGCAATTGAACTTTTTATTTGATAAGATACAGCCAGGCAAAACAACATTTAGAGTTCTGGATGTGAGACAGATCAGAATGTCCTGTGAAAGGAAGTCTAATAGAGATGTAGATTCATTTCTGAGAAGAGCATGATTTATAGCTTACTTGCTAATAAATGAGATAGTTTTCCCTCAGATTACATTTGAAACTGAGTGGAAAAACCAAAGTAGGAGAAGGAAGAGCAAAAGAGAAAAAGAAAACTCATCTAAATGAAATTAATTATGTTTAATCTTTTATTTATTTTTAGTTTTCAACATTCATTTCCACAAGATTTTGAGTTACAAATTTTCTCCCCATCTTTCCCCCACCCCACCCCAAGACATCAAGCCTACTGAGTAGCCCTTCCCCCAATCTGCTCTCTCCCACATCCCCCCACAACCCTTAACTTTCTAGTAGGGTAGGATGGATCTCTACAGTGCAGTGCCCATATACCTTATTTCCCAGTTGCATGTAAAAACATTTTTTTTAAATTTGGTTTTAAAACCTTTATTTCCAGATTCTTTCCCTTCTTTCCTTCTCACCCACCCCCACTGGGAAGACAAGCAAATCAATATAGGTCGTACATGTATAGTTACACAAAATGTTTCCATAGTAGTTATATTGTGAGACTAACTGTATTTCCCTCCATAATATCCTGCCCCCCACTTACTCTATTTTCTACTTTGACCCTGTTCCTTTTCAAAAGTGCTTGCTCCTAACTACCCTCTCCCCTAATCTGCCCTCCCTTCTGTCATCACCCCTGTTATCCCCTTCCTCCCTGCTTTCCTGTAGGGTAAGATACCCACTTGAGTGTGTATGTTATTCCCTCCTTAAGTCAAATTCAATGAGAGTGAAGTTGACCCATTCACTTTCACCTTCCTGCTCTTCCCCTCCATTGTAACAGTTTTCTCTCACATCTTTTATATGACATAATTTACCCCATTCTATCTCCCCCTTTCTCCTTCTCTCATTATATTCTTCTTTCACCTCTTAATTTTATTTGTTAGTTATCATCCCTTCCTATTCAATTGATTCAGTACCCTCTGTCTGTGTATACATGTACATACATATACACACACACACTCACACATGTATTTATACACACATATGCCCTCCTATGCATACATATAAGTATGTGTACATATACACATGTACGTATATAAACATATACATATAAATACACACATATACATATATATGTGTGTGTATGCATATATATGTGTGTGTACATACACACACACACACATATATATTCCCTTCAACTCTCCTCATGCTGTGAAAAGTCTTATGAGTTTCAATGATTGTTTTTCCTTTCCTATTCAACTGATCTAGTGCCCTCGGTGTATACATGTACACACATATACACATACAGTCACATATGTATTTATACACACATACACACTCCTATACATACATATGTGTGTATACATATATACACACATATATGTGTATATATGTGTATGTATATAAGTGTATATATTATATATATATATATACATACACACACACATATTCATGTACCCATACATATATATTCCCTTCAACTATCCTCATATTGCAAAAAGTCTCATGAGTCTCAATGATATTTTTCCATGTAGGAATGTAAATAGTCCAACTTTAATAAGTTCCTTATGATTTCTTTTTCCTGTTTACCTTCTCATGCTTCTCTTGCTTCTTGTATTTGAAAGTCAAATTTTCTGTTCAGCTCTGTTTTTTTCCCCTCAAAAATACTTTCCTCAAGAACATTCTAGGTGGCACAATGAATAGAGCACTGGCCTTGGAATCAGGAGGACCTGAGTTTAAATCCAGTCTCAGACACTTAACACAAAAACTAGCCGTGTGACCTTGGGCAAGTCACTTAACCCCAATCGCCCTACTTTCCTCCCTCCAAAAAGCAAAAACAAAAGACTTAAAGAATACTTGAAAGTCCTCTATTTCATTGAAAGACCATATTTTCCCCTAATGTAGATATTCTTGGTTTTAATCCTAGCACCTTTGACCTCCGAAATATCTTATTCCAAGCCCTTCAATATCTTAGTGTTGAAGCTGCTAGATCTTGTGTTATCTTGATTGGGTTTCCACAATACTCAAAATGTTTATTCCTGACATCTTGTAATATGTTCTCCTTGACATGAGAACTCTGGAATTTGGCTGTGATATTCCTAGGAGTTTCTTTTTGGGATCTTTTTCAAGAGGTGATAGGTGAATTCTTTCAATTTCTATTTTACCCTCTCTTTCTAGAATATCAGGGCAATTTTCCTTGAGAATTTCTTGAAGGATGATTTCTAGGCTCTTTTTTGGATCGTGACTTTCAAGTAGTCCAATAATTTTTAAATGATCTCTCCTGTATCTATTTTCCAAGTCAGCAGTTATTCCAATGAGATATTTCACATTGCCTTCTATTTTTTCATTTGTTTGTATCTGTTTCATAGTATCTTGATTTCTCATAAAGTCATTAGCTTCCATTTGCTCCAATCTAATTTTGAATGGAATTATTCTCTTCAATGAGTTTTTGAAATTTCTTTTCCATTTGGGCAATTCGACTTTTTAAGGACTTGTTCTCCTCACTGTCTTTTTGGACCTCTTTTGCCATTTGAGTTCTATTTTTAAGGTGTTATTTTCTTTAGTATTTTTTTGAGGGAGTCTCCTTCAGCAAGCTGTTGACTCATTTTTCATGATTTACTTGCATCATTCTCATCTCTCTTCCCAATTTTTCCTCCACTTCTCTTCCTTGATTTTCAAAATCCTTCTCAAGTTTCTCCATGGCTTGTAACCAGTTCATATTTTTCTTCAAAGCTTTTGATGCAGGAGTTTTGACTTCTTCTAGTTCCCTGCTTTGGTTCTTTTTGTCACCAGAAAAGGATTCTATGGTCTGGTTGCACTTCTTCTGCTTGCTCATCTTGCCAGCCAATTACTTGACTTTTGAGCTCTTTGCCACAGTAGAATTCTTCTTCCAGAGTGGAGAGAGCTGTGTCCCAAATTGCTGGGGTTTTTTGCAGTTGTCAGAGGTATGAGGAGGGGGCCCTTTCTACAGCACCACAACTCTGGCACACTGGCCACTCACCCCAGGACCATTACCCAAGACTTTGACCAAGATCCAAGCAGGTCAAAGCAAGAGTTATTACCTCTGAATGTTAGCTTAGTCCCCCTACAATCTGTAGGACAGGAGCTCAGGAGCTCATGGCAGTAGCTGCAGCTGCCATGCCTCTGCCACCTCTTGCCACAGTGGCAGGGGGCAGACAGTGCTCTTCTGTCACTGGTTCAACAGAGTTCCCCACTGATCTTTTACTTTCTCTTTAGTGTTTATGGGTTGAGAAGTCTGGAAACTGCTACAGCTGCTGGTGATACACTCTCCTGAAGTGTGCTCTGGCCAATCTAGGCCACTGGCCAGGGTCACCCCAAGTCTGGGACTGTGCAGCTCATGCAGCACTGTGCTCGGCTCCCAGGTAGGTGTGATAGACCCTTCCTGTTGGCCTGCCAGGTTGTCTTCAGCAAGAGATTTGTTTCTGTCTGTCACTTTGTGGGTTCTGTAGCTCTAAAATTCATTTAGACTCATATTTTACAGATATTGGAGGGTGGTTGCAGTGGGAGCTCTGAGAAGCTCCTATTTTTACTTCTCCATCTTGGCTCTGTCATGTAAAAAAAATATTTTTTAATTACATGTGAAAATTTTGAACATTCGTCTTTGAAATTTTTGAGTTTACAGATTTTCTCCATCCCTTCCTCCCCTTCTCTCTTCATTGAGATAGCAAGCACATATGCAGTCATGAAACTATATTTCCATTTTAGCCATGGTGATAGAAAATATAAACTAAAAAAAGAAAGAAAAACAGTTTTTAAAAAAAGCATGCTTTGATCTCCATTCAGACTCCATTAGTCTTTTCTCTGGAGGTAGATGGCATTTTTCATCATGAGCCCTTTGGAATTATCTTAGATCATTGGAATTTTCTTAGATCAATACAATAGTTGCTGAGAATAGCTAAGCCTTTCACAGGTGATCATCACATAACATTGCTGTTTCTGTGTACGATGTTTTCTGCTTCTACTGTGTTCACTTTGTATCAGTTCATGTACTGCCTGTTTTTTCTGAAAGCCACCTGCTTTCCATTTCTTATAGCACAATGAATATTACATAATAATCATATACTATAACACATACCTCAGTCACTTTCCAATTGATAAGCATCACCTCAATTACCAATTGTTTGCCAACACAAAAAGAACTGCTCTAAATATTTGTGTAAATATCATCCTTTTTCCTTTTAAAATCTCTTTGGGATACAAACCTTGCCAAAGGGTTTTATTTTATGTGCACAATTTTATAGCCTTTTAGGCAATTTCCAAATTGCTCTCCAGAATAGCAGGATCACTTCACAACTCCAGCGACAGTGCATTAGTGTTTCAATTTCCTTTTATCCCCTACAACATTTGTCATGTTTTTTCCTGTCATATGAGTCAGTTAGATAGGTATGAGGTGGTACCTTAGTGTTGTTTTAATTTGTCTTTCTCTATCAATAGTGATTTAGAGCGTTTTTTCATATTACTGATTGTTTTAATTTCTTTTTCTGAAAACTACCTGTTCATATCCTTTGACTATCATTTGGGGGAATGACTCATATTCTTATAAATTTTACTCAGTTCCCTATACATTTGATAAATCAGGCCTTTATTTCTTACAACACAACACTATTTCATCATAATCTGATATACTTCAATTTGCTCAGTCATTCCTCAAATTGCAAGTGTCCTCTCTATTTCCAATTTATTGTCACCACAAAAAAGAGCTTATGCAGCTTTTTTTGAAAGAATTCCTGGATATTGTCCTCCAGCACTGTGCCCAATTAGCATATTAATCATCCTTACCAATGAATATTCATTCCACACCTTTAGTTGTAGGAGTCTTTCAATTCCTTTCACTCAAGACATTTATTCTGGTTCTGCTCATTTTGTTCTGCATCAGTTCCTGGGGCAAGTTCCTTTAACTCTATTACATTCATCATTTCTTATGGACCAATGAAATCTATTATATTCATTTACCCTAGTCTATTCAGGCACCCTCCAATTAAGGGAAACCAATTTTGTTTCCCATTCTTTGTTATAACAAAAAATGTTTCTCTAAATATCTTTGTACCTGTAAATCTTTTGACCCTTTATTGGATACATTTGGAGAATTTATCTAGTATTCTTTTGTTCAAAAAGATTGTCTAATTTGGTGACTATTGGGTTATAGTCCCAAATTGCTTTCCAGAATTGTTAGACCAATTTGTAGTTCTACCAATACTTTAGTGTGTTTTTCCTCCTCAGTCCTTCCAAGAATTCCCATTTTCTTTTTGTCATCTTTAATGTGATGAGTGTGAGGTGGAATTTTAGGCTTGTTTAAATTCATATTCTTTTACTGTTAATAAATTAGAGCATTTTTCCATAGCACATTTCTTCTTTTGAAAATGCCAGCAAGATTGTAGTACAATTTGATGGACTTGGTGTGAGGAAGACCTGAATTCAAATAGTAAATCAGATACTTAGTGGCTCTTTGATCTTTGGCAATTATTTTATCTCTTTCATCCTCAATCTCTTCATCTGTCAAATGGGGATAATAATAGCACCAACTGAATTGCTAATTTACAAAATTATGAAATGGAGCACGCATGCCTGGTTCTTTGCTACTCAATGGGAAAGATCATGATGACAGTGAAAAGTGAGGCTACAATCATATTTTAATAAGGAACAGAGAGTGGGAGGGTAAATGGCATTGAAATTTCAGAAACAAACAATGAAAGGACAATAGAGACAGACAGTAAGAGGGACAGGGATAGGATGGTTGAAGAAGGAAGTCCAAGGAAGAGAATGGGAAAGGGGAAGAGGCACTGAGAATCATTCATGTAACCATGGATTATAGTTGGAAGCACTTGGCAGCATGAACCCAGATGAAGATGGAAGAAGGCTTGGGTACTGGAATTTGAGGTCTTATTTTATAGGTTTTTTTTTGGGGGGGGGGCAGGCCTATTCTTATCTGTGCCACTTGAGATTAGTTTATTAATATTGTATATTCAAATCATCTCAAAGTTGTCAGTAAAACTTTAAAGTTAGTATATCCATATCATCTCAAAGTTATTAACATTTGCTATTTTGCCATTTATAGCCTAGAACTTATGTGAAATTCACATAGCATTGGACCAAAAAGCCATGAAAAAGTCTAAATGGCTTCCCCTTATTTAACACATATTACTAGGTTGGAAATTGTGGTTAATATATGATATAATGTGCGAATTATGCTCCTTTCCTCTTTAGGGGTGTTTGTAGTACATAACTTCTAGGTTCCCCTTTGCAATCTTCCTGCTATAGTTACTTTATCCTGGCTACT
>CM053581.1:392743022-392766543 GCA_028627135.1 Pseudochirops cupreus | reverse complement strand
GGTTTCAGTTCGCAGTGCTGATATGGTTCCTCGTAGCCGAGCTGACTTTAGTGGGGAGTGTCTTTGTGCGCGTTTTGGAGTTCTAGGATTGGTTTAGAGTCCTATTTTATGGGTATTTTGGGGTGGCTATGTGAGAGCTGCGATGTGTTGCTGCTGCTACGCCGCCATCTTGGCTCCGCCCCCAATCTGTTGCTACATATTTTGAATCCTCTCTTATGTTAAACCATACATGCAATGTGCTTTTTTTGTATTTAAATTTCAATATTTAAGTTTATGATATGTTTTTGTTTCTTTTCTCTATTCTGTAATTGGGTTCTGGTATTTGAGTATAAAATAAAATAAAAAAGAGAAGTGATAGAAGGACACTCTCAAGGTCTCTCTGACTAACTTTGAAATTGATTGTGATACATAGCAGAAACTGACACAATACTGCCCTGCATGACATACCTCCATCAAAGAAGGAATTGTGTTCCATGAGCAAAGTAGAATTGTAGTAGCTCAAAAGTAACATGAGATGTACAAATTTAGAGATATCTCTACTTCAAATGTTCATGTGGACTATTTGTATCCACCCTGTTGTAGACCCTTCTGAGTGTGAGAAATAAAAAACCCAAGAGACAGAGCTTCTTGCTAATTAACCATCAACTTATTAATTAAACTAATAATCAGTAAATTGACGGTCAGTGGTTTCTTTTAGTTACCAAAGACACCTAATGGAGACACTGAATGCCTTATTAATTTTTTTTAAGAGGGAGAATGCCCCTGACAGGAGAAATCAATCCTCATTGGTGGATATTTAAATGAGGATGTGGACTAAAAGTCTTCAGTGCCTCTTGCTGAGAACATGCCTTGATCAGGAAACTCAACAGCCTCTAGCAATCTGGACCAGGGAATCCATCTCCATCCAGAACATTTTGGTTCATTTTCTTCTTGATGAGCTGGGCTACTCTCATGGGTTTATTCTCTCAGGGCAACAATTTACCAAGATTAGATTCTGTTTATATTTCAAACAGAAGTAAGGCCTCCTAGTTGAGTGGGGTCCTGCACAAGATTGAGAAGCATCTACTCCAAGGGTTAGGTCAATCTCCTCTGTTGGCCATGTCTTTCAGGGACTGACTGATTGCCATACAGGAGCTGACCCCTGAATGAAGAAATAAAAAGATGATCTTAAAAGTGTATTATTAACAAAATGCAGAAAATAATTTCTCTCGCTCACCTCCTCAATGAATCATTAACTAATATGAGAAACACTTCATCAAGGGTTTTTAACTATGGGGCTTGTGACAGGAAACAATGTGAGAGGAAGAGGGAGAGGGATTGACTGACACATTGATATTAGCCGTTGGGAGCTATCCCCTTTGGCAAACTGACCTTACAGAAAAGAGGTACATAGGAAAAAAATGAAGTTTTCCATTTATTGGTCCATCATATATTTAGGCTTAGACATCTCATCTCTTACAACTGTCTGACTTATGAAATCATCTCCTGATGCAGTCTTAGGACTGACCCTTCTAGAGATTTCTCCTCTTAGGCACACTGGATGGGTGGGACTTCAAAACAACTTCAAGTGAACTTCCTTTTCTGTTAAAAATCTCTTATAAAAATAGATCTTATTACAATTTTAAGTTTTCTTTGCCAATAACCAGTTTAGGAAATCAGAGCTAGCTCAAACCTTATGTCTCTACAATTGGAAAATTCTGAACCTGTTTTTTTAGATCTGGCATACGTAACTATTAAATTTAATATTATTTATTTATTTTAAACAAAATTTTCACCAAAAATCAAATTTTCACTGTAGCTATTTATTTCATTATTTGCTCTAGTTATTTTCTTTTAGCTATTTACTACCCCTTAGAAGGATGAGATTCTGCTAAGGAACTAAATATAGAACACTTTTTATAAGAAGATGACCTCTAATACATAACAGAATTCTCTTAAAAGTTGCCATGTTAGCTACAATTGTAGCAAACGGTGTTGGGATTGGATGTGGAAATAAATTCATTGAATATTTCAAAACATTCCATATCAAATAAGTTGCTTATAATAAAACAGTTTCAGTTAGTAAACATGTTCAAATGAATAATCCTGAGTAAAATCGGATATCTTTTTAAGGCAACACAAGTTAGACCATAAGCCAATATTCTTATAAGATAACTAATTGTGCTGGAATTATTTTCGTTAACACAGAAAAAAAAATAGTTATAATATTAACTTCACTAAATAACAGAACTATATCCTGGTTTCACAAATCTTTACATCATTGCCTAGTTATCTCCATAACATTGTGAGATATTGCAAGATGTGTCTTACATAGGAATATATAACTGGTAATAGGCAGATGACATGATCAAATACACATCTATTTAGTTGTTTAGGTTATAGAAAGACTAAAATTCTGGGCTAAACAGCTCAAATCTTGCATATTGACACCCTACTCAGTTGTCAACCTGCCACAAAAGCAAGCACTCAGCATTACTTTAAACTAATATCAGGTCTAGTAAGATTTCAGGACTCTGCTTTCATAGATGAGGACATTTTAAGAGGTTCCTTATTATGCCCACTTCACAGAAAACCTTTATTACTATCTCCTCTATTTCTAATGAAAGCTTCAAACCTCTCTCAGTCTCTCTGGAAAAAAAAAAAGATAGAATCTATACTGCCTACTCGTAGTCCCAGAAGAAGTTTGTTGGACAAATCCTTTTTAAAAAAAGGAACCCCTTTTATTCTGATTCTTCTTTCAGAACACAACTAACATGGAAATATGTTTAATGTGATTGTACATGTATAACTTATATCAGGTTGTTTGCTGTCTTGAGGAGGGAGAGAAAAGAGAGGGAAGGAGAAAAAATTTGGAACTCAAAATCTTATAAAACTAAAATTTGAAAACTATCTTTACGTGTAATTGGAAAAAATGAAATACTATTCAGTGGGGAAAAATTTTTTAAATCAGTAACACTAAATTGTCAAAGGAATAACTAACAAAGAATTCAAAATCATATTGTGACTTTCCATTTAAATAATAACTAACAAAAACAATAAATTCATATTTTAGATTTAAAAAAATAAATGAGGAAACCATTAAGATGTTTTTTAGTAATTACAAAATATTAAAAGAGTCTTGTTGAAGTGCAGGAGTGGATTTCTGGGTTCTCCCAATCCTGTTAGCAGCTGATCTTTTATATTGTCTACTGAAATCAACTCAGAACAGTTTTCCAAATTAAATCATACTTACTCTCTTCTCTTTTCTGCTTACTTACTCTTCACTTTTCAGAATCTGGAGAGTTAATACTTTGTAATTCATAAATCAAGAATGTTGTGTTTTTAAACTCTTAACAAATTGCACATACACAAAACTTTTGCAATGTTAATAGACATTTTAAACATAAATTGCTGAACTTCCGAAGTGAGTGCATTTAAGGTCACTATTGAGAAACCTCGACCCAAGTGTTCCTTAAAAGGACAAAACCTTAATTTTGCAGTTCTAAACACATTGGTCTGATAGGGGGTGGGTAATTTGTAGGGAACACAATACTATCATGTAAAAATCTATCTAGGAGATCATGTCTTGTGCACCTAATCTACTCCACTGATGCACCATTCTCTTTCTTAGCCAGTACCAAGTACTTTTGATGATTCCTGCTTTATAAAACAATTTAAGATCTAGTATGGCAAGACCACTTTCCCTAGCATTTCTTTTTGTTAATTCCTTTGATATTCTGAATCTTTTGTTCTTCTAGATGAATTTTATTGCTATTTTTTCTAACTCTATAAAATACATTTTTTTTGTTGTTGTTTGATTGGTATGGCTTTGAATAAATAAATTAATTTAGGTAGAATGGTCATTTTTATTATATTAGCTTGGCCTACCCAAGTAACTGATGCTTTTACAATTATTTAGATCTGACTTTATTTTTGTGAAAAAAAACCACTTTCTACAAGAAACCCTTCCGAACCCCTCTTAAATCCAATGTCTTTCCTCCTGTTAATTATTTCCCTTTCAGGCACATACTTGTCCTTCTCATTAGATTGTAAGCTCCTTGAGGCCAGAGCAGTGTCTGGCACATACTAAGGGCTAAATGAATGTTGATTGATTAATTGCTAGGTATATGGAGGAGTCACAGTGCTCAAGGTGAAAAAGGAATTGGTTTTGCATTCCTAGGATCTGTCTTTGATTTTTTCTATTGACCTAGAGAAGTCCACTAAGTCTGGAGGACCATTTGAGTTTAGAGTCAATTCTATTTGGTGTACTAGGAAGTCCTTTTTCAGGATAATGGAAAAAAATTATCAACTTATACTTGGGTGAAACAAAGGTTATTCACCAGGTTACGTTCCATTTTCTATTTTTTAAAAATAATTTTTAAAAGATTACAAAAAGTACTGAACTCATTTTATTTTATTGATATAGGAAATTCCCAGTGAGATAAATAACTGCATTTTCCAACACAGATTGTACCATCTCTGCAAGTTATAATCTTATAGGATAGCTTGGGAGCACAGGGAAATTAATCAAATTGACCGTTGTCATACAGTCAGCATGTGCCAAAGGCAGAATTAGAACTCAGACTGTTCTGACTGCAAGATCACCTCTCCAACCACTGAGCAACATTGTTTCAAGAAACACAAGGAAAAAATGATTAGATAGTAAAATTCCAATATAGGAAACGTCTGCTTTTTAGGATAAAAGTACTTAAAAGAACAAGCATTACTGTAAGTGACTGGTGCACTGGGATAACTAACTTGTAGTGTTTTATTGTGATTACCAATGATTACAGAGAGTATGGTTCTTTCAGAAACTGACCTTTATTAAGATCTTGATCATTGGTTGACTCCTCTAAACTAAATGCAATTTGTTTTTCCATTGATTCACTCATCACGTGTATTAATTATGCACCTACTGTGTACTAGGTGAGATACAAAGCTTAGGAGAGAAAGCAAAGCCTCACTCTGATAGAATTCACAGCCAAATAGGAGGAAGAAAAATAAATACAGAAAATTCTAATGTTCACCAATACTGCATCTTGAAGATTTCTGTATGTTTACAGAATGCAAAGGATTTGCATATAAATAATGTTTACAAGTCCAGAAACTGTTATATATAGGAGAATAGCCTTTTTAAAAAAATGTCATTAGTATAAGCAAAAGAAGGATTATGTTTTGGACTCTAAAAGGGGATAAATGTAAAGATCTTGGGTTGCTTTATATTCTTTTGTTTTCCTTCTTGCCAATTTGGGTAAAAGAAAAACAGCATCCTTACATTGGAAGCATGAAACTTTTTTTGTTTGCTTAATCTAAGAAAATAAAAAAAGCAGGAACAGCTTTTTCAGGAAATTCTAGAGCTTTTCTCAGGATAGGGGAGGTCTGTTCTGAGTGAGCTCTCTCAATCTATTCTTGCTCTCTTTTTTCCTCTCTGTCTTTAAAACTCCTCTTCAACAATTCTGACACTTAAGAAATTAGGACACATACTGGAAAGTGGGAGGAGGGATGGGGGAGGATATAGGAGAGCAGATTGGGGGAAGGAGTATACAATGAGATCATTGTTTCAGGGTTGAGGGGTAGGGGAAAGATGGGGAGAAAATTTGTAACTCAAAATCTTGTGGAAATGAATGATATAAACATAAAATTTAATTTAAAAAAAAGTTAGGACACAGGGTGCCTAGGACACAGCTCAATGAATAGAGCCCTGGCCCTGGAGTCAGGAGGACCTGAGTTCAAATCCGACCTAAGACACTTAACACTTACTAGCCATGTGACCTGGGGCAAGCCACTTAACTCCAAATACCCAACCTTACCCCTCCAAAAAGAAAAAAAAAAGAAGTTAGGACAGCACATACCTCCTTTGAGAAGATTTATATCTCTACTCCCAGAAATAATTGCTGGACCCCTTAGTGAGTGATTCACAGGATTGAAAGAGCCTCTTCCTCCATATAGTGGCACCTTAGGAAGGTCACTAAAGCTCTGCAATATTAGTGTAGGACAATGTCAAGGGCAACAACTCTATTTTTCTGATTTCTTTTCTTATATTTTCATTAATGAGTAAGTTTTCTTTAAACACCAAATATGTAACACGTTGAAACACTATTCCAATAAACCAACTCCAAAGACAAAAGTCCAAAAAAACCCAAATTCTACCTGTGCTGTTCCCTCTGAGGGCTGAGAAAACTTGTGGCTTCAACCACTGCTGCCCCTGGCAGCATACTCCCACCTCACACTCTAGAAGGAGAAAAGTGTCTGAGGCTTTTATGGGTGAGAAACATATGAATGTTTAATGTCTCATGTATACATATTTATACATTATATCTAAAAATTACCTATCAAAAAAAAGTAGACCCTTCTCTCTTTCCAGTTCATTCTGCATTATTAACATTTCCTCCATCATTTTCTTAAGTCTGGACAAATAAAAAAAAGAATAATTCAAACTGATTTGTAATGTTGGTTAATTTCCAAGGTGTAAAATTCTTACTGAAAATGTAATCAGCTATTTTGAGAGAAATCCAATACACCATTATATCTATATGAAACATGGCTATGCAGAGAAAGGAGATTTCCTTCTAAATGGCTCTAATTCTAAATGGCTGAAACTCTAAATGGTCCTTCTACCATCAGCTAGAAAGCACACAAGATAAGCTGTAATGTTAAGGGAATTTGAAGATCTTCCCTGTCTCTTAATAGGCCCATATAACCTGCTCTGAGCTTTGGCACAGCCCACAGCTTGTCACATGAAGCCAATGGGGGGAGGAGCTTGCCAAATGGGTGGAGCAGAAGGATGGAGCAGGAAGAGAGAGGCAGAGCTGGGATAGTGCAAGGTAGAACTGAGGCAGAGTGGTGAAGGTGCATGAGAGAGGGAGGAATTTTGCCTAGGGGAGTTTGTTTGTGGGGAGGTCTAACAGAAGGAAGGCTAAGGGATGTCAGTTCTCACTGTATTGGTGATGTGATAAACTTCTTTGTTACCATGGTGGAATTGGCTTTCTGGTGTCTGAATAAATATTTTGGTTTTGCCTTTGAGGAAGAGAGTTATTTATATTTTGCTGATTTACCCTGGAAACACAAATGCATATTCATAGCAACTGTGATGGGTATTGCATTGGCAAAATATTTGGCATCACAAACAGGATCACAAAATATAAAACCTCTATTTGGAGACAGAAAGGCTCTAGGGAAGCAAATGAGTATCCTGGGATGGGAGGATTTACCTTATTCCTCCCTGCTGAGAGAATAGGCTAAAAGCATAGGACTTTGTGAAAATCGGGAACCAACACCACAGAAGGGAGAACCCAGAGATTTAGAAAGATGTTTGCAAGGGATACCAATAGAATCAGGGAAAGAAATGGCAGGGGTGTGTAGAAGAGGCTTAGTGTTGTTAACAAGTTATTGGATTATATGTAAAAGTAGAGATAAATCGTTGGAGAAAAAGGTTCAGCCAGAAAAGGAGTTAGCTGAGAAGCTTTCTTTGCTATGCCATCTGAACATTCCTTTAGAAGAGCAAGGTAGAAAGTATCAGGTGGTAGAATAAAAGGTAGCTATGAGTTTAGTTCAGAAAAAGAAGAGAAAGTTAACAAGAGGAAGGTGCATGCAACCTTTACATGTGAGGGGCCTGATTGAGGCCCAGACACCTGGAAGGAAGATATACGGGAGGAAAATGAAAGAAATTTAGGTCAGGAGGCTTCTAGAACTGGGGATGTTTGTCCAATACCATGAAGGAAGCAGGAGAATCAGAGAGGCCACAAAGTGTTCAAGGAAGTAATTGAGGATTTTACTCATCAGGAGGTTACAGATATTTTAAGTGATTCTACAAAAAATTGGAGAATCACTAGCATGTTGGATGTTGAGAATCAGCGATGAGGGGGCCAGAGGAATGTGGATAGATAACATAGATTGTTTGACATTTATAGGTATTAGAAGCCTTTTCTGCAACAAGCTTATAGGGATTACCATTTCAAGGAGGTAACAATGGAATTAATTTGCTAGCTTTTGCTTCCAAGGGATGTAATAAATACTATTCCACTGACTCTATGTGTTCTAGTAGAGATAGATACTGGTATTCACTTAGAGACTGTATGAGAAAGTTAAAAGAAGTAGTAATAAAAACTGCAATAATGGTCAGAGACACTGATACTTATCATAGCATCTCTTAATGGTTCCTCAAAGAAATACAATAGTGAAGTCTGCTTCTCCTGCTTATAAACACACAATTCTAACTCTACTAATTGGTGAAATAGGGCACCCTGTTTTGGAGATGCTGGATAAGATTTCACAGTTAGGTGATTCAGGGGAATCAGAAAAAGATAAATTTCCTTAAGAGAGAAGAGCAAATGATCAGTGGATTCAAAGTCAGAATAAATTAACAAGGAAAGAATTGTTTACTGCTTTATTAAGAGCAGGGATAGATTTTGGAAGAATAGATGATATTCCAACTAATAAACCATATAGGATGTACCAAGAAAAAGGACTTAACATTAAATGGGAATGGGGAAGTAAGAATTGTCCCTTCAAATCATTGTATCCTGAATCATTGTGTCCAAGTTCATCACACCTGCAGGGAGAATAGGAAACTGGCCAAGCTGCAGCTCAGATTAAAGAAATACACAGACAAGATTACAGACCTCATATCAGTTTAACAATATAATGGAAAAATGGATCAACCACTCTAATTGTTGTTTATTCAGGAGAAAATGATTGTAAAATTGTGCCCTTAACACATATTTTACCAAGAGTAAGGCTATGATAGTGGGTTCATGGACTCCAGGGGCATGACTGACAGTATATTTACCTTGCTTCTGATTATTGTCTCCTTATTCTTTTTGGCCTTTTTTTTGTTTGTTTAACCTGTTTGCTAGATTTGTCTCCTGCAGACTTAATGACCTCCTCTGGTAGATGACTGACTGCTTAAGCTGATATCTCCCTCTGTCCAAGACCATGAGAAGTCATACCTGACACTGACCAAGGTCCAGATACTGGCTAAAAAATGACTGCTTGAATGGAATCTCTCAAGGCAGGGACAGTTCTATGTCCAATCTCAGCAGGAAGGAGTTATGGAAGAAGAGACCTGCATTCCCTACTCCAAGGCATTTTAGGTCCCATTCATTTGCGGGAGGAATGATTCAGTGCTTCTACTCAAGCTTCCACCTTAAGATGCTGCTTCATGTGTTTATTTTGTCCTATCCCTGTTATATTGCTGTGAAGTTATGTTGATACCAGTGACCCCTAAATTGTCATTACCTATTAATGGACACAAATGATTTGGCGGCTGAATGTACTGTGAAGGGAATCTGAAGATCTTCCTTGTCCCCTAATAGGCCCATGTGACCTGCTTTCAGCTTTGGCCCAACCCACAGCTCGAGTCACATGGAGCCCATGGTGGGAGGAGCTTGCCAAACAGGTAGAGCAGGAGGAGACAGCAAGGCAGAACTGAGGCAGAATGGCTAGGGTGGGTGAGAGATGAGGAATTTTGTTTAGGGGTGTTTGTTAGTGGAAAGGCCTAATGGAGGAAAGGCTTGGTGATGTTGGTGTTCCCTGGATTGGTGATGTGTATAAACTTCTTTGTTACTATGGTGGAATTGGCTTTCTGCTATCTGAATAAATATCTTGGTTTTGTCCTTGAGGAAGAGAGTTTGGTATATTTTGCCATTCAACCCTGGAAATACATCTGCATAACTCATAGCATCTTCTATGGGTATTGCATTGGCAATATAAAAGCTGCCAGATCAAGCCCCTGTGGCTGCTAATTTTGTGCCTCCCTCTTCCCTGAAGCTCTGTCCTAGAAAGAGAAGTGGGAGTTTGGCTTTCCTGGGTGGAAGATGCTGAAGACAAAGACTCTGGCTCTGGCACTAAGCGAGTCCTTTCCCCTGAACTCACAGAATTTAGGCTAGATTTTTTTAAACTTATTGAAACCATCCTTGAGACTTCATTAGTTTAGAAGACTAAAGGCTTGGGCCCTTGACATCGCTTCCTGGTCACCTGAATTCAAAGCGAGAGTTGGAGCTCAGCTTGCTCTCTAATGATAGGCCAACCGACCACGATAGGTAATTTAGAGGCCAAGGAGTTTCTCTCAGTTGAATCAACTCTCAGTGCTCCCAGTGCTTATCCTGAACTACCCTTCCCCTCTATGGCTAAGTAAATCTCCTTTTGTTCTGTTGAATGATGCATGAATGTACTATTTTGTACCAAAATTGGTTCTTAACTTTCAGGGGAGCAGCCAAAGTGATGTCCTTCTTCAAAAAAAGATAGCGTATTACACTGGGAGGAACATCAGACCTGGGCCCAACTATCAACTAGTTTTGCAATCATGGGCAAGTATCTGAATTAGTCACTCTTTGGCTAAGTTTTGTAATTGGTGAAATGAAGCTTTAAAACTTGATAACTATAGAATCCAAAGAGGCTAGTTTGAGGTGGTATAATGTATAGAATGCTGGGCTTGGAATCAGGAAGACTCATCTTCCTGAGTTCAAATCTGTCCTCAGACACTTTACTAGCTATGTGACCCTGGGCAAGTCACGTCACCTTGCTTGCCTCAGTTTCCCCATCTGTAAAATGAGCCTAGGAGAGGTCTTTGTAATGGTGTTGCTGATCATTTTGTAAAAAAAAAACAAAAAACTTTGCCTCTGTTTTAACCTCTTTCTCCTCTGTTTGGCCCTGCTTTATTGTCTCTTCCTCCCTCTCCCACTTTATATTCTCAAGGAGATTTTGGTAGAAATAATAAAAAAGTAATCGCTAGAGTAATGGATAAAAGGGAAATTAGAGATGATTTGCCAAGGTTAAAGCATATAGATATATTTAAAGGTGTGTTTTAGGGGCCTCTTTAGGGTGTTGACTTTTTTATTGTTCCCTTTTTCACATAGACTCCCCTATTAGGATAAGAACAACTTTGTACAAAAACTTTGTCACATTTCTAGGGTAGAAGAGAATATTCTTACAATTCTGAACCACTAGGTTGTTATTCAAGAGGTAGATGGGAACCTGAAATGAAGGTTAAGGGAATAGGTACAGATTATACTTTGGGGAGACTTGTTGCTCAATAGAGAATGCAATGTTAACCTTAACAAAATGTTAAGGACTCCTGCAGTTTGATTATTGGAGATGTCAAATAGGAAGGGATGTTTCCTTGGCCAAACACACTAAGAAATAGAGGAAAAGTTACATCATTTTAAATAGCAAACCCTGGCTGAGTGTACTTATACATTCAGTTTGTGGGGTAGATGGTTAAAAGCCACATACTTGTGGATTTTCCCACTTTTTCCACACTTGTATACTCATGACCACTCAGGGCGCCCATGGTTTAACCTCTGTTTCTCTAAGTCCTGTTTATGAGTTGAGTAGTTTCATATCATCAGTTTAGTGGGAAAATGTGAACAGGATTTAAGGAGATGGAAATAATTCCATATGGGAAAGGACCACTCTAGCCAAAATTAAAGAGAGAGAATTAAAAGAGAGGTTTTTTTGGTTTTTTTTTTAAGTTCAATTTTGGAGTTCCAATGCAATGAAATTAGTCATCTGAATTTTTTCAAATGTCATTATTTACTGGGCGAACAAATCAGAATTTCAGTGTTGGAAAAGGTTGCTGCTAATGGTGGCAGCCAAGCTGGGTGCGGCTGGATTCAGAGACAAATAGTGAGACTGCAAGCTACCATCTCTCTCTTTCTGCTTGGAAAGTGTGTAGGTCAAAGTTTATTCATGATGGAAGCATTCTGTCTGGCCTTTACAAAGTTCATTAATAAAGCCAGTGTCCTCTATGACCTTTACAAAACTGCTTATTTAGCTGAGACGCTTATGTAATATTTTGTTCATGAAAGGAACCTAAAATTCATCCTTTTCCTGACTCTTCTCTCATTCAGTTCCTGGAGCCTCATGCCCTTGGATTCCGTTGTTGTTGTTCAGTCATTTCAGTCCTGTCTGACTCTTTGTGACCCTGTCTGAGGTTTTTTTGGTAAAGATAAGGGAGTCATTTGCCATTTCCTTCTCTAGCTCATTTTAGAGATAAGGAAACTGAGGCAAACAGGGTTAAGTGACTTGCCCAGAATCACATGCCAGTAAGTGTCTGAGCCCAGACACTTCCTTGCCCTCAAGGAGCCTGCAATCTAATGGGAGAGACAGCAAGTATGTAAAGGACAAAAGGGAAATAATTAATAAAGGGAAGGCATTGGATTTAAGAGAGGTTTAGAAAAGTTTGCTATAGAAAGTGGAATTTTTAAAGACAGGGGAGGCAATAAAGGGAGCATTCCAGGAGAGGAGAAAGAAAATAGCCAGAGCCAAGAGATGGAGTGTCTTATCCATGGAAAAGCAAGGAAGCCAGTATCATAGGATTGAAGAGTATATGGTGGGAGAGTAAGGTGTAATACGTGGAGAAGGAAATAACAAACCATTTGGTATCTTTGCCAAGAAAACCCCAAATGGGATTAAGAAAAGTTAAACACAATGAAAACTTGACTGAACAAAAACATGTTGTAAGATGTCTGGAAATATAAGAGAGGGATAGGTTATAAAGGACTTCAGTGAAACCTTTCTTGTGTTGGAATTTTACTACCTAATCTTGTGTGTGTGTGTGTGTGTGTGTCTTTTTGGCAATGTGCTTAGTGATTAGAGAGCTGTCTTTTCAATCCGAGCTGTCTGAATTCTAGTTCTGCCTTTGACACATGCTGATTGTGTAACTCTGGTCAATTTGATTAATCTCCCTGTACCCCTGGGCTGTTCTCTAAGACTATAAATACTAAATAGAATATTTTATACTTTATCTTAGATGTGAGTGTGTGTGTGTGTGTGTGTGTGTGTGTGTGTGTGTATGTATGTGTGTTAGATGTGGGGGATGGTCAGAACTGTGCTTTTTAAAAAAAATTAACTTTAGTGATTGAATGAAGGATGACTTTGAATGGGGAGAGGCTTGCAAGAGACAGACTATTGCAGTAGTCCAGGTATGAGGTGATGAAGACCAGGACCAGAGTGCTGGCAGTGTCACAGGAGAGAAAGGGGCTTGAAATATATCACAAAAGCAAAATTGGGAGGTCTTGGCAACAGATTGGATACAGAGGTGGGGGTGAGAGATAGCTGGGAGTTGAGGATGACACCTGGGTTGCAAGCCTGGGAAACTAGGAAGATGGTGTTGCCATACACACTAATAGGGAAGGAAAGATCTGTCCTCCTTTCTGTATAATTCCTGTTTCCTTTGACATCATAATGTTCTTGGTTTTTTTTTTAATAAATTGGATAAAGGAGAAAGATTAAATTAAATTAAAATCTTCTTTGGAAAAGGGGCAAAGAGGGGGGATGCCAAAGAGAGAGAAGAGTACAGGAAAATCTCTTCTGTTTCCTGTCAAGCTACATCATGACCCTCTCATGCTATGTCATCAGGGAGACAACACTCACAACACCAGAATTTGTATGTAAGCTATTTTATTTTTGATCAACAACTAGTAGCTTTTAACAAATAAAAGTCTAGTGAGTTTTAGTTAAGCTTTATACATAAATAATTTCAACTTTCTATTCATTCGTAGTGCCAATATTTTGGGGCCCTCACTTATTAAAAATTTACCACAGGAGGTCAACCCAAAATCATGGGAAACTTTCTCCATTTCTCCTGAAAATGTAAGTATAGGCAGATCACATGAGGTATCTGTTTTGTTCTTGCCATATGACCGATTGACAAGTTATCTATCTATCTATGCATCTATCTGTGTATCTATCTATCTATATATATCTATGTATCTATCTATTCATTTGTTTGTTTAATAATGTCCTTTATTCTGGTTCTTTTTCAAAGTACCATATTTGTTTTTTAAATTAATTTTTAAAAAATGAAAATCTGCCTTCTTTTTCTCTCACCCATCCCAACTCCCTAACCTCATTTTTGAGGTTTCTTTCTCAAAGCAAGAAAAATAAAGCTATTACAAATATGTACAGTTAAACCTCAGTCTACAATCTCAGTCCATCACCTTTTGATCAGATGGAAGTTGATAGCACATTTTATCATGAGTCCCCTGGAAATGTTGGTTGGTCATTGTGTTGATCAGACCTTTTCTTGCTGTTGTTTAAGAAGTTTGTCTTTACAATGTTGTGGTTATTATATAAATTGTTCTCCTGGTTCTGCTGACTTCACTCTACATCAGTTCATACAAGTCTGTGTGAGTGCTTACCTTGTGTGAGTTTTTGAAAAAATTGTTTTTCAGGCAATTGTACTTTTGGCATTTGAACTACAAGACCAGCCCCTCAGAGTTGTACTCTCTGCAGTAGAATTTGAATGCTTGGCAGTTCAGCTTGAGAAAGGACCTCTTCCTAATACAATTCAAATGGCAGCAGTTCAGCTTCCTGGCATGACACTGGTATACTGTGCAGGTTTCACAGGTATACAAAATGAGGTCAGCACAATGGATTTATATACCTTTATTTTGATAGGCAGCCTACTATCTCTTCTCTCTCATACTTTGCTTTGGAGCCTCTCAAACACTGACCTAACTCTGGCAATGCATGCATCAACCTCATCATCTGTGTGTACATACCTGGAAAATGTACTTCCAAGGTAAATGAACTTATCCATAGCATTCAATTTTTCTCCATTTGCTGTAATTGATCATTCTATATATGGACGGTGTGGTACTGACTGGTGGAGAACTTCTGTTTTCTTGGTGTTATTTTTATGCTCTACATTATAGCTAACTGGGCATGCTATAGCTCCTTGTAGCCACAGGTGACAGTTGGGTGACAGGTTATAATGTCAATGCATTATTCACAGTGCCCATGGCAGCTATGAATATGTTGGTATAGTTGTGAATCACAAGATATAACAGACTCTTCACATGGAGTGCAGAACCAAAGCATTTATTCAAATATCAGAAAGCTGAATTCCCAAAACCAGAAAGCCAAATTCATCATAGCAACCAAGAAGTTGGTATATATAACCATGCAGCAAACACCAACATTCCCAAGCCTTCCCTCTTTCAGGCCTTCAAAACAAAACGGGCTGCCTTAAGCAAGAATGCCTCTCTCTTACTCATACTAGCTGCTCAACCTTCATGCTGCTTGTTCCCAGCACTTCTGGTTCTTTCTCCTGCTCCTTCCTGCTCCATCCTTCCTGTTCTACCCTTTCAGCAAGCTCCTCCTCCTGTGGGCTCCATGTGATTACATTTGGCCTATTAAGGGCAAGGAAGGTCTTAAAATACCCCTAGGTCTATTAAGAGGCAGAGAAGATCTTCAAATCCACCTCACCATTACATTTGCCCCCAAGATATTTCATGTCCCTTATATAGGTCAATGGGAATTTAGGGATAACTGGTGTCAACAGAACTTTACAGCAATATAATAGGGATAGCACAAAATAAACACCAAAAACAATATTTTAGGATGGGGCTTGAGCATGAGCACCCCATCATTCCCCCTCAAACAAATGGGACCCCAGAATCTTGGGGCAAGGGGCAAAGGTCTCTTCTTCCATGCCTACTTGCTGCTGAAATTTTATGTAGAGCTGTGCCTGTCCCAAGAGGTTCCATTTGAGAGGTCAGTTCTTTAGTCAGCATTCAGAGTGTGGTTGAAGCTAGGTCCAGGAGTGACATATCACAGTTGTGGACAGGAGGTGACATCCAGCTGAAGTGATCAAGCATCTACAGGTGGTGGGTACCAAGCCAGCAGGAAACAAATCTAACAAATAAGGTGAACAGACAAAAACCTGAGATGTAACAAGGAGACAATAAGCAGAAACAGGGTAGACATAGGGTCAGCTGTGCTTCTGGAGTCCATGAATCCACTATTGTAGCCTCACCAAAGGTGAAAGCCACCTTGAAGAGGGCTCAGCAGCCTTCACACCAGAGTTACAAGTCTTCCCTGAGCTCTTGAATTCTCCTATAAAGTATATGCAAATGTAGTGATGTTCTACCAATGAAACTTTAGCAAAAGCTGAAGGTCTGCAAAGACAGAGATTTTGCAAGAAAAAGGAGAAAGCCTACAGATGGAATATAATGTTCCCAATCATAGAAAGAGTTGGAGGTGTGACCACCTTAACTGCATATGAAGAAGCCAGAAATACAATGACATTACCCACATAGCAGTAATGTCCAACTTATATAATAATGTGGATCACTAAATCATACATAGGGATCCCTGTGGGTCACATGTTGACTTAGAAAACCACATATTTATATTATCTAGCTTTTTTGTGTTTTTGTTTTGTTAAATATTTCTCAATTACATTTTAATCTAATAGGACTGTGTATTGGATAACTTTACTCCGAAGAATGTACTGCAGTCATAGCTTTGTCCCTAGACACTCATCTGAGTAAGATTCCCAAAGGGATATTGAATGTTGAAATCATTAATTGCCCTAATGCTACATAGAGCTTATAGAATGAAAGGATTTTTAAGCAAGGAAGAATTTGTCAAAAAGCTAAGCATCATTTTCCTAGATGAAAGGGCCATTTCAACTGAAGAGAGGTCAGTATCACCCTCCCAGACTAATTCAGCATATACCAGAGAAGCAGCTCTGAGCACATTTCCTATTGTAAAGCAGCATTTGTTTGCTCAGAATGTACAGGTTTGAATCTTTGCTGGAGCATGGTCTAGAAACTCCAACTGTACGGAAGCTCCTCCGTCTTGTTGCCTATTCACCTCAGCAAACTGACATTCTCTGTGTTCATTTTGCTACAGGCCAGTTTCCGCTCTAAGTACCAAGTCCAGCTTGCTGCCAAACTGGGAGGAGGAAGGGAAGGGAAGAGTTGAGAAGGTGGAAAGGAGAGAGAAAAAAACAACAACACATGAACTTGCATTTACCAAATGATTTCAGAAGTAATTTAATACTAGTTCAAACTGTCCACATCTTAAAAATAAGTTTCATTCTGTATATTGTTTACACACTACTTCTGCTGCCTTTAATAAATTAAGATCCGATGAAGTGGTTAAAACACACACACGCAACACAACACAACACTAAAGATAGAGTGAATGGTCTGCAGGTTTCACAGAGGGGTCATTATTCTAAGAGGAAGTAGGAAAGGCAATCATAAAATTTTGAAAAATCATGCAATAACTTTGTACTTATTGCCCATCTGTATTCATTACAATGATCTACTTCATAGACATAAAAATAGAACTGGCAAGCAACAGATCTGAAATTTGCCTTCAGACGTGGCACTGAGTTTCAGCGAATAAAATTCAATTAGAGGCCTCAAATAAAGGAAGTTTGAAGCATTTGTCAGTATATTTCTACAAGCAATCCCCCAGTTCCTCACTTCATTTAATCTTGTTTGCTGCCTTGGGAGTTGGAGTAGGTACAAAAGCCTCTTTTGAAGAAAGATAAGATTTCATTGTTTTGTTTATTGTCTGATCTTGAGGAATTATTTAATTCTCAGGAAACAAGTAAGGCTATAAATTGCACATTCTGAGATTCCACATTCAGAGTAATGCTCTCCAGAAATAAGAAACACATAGATAATACGGTACTGGTAATTGACCATTGGTTTCCAGAAGATGCTATGATACATATTTATCTCTAAAGATGGTTTATAATTATGTCTGCAAAATAAAGGACTCTCTGATTCAAAGAAATTATTCTGTGTTTTTTGTTTTGGCAAAGGTTTCCTTTCTTCAGTGACCTCAGAAAAAGTCAAGATAATAAGGCAATTGTGCATTCTGTTTACTTGTGCAAACAAAACATGCCACCATAAGATCTGCTTACAATGAAATCAGAATATTTAGAGAAATGTTTTCACTTGGACATGCTCATTTGTACTTTTTAACCCCTCTTATCTATTAAACAAGCAACTTCAGAATGTTCCCAAATTGACATAAATACGATAAACTTTGGAGAGGTCATGCAAGGTAGTGAATAGAGAATTGGTCTAGGAGTCAGGAAGACACTGGTTCAAGACCTGCTTCTGATAAAATTGACGGTGAGTATGGGAAAATCACTTTGTCTCTCCATTCCCTTGGACTAAAACCTGACTAAAGGTTGCAAAGGAGAAGATCTATTTACATTGGTAGGAAGAGTTTCCTCAGTTGGCAATTCCTAATATAAATTAAATAATAAGTTAAATGAAAAATTATAATATTTCTAATAAAGGTGTTATGATTTGGATGTTTGTTGTAACATTGCAGAAGTCAAAGTGAAATCATTTAGCATCATTAACTTTCAAACCACTAGCACAAAATTTTATACTTATATGCCAGACAATTGTGAACTATATTTTTACCGGTAGTAAGATACTTTCTACTGCTACCACATTTGTCAAAAATGTGGAGCAAAGATGGGAAGAAAAGAAATTTGTAAAATGCTTTCAGAGGCAAGTAGCTCCTTCCTTCCCTCCTTCTCCCCTTTCTTCTCTGTCTTCACTATTTCCCATCCCTTTCTTTCCTCTCAATGTCTCTGTCAGTCTCTGTCTTCTCTCCCTCCACTCCTCTCTTGCTGCCTCTGAAGGTACTACTAGAACCCCATCACTGCTGACATTTGCCCATTCTGCTGAGTAAAGGTAACTTATCCATGTCAATGGGGATTTGGAGGTGTGGTAAAGTCTCTAATTCTTTAATATACCCACATATTGCCACCTTCCTTTGAAAAATATACTTCATTTCTTAAATATATAAACCATAAATTAAAAAAAAATTATTCATTAATCATTGAGGGTCTGATGGCAACATAAAATTTTGTCCTTAGCTGACCTAAGCTTGAACAGATGGGGGAAAAAGTACAGTGTAGATGATGATGAGTAACGGATATTTTGAGATCTCTGCACAATACTCAGCTGTGAGGAAAGTTAATGAAAGAGATAACATCTTGACACCATTTTCTGTTTTGATAAATTTAAAGTGAGACCCTCCAATGACTAGAGTGTATTTTTTTTCTTTTGCTTATTTTAGTTGACTTAAACCTTTATGAACTAAACATTTGGTAACTTTGAAATGCAGAGAATGTTTCTCCATGTCAAGGTTTGATCCAATACAGTCAATAAAAGAATATTTTTGAACAACGGGTATTTAGCCATTACTATATTCAATGAAGCTCTTTTTTATGACATGGAATTTGCAAAATAAACATGATATCATATGTGCCATGAAAGAGCTTAAAGCTTAATAAAGATAGAAAGTTTAAATAGCCAACTGTACAAGAAAATCAAAAGAAATATATACAGCCAACTGTATCAACCGTGCAGTATTCACAAATGCCTACAGTAACTATAAATATGCTGATATGGTTATTAATCCATGGCCTTTAATCTCACTGATTTATTTTTGTGCTTCCTTCCCATTGATCAGAATTCTTAGATTTTTTTTGTATTGTTTGTCCTGACAATGTTGTTTTTGTTATACAAATTGCTCTTCTGTTTGTGGTCATTTTACTCTACATCAATTCTTCCCAGAACTGTCTTTTCATCATTTCAAATAGCCCGATAATATGACATTACATTCCTATACAATAATTTATTCAGCCATTCCCCAATTGACAGGCATTTTCTCCTTTGTTTCCAGTGGTTTGCTATTTAAAAAAAAAAAAGGTCCAAATCATATGTTACTCTCCTAAAATTCTATTGATCTCCTTATTTTTTGTTTATTTTATAATTGGATTTATTGGGGCTTGATGGATAATTTGAGGTCCACCACTAGTATAGTGTTACTGTCTATTTCCTCCTGTAACTTGTTTAACTTCTCCAATAATTTGATTTCCGTGTCATTTGGTGCACATATATGTTTAGTATTGGTATTAATTCATTGCCTATGGTTCCTTTTTTTAAGATAGGATTTTTTTCCAACTACATATGGAAATGATTTTTGACTTTCATTTTTCACAATTTTCAGTTCCAAATTCTCTCCCAATCTCCCTCCCTTCCACCCCATTGAGAAGCAAGCAAGGTGATGATGACATATTTCCATATTAGTCATATTATGAAAGAAAACAGAAAAAAAGCCAAGAAAAATAAAATATAAAACAAACAAACGGTATGCTTCAGTCTTCATTCAAGTTTCTATCACTTCTTTCTCTGGAGACGGATGGCATTTTTCATCAAAGGTCCTTCAGAATTGCTCTGAGTGTGTATTGCTGAGAAGATCTAAGTCATTTACAGTTGATCATCAGACAATATTGCCACTAACTGTGTGCAATGTTCTCCTGGTTCTGCTCACTTCAGTTTGCATTGGTTCATGTAAGTCTTTCCATGTTTTTCTGAAATTTTCCTGCTCATCATTTCTTATAGCATAATAGTATTCCATCACAATCATATACCACAACTTGTTCAGCCATTCCCCAATTTGTGAGTGCCCCCTCAATTTCCAATTTTTTGGTAACATTTATAGGTCCTTTCCTTTAAAAAATTTAAAAAAAATTGTTTGGGGATACAAACCTGATAGTGTTATTGCTGGGTCAAAGTATATGCATGGTTTTATAGCTTTTTGGACATAGTTCCAAATTACTCTCCAGAATTGTTGGATCAGTTTATAATTTTACCAACGATGCATTAGAGTTCTGATTTTCCCATACCTCCTCCAATATTTATCATTTTCCTTTTCAGTCATATTAGCCAGGCAGATAGTTGTGAAGTGGTACTTCAGAGCTGTTTTAATTTGTATTTCTCCAATCAATAATGATTTAGAGCATTTTTAATGACTAGAGATAGCTTTCATTTCTTTATCTGAAAACTGCCCGTGCCTATCCTTTGACATATTCTTATAACTTTGTTTCAGTTCTTTATATATTTGAGAGATGAAGTCCTTATCAGAGGAACTTGCAGTGAAAACTTTCCCTGATTTTCTTCTTTCCTTCTAATCTTGGCTGTATTGGTTTTGTTTGTGCAAAACCTTTTTAATGCAATGTAATAAAAGTTGTCCATTTTGCTTTTCATGCTATCACTTGTTAGGCATAAATGTTCTTCTTTTTATGGTTCCTTTAAGCAAAATGTAGTTTCCCTGATTATTTCTTTTTATCAAGTCTATTTTTGCTTTTGCTTTGTCTGAGATCATGATAGATACCCCTGCCTTTTTTTTTTTACTTCAACTAAAGCATAATAGAGTCTACTCTAATCCCTTTATTTTAATGCTATGTGTATCTTTCTGTTTCAAGGGTATATCTTATAAATAACATTTATTTTGATTCTAGTTTCTAATCTATTTTGCTATCCCCTTCCATTTTATGGGTGAATTCATCCCATTCACACTGATAATTATGCTTGCTTACTAAGTATTTCCCTCCATCCCATTTTGTCCTATTTATCCTCCTATTTTTTGCCCTGTCCTCTCCTCAAATGTCTTTTTTGTTTCTCATCATTGCTACCTTAATATACTCTCTTATCCCCTTCCTTTCCTTTAGCTCCTTGCCTTCTACTTCCCTCTTGAGGTTCAGGGTCTCCTGCTGGTCAGTCAAGACGGGGTTTGTTGGGACACCTCCCACCCTGCACCTTTGCTGTGGCACAGCCACACTCACACCCTTCCTCAAGGACTCTCAATCCTCCAGTTGGTTCCACTATTACAGGATTTTACACTGGGGCAATATTCTCTGGGTTTTCAGCATCAGAGATGGGCATTAGAGTAGCTATGGTTTACTCCACTGTCTTTGCTCCCAGGAGTTCAAGTAGTTGATTTTCAAACATTCAGGCCATGGGTTGGTAGCCTAAGTATTAGCTACTGCTGCCACAGGCCCTGTGCTTTATCTTACTCACCTCTGAGAGATCCCTCTCCTACAGTGAGAAGTTTTGAAATTGCCCCTGTGGTAGGTGAATCAGCTCATCTGGGCTTGCTCTGGCTCCACTTTGGTTGGGTCTTGAGTTTGTGCTGTTGCAGATCCTACATGAGGCATTTCCCTTGCCCAGTCCCACATAAGCACCTTTCTGGACTGAAAATCTGCCATGCTCAGTCTCCCAATGGGTTCTGCCACTCTAAACTCCATTCAGATTCACTTTTTAGAGGTTACTAAAGGAATTCATGGAGGAGTTCAGGTGGGTTCCTGCTTTTGCTTTGCCATCTTGGCTCTGCCTCTTGTGTCTCTTTTATCAAGCCATTAATTCTCTTTTCATAATTTTCTTGTATAGCCTCATTTCTTTTTCCAGTTATTCTCACAATCTTGCCTGAGCTTCTATCTTTTACATCCCTTTGGCGCTTTCACAGCTCAGTGGGGGCCTGTAAATTTTCAATGCTTCCAAGCTACCACCTTCCTGATGGTCTCTACTTAGGGAGGTCTCCTACTTCCTTTGGTCCATGCTTGCTTCACTCTCCACCCTGGACATGAGACCCAGAAGTGTGTATGAGTAACAGACTACGTATAATAGGAAACATGCCACATGGCATACAATCCTATACCCAGCGCTAGTACAGGGGTCCTCTTTTTTGATCAGGTGTTCAGTCCTCTTACTTTTCCTTCTCTTGCTTCCACTGCCTCAGCCAGGTGTTGCTGTTACTGATGATGCCACTTATGTCACATTTTGAATTCCTGGTCGGCCTTCTCCCAAGTGTCTGCAAACCTCTTTTTTTCATTTGTGACTTTTAATTGACTTCCCCGCCTAGGATTTGGTTTGAAATATTTTTTACATTCTTTTGAAGGGAGTATGTTAGGAGAATTTGGCAAAATGCTGCTTTCACTTGCTGTCTTGACTTTGCCCTTCATCCCCACCTAATCTTAGAGGAACAGTGTGGTGTAGAAGAATGTCCTTAGAGTCAAGATTAAAGTCCCTCCTATTATATATACTTGTGCTACCATTCACTTAACTTTCTTCAAGACTTGTGTGTGTGTGTGTGTGTGTGTGTGTGTGTGTGTGTGCGCGTGTGTGTGAGCTATTATTGTTATTACTATAGCTTCTAGTTTGCCTCCCTGAAGACCTCTTGGAATTTTCCCTTCAGTGAAGTAGGGGCCTCTTTCTTAATTGAGCTCAGATTTCATTTAACCAATACAACAGAGCTCATTCATTCTTGTATATTTTCTAACATATTCTAATCCGTAAAACTTCTCTGAATTTTGCTTGCACTTTGTTTGGATAAATCAGCTTACTCACTATTTACTATTTGTAATGATGGCATAAGAGGTAGAGCACTTGACCTGTAGTAAAGAAGACCTGAGTTGAAATATAGTCCCAGATACTTACTGGCTATGTGACCATAGCTTAGGCAAATCATTTAATCCCTTGTTTTCCTAAGATTCATCTGTGTAAAATGCGGCTAATAATAGCACCTACCTCCCAGGATTATAGTGAGGATAAAATGAGACATTGTGAAGCATGCATGTGTGTTCACACACATATTGTTGCGTAGTTTCAGTCACATCTGACTCTGAGTGACCCCATCTGGAGTTTTCTTGGCAAAAATAATGGAGTGGTTTGCCATTTCCTTCTCCAACTCATTTTACAGATGAAAAAAAAATGAGGGAAAGAGAGCTAAGTGATTTAACCAGGGTCACATAGGTATTGAACTCATGTAGATGAGGCTTCTTGATTCTAGCCTGGTGTTCTATCTCCTGTGCCATATATACACAGAGGACATACACACACATATGCATGTATGTGTGTGTATATATGTGTGTGTGTATATATGTGTGTGTATATATATATATATATATATATATATGTATATGCTATAG
>CM053581.1:392710557-392742522 GCA_028627135.1 Pseudochirops cupreus | reverse complement strand
TTTTTAAAAATCTCTGTGGGGCTCTGCTTCCAGAAGGGAAAGCTCTGTCCCAAATCGCTGGGGTCCTCCCGGCTGCCATAGCCCTTAGGAAGAGGCTGGGAACTCTTCCTATTTACTTCTGGCTGACTGGATAGCAAGGACTCCAAGACCGAGGCCCAAGACGGTGATCTGGATCCAGGCCGCTCAACGCGAGAGCACTGACCTGAGAACAATCGCTCAGTCCCCCTGCTGCCTGCAGGCCGCGGGCGGGAAGCTGCAACGCCGAGGTGGGTGCAAAACCTCTGCCTTTTGCTTTTCCGCTCTGGAGGCCTTCTGGCCGGACTGCTTATCTCCCCCTTTCACAAATCCCACTCGCAGCTGCTGCTAATCTGCTCACCTGACAGGATCCTCCACTTCTCCCGTCCAGCCGCCCCCAGGGCACGGCCGTGGCTTCAGGCCGGGCTGGTTTCGGTTCGCAGTGCTGATATGGTTCCTCGTAGCTGAGCTGACTTTAGTGGGAAGTATCTTTGTGTGCGTTTTGGAGTTCTAGGATTGGTTTAGAATCCTATTTTATGAGTATTTTGGGGTGGCTATGTGAGAGCTGCGATATGTTGCTGCTGCTACCCTGCCATCTTGGCTCTGCCCCCCTGGTTACAGTTCTCTTAAAGGAAGTTCTGAAATGTTCTATGGCTTGATGCTATTCTCTTACAGGAGCATCTGGAGAACCTTATCCCACATAAGTAAAATCTCATCAATGTGGACTATTGGTTCTTCTCCATGACTGATCACAGTGGTGAGTACTTTTGACTAACATATATCACCATGTTTTATGCTGCACTAATGTTTGAAAAGGGTTGTTTTTGTTGTTATATCTTTCAAAGGATTTTGAATGTGTGCAGGAAGTAATCCAACTTCTTACATTTAAAAAAAAAAGAAGAGAAGTTGAAAACTAGGGCAGGTAAGGCAGGATAAATCTAAGTGCATGACAGAGTTCTGGGACTATAGAGTGGCTAGAAGTAAAGCTCAGGATGAGCTGAGATTGGTGATGGAAATTAAAGAAAACACACATGATTGGAGGAGCTATTTGGAAAGAAAAAAGAAGATCCATGAAGTAATAGTACCATTTTTGGGGATGGTTAAGATGACGATAACTGAAAACAGAGAGAAGGTAAAGATGCTCTTTGCCTTATTTTGCTTCCACATTTTCTGCCAAGAATCATGACATTTTCACTGGAAATGACTGAACAAAAATTAATGAGATACACAAGATAAGTAAGGGAGTAGTAATATGAGTCACCTGGCCCAGTATCCTCTGATACTGAAAGAACTAGAAAATGTTATTGCTGAGTTCTTGTTAATAATTCCAGAAAGACCATGGCAAATAGGAAAGGTACCACAAGAGGAAAGGTAAATATCATTCCAATTTTGAAAAAGGAAAAGAAAATAGAAGAGACAAAGTATAGACCAGTGATTTTGATCTCAATTCCTAAGATATTTCTAAGACTCCTAGATCTTTGATACACATCTAGAAATGGAATAAGTAATTACCAAGAACCAGGACAGTATCATAAAAGGAAGATCATATAAAACTAATCTCATTTCCTTTCTCCCCCCACTCCCACTCAGGGTTATTAATCTGATATGCAAGGAGAATAATGTTAATATAGTTTGCCAAGATTTCATCAAAACTTTTAATAAAGTATCATATGCTATTTTTTGTGAACAAGATAGAGAAATATGGACTAGATGATGATACAATTAGATGGATTCAGCAATGCTCAAAGAATGCTTTTTAATGTCTCAGAGTTAATATGGAAAAAGGACTTAAGTGGAGTACTCTTGAGATCTGTGGTTGACCCTGTGCTATTTACCATATTTATGACTTGAATAAAAGTATTGATGGAATACTCATCAAAGCTGCAGATGACAAAAGCTGGGAGGATTTGCTAAGGAACTGGATGAGAGACTGAGGATCCTAAGATAGAGTACTGAAACGAATCCAATAAGATGAAATTCATTAGGGAAAAGATGTGAGTCTTATAACTGGGAAGAAATCTAAATCTTACAATTAGAGACAAAAAAAAATTAACCTAACAAGTACAAGATGTGGGAAACCTAATTCAATAGCAGTTTATTTGAAAAGGATCTGGAAATCTCAGTGTACCATGAGTTCAATATGTTAGTGATATGATATGGTGGCCAAAATAGCAAATGTGATCCAAAGTGGTATTGAAGCATGCCTTCTAGGATTAGGAAATGCCTCTGACATCACAAGATATTGTCACAAATACTAGGTTAAGTCTTTACAGAGGAGGGCATTCAAATTGGTGAAGCAAATAAAGTCATATAAGTATCAACTGGAGAAGGAGTGGGAGATGTTTAGCATAACACAGAGAAGATTCAAGGTATACACCATAAGTGTTTTCAGGTATTTGAAGGGCTGTTATGTGAAAGAAAGGTTAGAATTGTTGAGTTTGGTGCTAGATATCATAACCATGAGCAATGAATGGAAATTTCAGAGAAGCAAACTGAGCTTTGATTTCAGAGGTAAAATTTCCCTAAGAATGAGAACTGTCTGGAAATTGAATGGACTACTAACTTGTCAAGTATGTTAAAACCAGAATTGATATAGATGGCCACAGAGGTACCTTTCAAATTCTGTAAGTCTAAAATTGGGTGATCCTGTACTTAGAGGGGGAAGATTAGGAGCGTGAAGCACTTCAAGGTTGTGCCACATGAATATCACTCCAAGAAAACTGTGATGTTTAACTTAAGGAAGAGAAACCTGGGGGCAACTAGGAAGTACAATGAATAGAGCACTGGCCCTGTACTCAGGAGGACCTGAGTTCATATCTGGCTTCAGACCCTTGACACACTAGCTGCGTGACCTTGGGCAAGTCACTTAACCCCAATTACTTTGCCTTCCCCCCTCCAAAACAAAAGTTTTTTTTTAAAAAGAAGAGAAATCTGGTGGGCATGGTAGAGGAAGGAATAATAACTATTTTCAAATACTTGAAAGGATGGGATGTGGGATAAAGTCAGACTTGTTCTTCCTGGTCCCAGAAGGTAGAATTGTTCTCAATAAATGAGAGTTGTAAATATGCACGTTTAAGCTTGATGAAAGGAAAAACTTTGTAACAATAAGACCTAGCCAAAAATGAAATGAACTGCCTTTGTTGGTGTCCCCAAAGAAAGGCTAGATAGCCACTTCTGTATATTATAGAGGAGATTCTTGATCAAGTATGGATTGAAAAAGAGGGTCTCTGAGATACCTTCTAATTCTAAAATTTTGTGATTTTATAATCCTCACTGTCACATGAAAGAGAAAGACAAGAAGATTTAGCTAAGAAACAATTAGTGTGAACAATAAATCCCCAGAAGTGGTCACATATATCCAAATTCATACCATTGTAAGTTATATTTATATAAAATATAGGGATAAGCTCCAGTCCAATGGAAATATGCAGCATGAATTCAAAAGAGCCATTTCACAGCATTCATTTTTTTGTACTAATTGGGAGCCAGTTATATAGAAGGAAACAATCTTAACAATTAGTGCTCTCTGAAAGTAGAATGAACTGCCTCAGTAGAAATTTAGTCCTCTACAACTAGAGATGATCAGTTGAAATCTATATAACCACTTCAGGAGAATAGAATAATGGAGAGTCCTACTTTAGGTGTCCGTTAGTTTAAATAACTTCATAAGTCTTAGGTTAAAATTTGTATGTTCTTTCCAGAAACAACCTGGAAAAATGTATTGCTCTTATAAAAAATGCCACTATATACATTATCCTTTTGGTGACTTTCTCCCCAAAAAAACAAACAAAAAAAAAAGGAATAAGCACCCTATCAATATAGAGGCAAAAAGTATTATTTTCTTCCATACCCTACTGTAGATATTAAGTATGATTTCACAGTGTAGCACAACACACTGATTATTTTATGTCTTATATGACTCATAGAATAGAATATATCCTTATTACCCAGTGTAGTGCAGTATATTTGGGATAATTTTTTCTCTCTTGCAGAGAGAGAGACAAACATCTTTTATAATTGAATTCATCTGAAATTCATTGTGTAGTTTATTACTTAAGGTACAATAGAATCACCTTATAAAGTAGTGCACTATGCCATAGTAACATCTACTACTCTTACAATTCCCAGGACTAACTGGCAACCATTCCTCTAGACTTGAGCCAGACTTAAGTGAGCAGCATGACTTGAAGCAAAAAGATTTCCTCTTGGATAATGGCATCCAATGTTCTCAATTAACACAGGAAAGGTTCATTAATTCTCCTTTTGGTGGTCTTGCTCTGTGTTGAAGGGAAGAAAAAAAATCAGTTCTCACTTGATTTGTTATTTCCACTCAGCTGTGTCTACCAACTGGCAGCCAGACCCTACTGTGGGTTTGAACAATTAGTGGAGTTCCCTCATCCAGTAGCTGTACTCACCATGGGTGTGGCCCACATGTTACCACAGCTGACACACTAGGATCCCAAATGGTCCACAGACAGAATCCCTCCCACAGGGAGATTCAAATAGGAAGCATATCAGCTGGAAGTAATTATTGGGGATTTCCCCCCTTCTCTGGTATTTAAAGTTGGTAATTGTCCTTGAAAACTTGGAAAATCAACTCGATCCTTTTCTTATTCTACAAGGAGAATCTTTTTCACTCTGATGATATCTTAAAGTCGATGTGTTAGTTAAGCACAAACTATTAAAGAAAGAGACACCAAGTTAGGTTGACTTTGGTGCTGTCTACTGAAACTGTCAAATCAGCCAAGAGCACGTAAAATGGAAATTTCAGAAATTCTCAAATTGACCTTGGTGAGCTCTGCAAGAAAGATGATGACTGCTATAGGTTGGGAGAGTTATGACCTTCTGGAACCTTCTGTTATGTGGAATAGCATAGTCATACAGCCACATTGTTCCATTGCCACTGTGGCCTGAAGCTGGATATGTCCTGAAATTATCTGAGGATGTTATTCATAAATGCTCAGTTAATCAAACTCAGACCTCTCTCTAGAATCAGTTATGTAGAGGCCAAATTTATTGCCAGGAGAAGGAAGGTGCCAGACCATAGAAGGTAAGCTAAAACTTGTGTCCTGGCTCACAGGATCATGAATTTTCAACCTTTTTAGATTCTTTCAAATATTTATTAAATGGTTGACTTTCTCTCCTGACAATTAGAACTTTGTATTCCTCAAGAATTTACAACATCCAGGAGTATAGAAATTCTCTTTTTATAAAATAGAAAAAAAAATTCCGAAGTTAATATTTTCTGCCTGCTTTCTTCCTCACTCCTTAAGTAAAAGTATGAGCCCAAATCACTTTTTGTTAGTGCACATGATTATCAGATTGAAACAGAAGATACTTTTCTGAGGGAAATGGTCCTGTCCAAAATGCCAGATGTCCATTGAAGATGTGCCAGGTTCTGTGAATGTTTTTGTGTCTTTCTTACCATCACAAACAAGAATGGTATATCTCTCAACTGAAGAATTGACTCTTCATTTATTTTGCCCTTCATTTTTAACATGAATGCTTTACTTTTTGTACACTGAAAAACTCTACCAAGATGAGTGCTGCTTATTCGTTAATGGCACAGGAGGTGGTAGTGATGAGAATGACTGATGAGAGCCACTGAAGAGTCAATTTTCTTCTCTTAATTTGAAGGAGGAGAAGAAATAAGAGTTATATTCAAAAGCAGGGAAACAGGAGATAGAATGTTGAATTAGAGAAAATGCTAGTAGGCCAGTTTGCCTGGAATGTAGACTGTGTCAAGAGACACATTATAAAGTATGGAAAGACAGATGAGAGCCAGATAATAGACTTGTTTAAATACTAAACTAGCAATCTGTATTTTATCCTACAGGCAATGGAGAGCCACTGAAGGTGATTAAGCTAGAGAGTACTATGGCCAGAGAAACAGCATTGTGTGGTAGAAAGAACACTGGATTTGCAATCAGAAGACCCAGGTTTTAATGCTAGCAGAGCCATTTGCCACCTGTATGATCTTGGCCAAGTACTTTATTTGTCATTTAAAGCTCTTGGAAACATGATCTCTACCTACTTTTCTAGCCTTTTTATATGTTACAAATTTCCTTGCAAACTATGGTCTAGCAACACCAAATTACTTGTTGTTATTCAGATATAACATTTCGTCTACTATATCTATGCTTTTCTAAGGTGTTATTTTCTTCAGTATTTTGTGTATGTGTGTGTGTGTGTGTGTATGTGTGTGTGTGTGTGTGTGTCCTTTACCAAGATGTTGACTCTTTTCTCATGATTTTCTTGCATTGTTCTAATTTATCTTCCCAATTATCCTCTACCTGTCTTACTTGACTTTCAAAATCTTTTTTGAGTTCTTCCATGACCTGAGACCAATTTATATTTTTCTTTGAGGCTTTGGATGTCAGAGCTTTGTCTTTATTGTCTTCTTCTGAGTGTTTTGATCTTCCTTGTCACCATAGTAACTTTATATAGTCAAAATTTTTGTCTGTTGTTTGCTCATTTTCATAGCTTATTACTTGACTTTTAACTCTTTGTTAAAGTAGGGTTCTGTTTCCAAGGTGGAGAGCATACTGTCCCAAGCTTCTGGGGTTTCATGCAGCTATTTTCAAAGATACTTCTAGGGACCTGTAAGTTTTCAGTTCTTCCAAGGTGAAATGATCTAAGGAGAGGTGTGTTTACTCCTCTCCTGGCTGGTGGTCTGGTCTATGAGTGACTACAAGCACTCTTTTCTGTCCTGGAACTGTGAGGAGGGCTTCCCTCTACTGTTGCAACAAGCTCTGCTATGCTAGTGCTCCTCCTCACCCTCCTCACTCACCCAGGACTATGACCCTAATCTGAGTATGGGCAAAGCAATAGAGCCCTGTCTTAGTGATAGCAAAAACCCCCTGTAATCCCCTTTTGACTAATTTTCAGCCCCTTTACCATCTGTGGAATGAAAGCTCCAGAAGCAGCCACTGTGGACTCTGGGACCCTACAGGTGCCTAAGCAAATGAATAGACACCAGAACCAGGAACACAATAACCCAGCACAGTCAGGCAAACAGACAGATGCTACCACCAGGACCATGCTGTGCTTCAGTGCAGCAAAAAGACAGACATCAGTGCCATGACTCCCTATGGGCCTCAGCAAAAGGGCAGACACCAGTAGCCAGAATCTACCACAGGCAGAATGGGCAAAAAACATCACCCAAACCCTGGCTTAGCACTAACCAAACAGCAAGACACATACAATCTATAGTAGTACCAACCACTCCTCACCCCACCCCTTCAGTGCTGCACCAAGCCTGTGGACCCTCTGTGGGTCCTCTGTGGGCCTCAGACAATAATTGTGCAATATCAGATAAACAACCAGGGCCTGCAGCACTTGGCACAAGACCAGTGCCCTTTCTACCCCAGGAGCAGAGATCAAATTTAAAAGTAAGGGAAAAAGGCAGGAAAAATGAATTTAAAAAACAAAAAAAGAATCTGATCATGGAGAATTTTTATAGTGTTAGGGAAGATCAAGACACAAACTCAGAAGAGGACACCAATGTCAAAAAACCAGTAGGCAAAGCCCCAAAGAAAAATGGGAACTGGTTTCAAGCCTAGAAAGAAATCATGGAAGAGATTTAAAAGACATTTAAAAATCAAATAAGAGAGGTAGAAGAAAAAGTGGGAAAAGAAATGAGAGTAGTAAAAGAGGATTATGAAAAAAGAGTCAACAACTTGGAAAAAGAAAACAACTTTAAAAAGTAGAATTGGTCAAGTGTAAAAAGGAGGTACAAAAATCCAGTGCAGAAAACAATTCCTTCATAAATTGGAATTGGCCAAATAGAAAAGGAGGTACAAAAACTAGTTGAGAAAATAATTCCTTAAAAATTAGAATTGGGAAAGTAGAAGCAAATGACTCTATGAGACACCAAGAACCAATCAACAAAATCCAAATAATGAAAAACATCAAAGAAAAATGTAAAATATTTCAATGGAAAAACAACTGACCTGGAAAATAGATCTGTTAGAAATAATATAAGAATCATTGGAGTACCTGAAAGCCATAATCCAAAGGATTACGGACATCATTCTCCTAGAAATGATCAAAGAAAACTGCATCAGAGGGCAAGATATATACTGAAAGAATCCACCAATCACCTCAAGGGAGAGATACCAAAGTAAAACTCCAAGGAATATTGTAACCAAATTTTAGAACTACTAGAGTAAGGAAAAAACACTGCATGTGGCCAGAAACAAACAATTCAAATATGAAGGAGCCACAATCAGGATTATAGAGGACTAAGCAGCTACACCATTAAAGGATCAGCAGTCAGGGAACATGATATCCCAGAAGGCAAAAGACTTACAACCACAACCAAGAATAACCTACCCAGCAAAACTGAGCATAATAATTTAAGGGGAAAAAATGGCCATCCAATGAAATAAAATTTCAAAATTTTGCAGGAAGACCAGAAATGAACAAAAAATTTGATCTCTATTATCAAGACTCAAGAGAAGTATAAAAAGGAAAAAGAAAACATAAGGGATTCAACAGGGCTAAACTGTTTACATCCATACATGGGAAGATGATATTTGCCAATTATTTTATATTTTTTTATTTTTTTTGCTTTTTGGAGGGAGGGAGGCTGGGCAATTGGGGTTAAGTAACTTGCCCAAGGTCACACAGCTTGTAAGGGTTAAGTGTCTGAAGCCAGATTTGAATTCAAGTCCTCCTGATTCCAGAGCCAGTGCTCTATTCACTGCACCACCTAGCTGCCCCTGATATTTGCAATTCTTAAGATTTGTACCACTAATAGTACAACTAGAAGGAATATACATAGAGAGAGAGTAAATATACAAGGAATGAAAAAGAGGATTACGTTGGTTTCAGGAGGAAGGGAGAGGTCTATAGAATCAGGTAAATTATTTGACATGAAGAACTGTGAAAGTCCTATTAGAGTGAAAGGGAGAATAGGAGAGTAGGCAATGGGCATTGCTTGAATGTTACTCATCAGAACTGGCTCAAAGAAATAGTAATATACACAATCAGTTGAATATAGAATCTACTTTACCCAACAGGGAAGTAGCAGGGGAGGAGATTAAGTAAAAAAGTTGTGGTGTGGATGGATCAGGAGAGGGAGTAGGCAGAAGCAAAATACTGATGAGAAGGGAAAGGGTGAAATGAGAGAGAGGACAGACAAGAGAAAGAAGAGGATGGAGGGAACTACACAGATAGCAATCATAACTTTGATTGTGAATGGGAAGGACACTCCCATAAAATGGAAGCAGATAGCAGAATGAACCAAATACTATAATCCTACCATATGTTGCTTACAAGAAACACACTTGAAGCAGAGAGATTTATATAGAGTACAGGCAAGGGGCTGGAGCAGAACCTATTATGTTTCAGCCAAAGTTATCATAGGAGGGATAGCAATCCTGATCTCAAACAAAGGAAAAGCAAAACCAGACCTGATTAAAAGAGATAAGGAAGGAAACTACATCTTGCTAAGAAGTGCTGTAGACTATGAAGTAATATCAATGCTAAACATACATGAACCAATTGGTATAGCATCTAAATCCTTAAAGGAGAAGTTAAGTGAATTATAGGAAGAAATAAACAGTAAAACCATATTGGTGGGGAACCTCAACCTTTCCCTCTCAGAACTTGATAAATCCAACCAAAAAAAAATGAACAAGAAAGAAATGAAGAAGGTGAATAGAATTTAGGAAAGTTAGATAATAACAGAGAACAGGATATACCTTTTTTCCTGAGGTGTATATACCATCTCCACAAAAACTGACCATGTATTAGGCCATAAAAACTTCAAAATAAAATGTTGAAAAGCAGAAATATTAAATTTATTCTTTTTGGATCATAATCCAATAAAAATTACATTCAAGAAAGGGCACTGGAAAGAGAGATTAAAAATTAATTGGAAACTAAATAATCTAATCCTAAAGAATAAGAGTCAAAATACAAGTCATAGAAACAGTCAATAATGTCATTAAAGAAAGTGACAATGATAAGACAACATACCAGAATTGATGGGATGCAGCCAAAGCAGTATTTAAGGGAATTTTTATTTCCTAAATTCTTACAGTAACAAAATAGGGAAAGAGCCAATCAATGAACTGGGAATGTAAATTTTAAAAAAGTAAGAAAAAGAGCAAATTAAAAATCCCCAATTGAGCATCAAATTGGAAATCCTGAAAATCAAAAGTGAAACTAAGAAAACTATTGAGCCAATAAATAAAACTGGGTATTCAATAGGCTTGCTATTTTGGGGTGGGATGTAGGGGCAAGACAAGGAGAAAAAATTGTAACTCAAAATCTTGTGGCTTTTAAAAAAAAAAAGATTTTTGCAGAAAAAATAATAAAAACAAATATCCAGTTTCAAAAATGAAAAGATGAAATAAATGAACAAAAAATTAAGGCAATTATTAGGAAATATTTTGCCCAATTACATGCCAATAAATCTAACAATCTGAGTGAAATGGATGAATATTTACAAAAATATAAATTACCTAGATTAAAAGATGAGAAATTAGAATGTCTAAATATCCCCATCTTAAAAAAAAGAAAAAATTCCCACAGCCAGATGGATTTTCAAGTGAATTCTACCAAAAAAGCATTCCTTAAAATGATGATAAGTAGTATCTATCTAAAACCATCAGCAAGCAATATATGTAATGGGGATTAGCTAGAGTCCTTCTCAACATCAGGAGTGAAGCAAGAATGCCTATTGTTGCCACTATTATTTAATATTGTGGTAGAAATATTGAGTATAGCAACAAGAGAAGAAAAAAAAATTGAAAGAATTAGAATAGGCAATGAAGAAACAAAACTGTCACTGCACATAATATGATGGAATACCTAGAAAACTCTACAGAAGCAACTAAAAAAAGCTACTTGAAATAATAACAACTTTAGCAAAGTCACAGGATATAAAATAAACCAACATAAATCACCAGCATTTCCATATATGACCAACAAAGCCCATCAGCAAGAGATAGAGAAAATCCATTTAAGATAATTGGAAATAACTTAAAATGCTTGTGAATCTACCTGCCAAGACAAACCCAGGAACTATATGAACACAATTAAAAAGCACTTTCCACACAATTAAAGTCATATCTAAACAACTGGAAAAATATCAATTGCTTATGGGTAGGCTTAGCCAGTATGATAAAAATGACAAGCCTACTTAAACTAATTTACTTATTCAGTGCCATATCAATCAAACTACAAAATAATAATAATAATAATAATAATAATAATTTGATGGAGCTAGAAAAATGAACAACAAAATTCTCCTGAAAGAACAAAAGGCCAAGAATATCAAGGAATTAGTGAAAAGAAATTCAAAGGAAGGTAGATAGCAATACCAGATATCAAACTATATTATAAAGCAGTAATCATAAAAAGTATCTGGTACTGCTTAAGAAATAGACTGGTGGATCAGTAGAATAGAATAACTACACAAGACACAGTAGTCAATGACCACAGTAACCTAGTTTTTGAATAACCCAAAGACCAGAGTCTCTGGAATAAAAATTCGCTATTTAACAAATGCTAGGAAAATTGGAAAACAATATGGCACAAACTTGGTACTGACTAATATCTTATACTGTATACCAAGATAAGGGTAAAATGGACCAATGATTCAGACATAAATGGTGATACGATAAGCAAATTAGAAGAGCAAGGAATAGTCGTCCTATCAGATCTATGGAGGAGGGAAGAATTTATGATCAAACAAGAGATAGAGAGCATTATAAAATGTAGGAGGGATAATTTTGATTATATTAAATTATAAAGATTTTGCACAAACAAAACCAATGAAAGCAAGATTAGAAGGAAAACAAAGTTGAGAAACAATCTTTACACAAGTGTCTCTGATGAAGGCCTCATTTCTCAAATATATATAGAACTGAGTCAAATTGATAAGAATACAAGCCATTCCTGAATTAATAAATGGTCAAAGAATATGAATAGGCAGTTTTCAGGTGAAGAAATCAAAGCTATCTATGAAGAAGTGTTCTAAATTGCTTTGGATTAGAGAAATGAAAATTAAAATGACTCCGAGGTACCACCTCACACCTAGCAGATTGGCTAATATGACAAAAAAGGGAAAGGATAAATATGTTGAAGAAGATGTGGGAAAATTGGAACACTAATTCACTGTTGGAGTTGTGAACTGATCCAATCATTCCAGGGAGCAATTTGGAAACATGTTCATGGGGCAACCAAACTGTCTGTACCTTTTGATTGATCAATGCCACTATTAGGTCTATATCCCAAAAATATCATAAAAAAGGCAAAAGGACTTACATGTGCAAAAACAAAACAAAACAAACAAACATAGCAGCCCTTTTTGCCATGACAAAATATTGGAAATTGAGGGGATGTCCACCAAATGGGAAATGACTAAACAAGATGTGATATATGAATGTCATGGAATACTATTATTTTATAAGAAATGATCAGCAGATTTCAGAAAAACTGGGAAAGACTTGAATAAACTGACGCAAAGTGAAATGAACAGAATCAGGCAAACTTTGTACATAGTAACGGTTACATTGTGTGATGATCGATTTTTAAATGACTTAGCTGTTCTCAGCAATACAAAGGTCTAAGCCTCTACCTGCAATATAAAGGACCCATGATAGAAAATGTTATCTGCATTCAGATAAAGAAATAATGGACTGAATTCAGATCAAATTATACTATTTTCACTTACTTTGTCTTTTTCATATTATTTTTTCTTTCTGTTTCTTTTTTCATACCTGTGACAAATTTGAAATGTTTTCCATGATTGCACAGATGTAAACCATATTAAATTGCTTACTGATTTTGGAAGGGAGAAGGGCAAGGTGGGAGAAAAATTTGGAATTGAAAATCTTTTAAAAATGAATGCTAAAAATTGTCTTCACATATAATTGGAAAAATGCTATTAAATATATGTGTGATATTGATAAGAATATACTCTCTGTAAAGTAGGAATAATTGAATAAGTGTTTTAGCTTTAATATTATTCACAGTATTATACACAGCCATGTCCTCTTGAATGTGTTTCTGTTAAAAAAAAGGGGGGGGATGGAGAGGTTTCTTAGGCATGATAATGCAGGAAATTGTGGGGCTTTTTGTTTGTTTTTAACAGAAACACATTCAAGAGGTCATGGCTTTGTATAATACCAGAGAATTACTATGAAGTCTTTGGTTAGCTTTGTTTAAGTAACTGTAAGAAAGGCTTTAAAATTCTTGCAGGCAAAGAATTTCAACAAATCAGATAATAAGAATCCACAGGGATCTAATGCTTTATATTTGACAGAGTACTTTATCTATGTAAGACCTTTCTGGTAGGATTCCACCAGAATCTGTCAAGATTTCCCATTCCAGGAAGGTTCTGCCTGCCCCAGGAAGGCAGAGGATGAATGGAAAGGTGAGGAATGGGTTGGATTAGCATTTTCTATCTCTAGAAATCTGGGAGGGGAGGTTTGGTGCCTTATCTTGGGTGATAGGCATTGAGAACATTTGCTGTTAATATATTTTCTTGATTTACCTCACTTTTCAACTGTAATTAAATTGTCCAAGTTAGACAACACACGTAGAATGCTTTGCAAAGCTTACAATGCTATAAAATTTTTTAGCCCTTATCATCCCCATTATTATTGTATGCATTTTCACTACTGTTATGTTATACCGCATAAGTGACAGTAAAACAGCTTGGCCTTTTGAAAAAGCTTGTCAAGGGGACTTGAGGGTTGTGAACATTAGTATGAGTAGATTGAACAAACACAAGCCAGGATTTAAAATGTTGGCAGTATCTGGGGGGCATTACACTAACAACAACCACATGAGATCAGTATGTTAAATATAAAATATATGTGCAAACACAGTAGACAAGAAAGTGCACTTTTAAATATATTTTTTTCAGTCTTAGATATACAATTGCAGCCTCAGTATCCACAGGCTCAATTTGCTTCACCTGAATAACTACCATAACTTTTCTGAAAAATAAAATAAATGTTATTATAATGTGTAAAATAGAAGTGCCGCTTACATAGTGCTGGTAGCTATGCTTTTATGAGAGGCCTTCAGACTCAGTGTGCACATACAATATAATCAGATCATTATACCCTTGGTGACCCAATTTGTATGGCAAATGAGCCAGGGTTTTATTTTGTTTGCTTTATTGTTCAGCCTTAATAACATGAGGTACCATGTACAGTCTCAGTCTTTGTAGTGTTTTGTTTGCAATTCCCTCTCCTCTCTAAAAATAGACTCTGAGGTTCATAAGGCTTGTGTTGTGCTCTTTGACACATATTGCAAAATGACTTCATACCATAGCAGGCCAAGTCAAGGTACCTTTGCTGTCTAGAAATTTTTCTGAGTGACCTCTCTAGTCTCTACCTGCAATATAAAAGGTCTAAATCTTATTAAAAGGATATTAAGTTAATTCCATTTGCTGCACGGAAGGCACCTCTTTTAATATCAATTGTAAGTCTGAAACAGAAAATATGAATCCAAGTCTACATCTTTTAATTTTAATGGATAGTAGATAACTGGAGACTTTGGGCTGTCTAAAACTTTCCTCCATGCTTTTTAGCAAATTCCTTATATAGCTCTAACAAACATTTAGAAGATGAGGTAACCACCAGGAATAGCTGCTTTATTTTAAAAGCTCACTGTTAAGGTGCTTTTGCTAATCTGACATCAGGGAAAACTAAAGGTTGAATTTCATGCTTTGGCAAGCAGTATGAATTGCCGCCTGGAAATTCAGAGCCAGTTCACAAATTGATATTCAAAGTAGGTGTGGATATAGAGTGAAAACATGGAACAGAACCTTCAGTCCCAAGCAATAACTTCCACATTTAGGTCTTCAATGCATTATCCTGACCACATCTATTAAGTATGCTCAATATATTGGAAGAGAAAGGTACAATAATGGTGTCATGGGTAAAGCCACACAAGCACATTCCAATATGCTAACAGGATTGATCAAAGTCATCAAGCAAAATTTAAGGACCAGGTGATCAACCTACCACTTGTTTCTAAATTCTGAGAAAAGCTTGGGTGACATTTCTACAAATCTTTTTTAATTTTTGTTACCCCTTTAACTTCCTGATTCTGGACAGAATCATTAGCAGCAATGCTACCAGCACCACCAGGAAAGCTCTTTGTAGACTTTCCAGCTTTGCTTCAAAGTAAACTCCAGTGGTTCAGATCTTTTGGGAAACATTTCTGGACTAAATATCATCTAATATGTACCCAGCAACCATTACTAATAATAACATTTTGGATATTTACATAATAGTTTAAGCTTTGCAAAGCCCTAGACATTCTTCATTGCATCTGATTTTCACAACTCTTTTAGGTAAGTACCACAGCCCTGTTGTACAGATCATAAAATGGATTCTCTAACAGGTTGTGACGTGCCCATGGCCATACAGCAAATGTTGGAGAAGAGATTTGAACTCACATTTCTTAAAACTCCAGTTCTAGAACTTTTGAACTACAAAATACTATCTCCAATATTAATAAACACTCTAATGTTTCAATGTTCTTTTCATGATCTTATCTATGTGATTTTCTCCTTGAAAGATGCAGATTATAACACATTTATGTGTATCCATCAGGAAGCTAAAAAGTACCTTCAAGGCTATCAAATCCAACCTTCTTATTTTGCTGATGAGAAAAGTAAGACCCAGAGAATTTACATAACTTCCCTGGGTAACATGGATAATAAGTATCAGATCTTTAAATTGGACGCTGGTAAGTTGACTCCAAATCTAGAACTCTTTTTTACTGTAGCAAATGAGAAGCAATATGGCAGAGAGGATGGACTTTGGAGTCAGGAGAAATTACATTCAAGTCCTGTCTATTGCCTATATTGGCTATGTGATCACAAACAAGTCATTTAACCTTTCAGCATTCCAGGCAACCGTCCAAGATTCCAAGGTACATAAAAGTCAACGATGTGTACCAAATGGAGAGAATTTACACACCAGAAGCTCCCCACATCAGTGAAGTCATGGGTCTGGATGAATACAAAATTCAATAAATGTTGTATCAACGAATACAAGAATATATGTGTATATGGAAATTGTCTGGAAAAGCCCTATGTTACATGTGGCTTCATTTTGTGATATGAAGTCAATTTGGCCACTTTTTGGGGGGGTGGTGGTAGTGCTATTTCTCTGTCAATCAAGTGCTAGATTTCATGTCTGACACATACAATTTCTACTCTCTTTTCATACTTTTAATTACATTTTTTAAGAATCAATATTATTCTGAGGGAATATTAAGTTGTATTTTTAAGAAGCACATGTCAATGACTGTTGAAAACATAGCAACAATTATTTGTGTGAGGAAGGCAAGTGTTTCAAGGATCATTGAATCACATGATTCAGCCAATCAGCATAAGTTGAGCCAAAGTACAAGGGAAAGTACAGCTGAAACTGGAATAAAAATTCCAAGAACTGAGAGATTAATGTTGAAAAAGCGTCTAATGAATTCTCAGAAAACAAGAAGGGACCTCCACAGGGAACTACCGGTGGATAGGTTGCTATCAATAACTTTAAAGTGATATTTAGATTTCTTGATATTAGAAGAACAAACAAAATCATTTTTAAAAAAAAGCTGCTGTCATTGTGAGGAAAAAACAATTGCCACGGACAAGGCAATATCAAGACCAGAGGACGAAGATTGAAACAAAGAGACTTCATTTTTTCATTCAAGGCTGTATCAAACCATTCTAAGAAGCCAGGTGTGCCTTTATGTAATATCTGATCATCTTTATTAGCCTATAAAGCATTCACCCAAAAATGTTTTGGAAATGGTTACCTCTCGAATGTCTGAAAGTCTTCTCATTGAGGATATTACCAACTCTGATAAATATATTGATCTACTGAAAAGTAGAATTGTTGTAGAATTACAGAAATCCACAAATGGAGATAGATGACCTTACACCACTGCACAAAAAAGGTTAAGAAATGTATTAAAGAGATGAAGATAAGAGTGCTTCAGTAGACTGGCAACTTAACTGCTTTAAATTCCATTGAAAACCTATGGGGTCAAGTCAACCAAGATGTAGGAGTAACAGTAAACTGCTGTAACTCTCCCATACTCACCTCCAAACAACCATAAAATAGAGGCCCCAAACAAATCCTGGAACAACAGAATGAACAAGACAGGACGAAACAAGCTTTTAGCCCAAGGAACTTGAAATATCAGCAAGAGAGGTCCACCTCATTCAGGTGAAAGGGGAATAGTGTGTATAGGAATATAGGATGGGAAGTGTCCCAGCAAGTTAGCAGCAAGTCCCACCTCAACAAATCAGCAGGAGATCCTGTGTCCCATTGTGGGGAAGCAAGCAAACATCAATAACAGGACCCCCACATGCCTTAGTGTAGCCAGGGGAATCAGCATATGTTTCAGTACAGGGTCAGGCAAACAGCCTCCAAAGGCCTGACCTCATCTCCTTCAGTTATAGCTACTGAGAAATGCAGAATCACCCAACCAGGCCTTAGCACATGCCAGACACCAATGCTAACATCTCAGTTCAGCACCAGGTAAGCTCCCAGAACACTATGGCCACCAGCAACACCAACCAACCCCCACACCATCCCCGAAGTACAGCACCAGATAACAGAATCCTCTGTGGGCCTCAGAGTAACATCAGTACAGCAACTGGTTAGCAGCCAGGGGCTGCAACCTCTAGCACAAGAAACCAGAGACAGTGTCTCTGCCACCTTGGGAGCAGAGTTTGAATTTAAAAGAAAAGGAAAAGGAAAAAAAAGGGGAGAGACAAGAGATTAACAGGAAACAACAAAAAAATCTGGCCATAGAAAGTTATTATGGTGACAGGAAAGACCAAGACACAAACTCAGAAGAGGACAACAATATTGAAATACCTATGGGCAAAACCCTAAGGAAAAATGAGAAGTGGTGTCAAGGCCAGAAAAATCTCATGGAAGAGCTCAAAAGGGAGCTTAAAAATCATATAAAAGAGATAGAAGAAAAATTGGGAAAAGAAATGAGAGTGATGCAAAGAGATTCATTGACTAAAAAAAGTCAGCAGTCTTGAAAACTGCTTAAAAAGTAGAATTAGTCAAATTTAATAGAGGAAAACAATATCTTAAAAGTTAGAATTGAGCAAGTGGAAGCTAATGACTTTGTGAGATATCATGAATGAATCAAACAAATTAAAAAGAATGAAACAAATAGAAGAAAATGGAAACTATCTCATAGGTAAAAACAAACTGACCTGGAAAATAGATCCAGGAGAGACAATGTCAGAATCATTGGACTGCCTGAAAACATAACCAAAAGGAGGACCTAGACAGCATCTTTCAAGAAATTATCAAGGAAAACTACCTTGAGATCCTAAAACCAGAGGGCAAAATAGGAATTGAAAGAATCAACTGATCACCTCAGCAAAGAGATCTCAAAATAAAAACCCCAAGTCAAATTTCAGAACTATCAGGCCAAGGAAAAAATACTACAAGTGGCCAGAAAGAAACAATTCAGGTATCAGGGAATCATGATCAGGATCACACAACACTTGGCAGCTGTAACATTAAAATATCAAAGGTCATGGAACATGATATTCTGGAGGGTGAAGGAGCTAGGACTACAACCAAGAATCATCTACCTGGCAAAATTAAGAATGATACGTGAAGGGAAAAATGGCCATTCGATGAAAAAGAAGGATTTCAAGACTTCATAAGAAGACTAGAACTAAACCAAAATTTTGACCTCTAATAACAAAATGCAAGAGAAGCATAAATAGGTAAAAGAGAAAAGAAAATATAAGGGATTCAATAGAGCTAAACTGTTTTCATCCCTACATAGGAAGATGATACTAGTAATTTAAAAATTGTATAACTAACAGTACAGATAAAAGGAATAGATAGAGGATATGAGTATAAGTTGAATTTGAGGGAATGACATAAAAAAATTAAGGAATGAAAAAAAGGAGTACAAAGATGCAGAAGGAAGGGAGAGGTACAATGGGGTAAATTATCTCAGAAGAAGAGGCAAGAAAGACCTATTACAATGGAGAGGAAGATGGGAGGGTGGGAGATGGGCATCACTTCAATCTTAATCACATCAGTATTGGCTCAAAGAGGGAATAATATACACAATCAGTTGAATATAGAAATCTCTTTTACCCTACAAGGAAGTTGAAGGGGAGGAGACTAAGTAAAGTGGGAGGGAGACACTGACATGACAGCAAGAAGATCAGGGGAAGTAGTAGACAGAAACAAAAAACTGGTGAGGTGAAAAAGGGTGAAAGGAGAGAGAAGACAAACAGGAAGAAGAAAGGGATGGAGGGAAATACACAGGCAGTAATCTTAACAGTGAATGTGAATGGAATGTACTCTCCCATGGAACAGAAGCAGATACCAGAGTAGATTTAAAAAAAAATGGTATCCTATAATATGTTGCTTACAAGAAACACTTGAAGCAGAAAGAGACACATGCAGAATGAAGGTAAACAGTTGGAGCAGAATCTATTATGCTTCAGATGAAGCAAAAAGAGCCAGGGTAGAAATACTGGTCTTGGATGAAGTAAAAAGAAAAAATAAACATAATAAAAAGGCGTAAGGAAGGAAACTACATCTTGCTAAAAAGCTACCATAGGCAACGAAACAATCAGATTAAAAGAGCATGGAATAGACTACCTGTCAGATAGGTAGGGGAGGGGAAGCACTCATGACCAAACAAGAGAGAGACTGTATGTGTTACAAAATGTAGCACACATAATTTTGATAATATTAAATTGAAAAGCTTTTGTACAAACAAAACCAACGTAATAAAGATTAGAAGGAAAGCAGAAAACTAGGAAACTTTGGCTGATAAAGGCCTCATTTCTGAAATATATAGAAAACTGAGTCTAATTTATAAGAATACAAGCCATTCCACAATTAATAAATGGTCAAAGGATATATGAACAGGCATCTTTCAGATGAGGAAAACAAAGTTATCTATAGGCATATGAAGAAATTTTCTAAATCACTTTTGATTAGAGAAATACAAATTAGAACAACTCTGAGGTACCACTCAACACCTGACTGGTGAATATGACAAAAAAGGAAAATGATAAATGTTGGAGAGGATGTGAGAAAATCAGAAAACTAATGCACAATTGGTGGAATCATGATCTGATCCTACCACTGTGGAGAATAATTTGGTACTATGCTCAAAGGGTAACCAAAATGTGCATACCCTTTGATCTAGCAATACCAATATTAGGTCTGCATCCTAAAGAGTTCATAAAAAGGGAAATGCACCAACATGTGCTAAAATATTTATAGCTGCCATTTTTGTGGTGGCAACATGTTGGAAATTGAGGGAATCCTCATCAATTTGGGAATGGCTGAACAAGCTGTGGAATATGAATGTAATAGAATGCCGTTATGTAATGAGAGTACAAAATGGCAGTACTATGTCAGGGTCAATGTACAATGTGTCCAACTATGTCTGATCAGACTAATATGAAATCGCAAGGCTCTACCACAGATTGGGCACAAATAGCTTGCATAACACATTTCATGTTTCATTTGAGTTACTGCAATTCTGCTTTGCTCAAGGGGCACGGTGCCTTTTTTCCTTCTTCCTTCCTCTCTTCCCTCCTTCCCTTTTTCTCTCCCTCCCTCCCTCTCTTCCTTCTTCTTCTTCTTCTTCTTCTTCTTCTTCTTCTTCTTCTTCTTCTTCTTCTCCTCCTCCTCCTCCTCCTTCTTTTTTTCTCTTTCTTTCTTTCTTTTTTCTTTCCTTCCTTCCTTCCTTCCTTCCTTCCTTCCTTCCTTCCTTCTTTTTTTCCTTTTTTGCTTTTTCTGATCTCCATGTGAGCACTTGCCCTGTCAGTTCTCTGGAGAAATAATCAGTCTCATATGTCAGTTTCACAATGGCATGTTTGCATGGATTCTGGATAATTGATGATGCTCTTGTGCCAATGGAGTGAAGTAGGACTATGTGCTTGTTCCCATACTTTTTAGTGTGATGTTTTCAGTGATATTGTTAGAGGCCTTCAAGGAGGACAAAAGGGGCCATGACTAAGAAATAGAGTGGTGGATTAGTGGTATAGATTAGGCACACAATACATTGTGGTAAATGACCTATTAAATAATACCACATTTTTTAAAAGCCCAAGATCCAAGGTTTTGGGGAAAAAACTCATTATTTGGCAAAAACTGCTGGGAAAACTTAAAAACAGTATGACAGAGACTAGGTACAGACCAACATCTCATACCTAGATAAGGTCAAAATGAGTATATGATTTAGACACAAAGAGTGATATCATAAGTAAATTAGGAGATCTCGGAACAATTTACTTGTCAGTACTATGGATAAGGGAAGAGAATTTAGGGCCAAATAGAATACAGTGAACATTACAAAATGTAAAATACATAATTTTGATTATATAAAATTCAACAGTTTTTGTACAAACAAAACCAAGGTAATCAAAATTAGAAGGAAAACAGAAAATGGGGGAAAAGTACCCCTGATAAAGGCCTCATCTCTTAAATATATAGAGAAATGAGTCAAATTTAAAAGAATACATCATTTCCCAATTGATAAGTGGCCAAATGATATGAACACACAGTTTTCAGACAAAGAAATCAAAGCTTTCTGTAATCATATGAAAAAATGTTCTAAATCACTATTGATTAGAGAAATGCAAATTAAAATGACTCTGAGGTATCATTTCATAACTATCAAATTGACTAATATGACACAAAAGAGAAATGACAAATGTTAGAGGTGATGTGGGAAAACTGGTACACTAATGCATTGTTGGTGGAGTTGTGAATTGATCCCACAATTCTTGAGAGCAATTTGGAGCTATCGCCAAAGGTCTATAAAACTGTGCATACTCTTGTCCCAGCAATACCACTACTGGTTCTGTATCCCACAGAGACTTTTAAAAAGGGGGAAAAGAATATATTTGTACAAAAAATTTATAGCAACTCTTTTTGAGGTGGCTTAGAATGAAAAGTTGAAAGGTTGTCAATCAATTTTAAAATGGCTGAATAAGTTATGGTATGTTATGATTACCATAGAACATTATTGAGCTATTGTGACCAGCAGGATGATTTCTGAAAAACCTGGAAAGACTTACATGAACTGATAGAGTGAAGTAAGTAGAACCAGGAGAACATTGTATACAGGAAAAGCAGTATTGTATGATGAACATCTGTGAATGACTTAGCTATTCTCAGCAATGCAATGATCCAAGATAATCCCAAAGGACTCATGATGAAAAATACTATCTGCCTTCAGAGAAAGAACTGATTCTGTTTGAATACAGACTGAAGAATACTATTTTTCACTTTCTTCCTTTCTTTCTTTTTTGTTTGAGTTTTCTTTCACAAAATAACTAATATGGAGCCCTCACACAAAGTGTCAATTCAGGAAATACATTAGGAAGAGAGAATAAGCAGGACACTAAGGATAAAGAGCCATTATGGAACTAAGGATGCTCAAGAAATAAACCCAGAAGAAAACATAACTCCACAATATTTAGAAGCAAAGCTTCAGAAAGCCAGGAGGTCAGTCAGTTCAAATTTTTCAGTGAAATGAAATAAAAGATGGAAAGATTAAAATGATATTATAACTAAAATTTAAATGGTAGGAAAATACCAGAAAAGAAATGAAAACTTTGAAAGAAAGATTAAAGAGAATTGACATGAATTCTTACCCAAATAATAATGCCCTCAGGGGGAATTGGAATGGACAAAAAAAAATTAATGACACCACGAGACAACAAGAAATATATTTTAAAATTAAGAATCAAAAGACTAGAAAAATAGAAGAAAACTTAAAGTGTTTTTCTAACTTCAAAAACAATGACATGGTGAATAGGTCAAGAAAATATAATTTAAGAATCATCAGACAACCATGACAAACAGAAGATCCTGGATAACATTTCAAAATATCATGGAACACAATCACGTATCTATTAGAATAGGGAGCAAAATGGAAATAGACAAAAATTCTCCATATCGTATTCTAAAAGAAACCCCAAAATGAAAACTCCTAATAACTTCATAGCCAAAGTCCAGAACTTCCAGGTTAATGAAAAACATACTGCAAACAGTTAAAAAAAAAAGCTAAAGTACTAAAAAGCCACAGTCAGGTGCACACAAGATTTGTCAGATATTCTATGTAAGAGATGACACCTTGAAACATGATACTCAAAAATGCTAATAATATATATTAGCTTTTTTGAGTATATATAGTAAATATTAGCATATATAGTAAATATTAGCATATATAGTATATATTAGCATTTTTTAGTATATATATTTTTGAGTATATATGTATATATGTATATGTATATCAAGAAAAACTTACTCAGAAAACTAAGTATAATACTACAGTTGAAAAAGTATCCTTAATTCCACATATTCCTGATGAAAATATAAAAGCTAAGTAGAACCTTTAAAATGAACACAAAATCAAAAGAAACATTAAAAAAGCAAATATGAGTTAAGCCACCAGAAGGAAAATACAAAAATGAAATGTTTACGTTCATTGTAATTGGGAGATGTTACAAATATTCTCTCTGAGCTCTAATGTCATTAGGGATTACAGAGAGGGCTAAGATTGAAAAAGTTGTGTTGTTATAATTTGATTATCTTAATGAAATAAAGAAATGAATGAGAAAAGGGATTTTGGGGGTAGAGAAGGGGAATTTACTGTAATTGGGATGCATGAGTAGAAAACTATGCAAACAAGAAAGAAGAGGTTGGGTAGAACTAGCATCACTCAAATTTTTCATCAGAACTAGTCAAGCATGGGTAGAAATAGAGTGTGGTGTAGAAATACATTCAACTAAACAGGGAAGCAGGAGCAAATGGGGAGAAAGGAGAAGAAATCAAAAGTACCTTCTTAAATTAAGAACCAAAAGACTGGAAAAATAGCAAATCTAAGGTATTAGGGAGGGATTAGTCATAAGAAAAACAAACTCAAATTTCAGAGTAAATCATGAAGAGAGCTTTTAAAAGAAAAGAAGGGATCAGAACCTGTATAAATAAAATTTATGAGAAAAAGGGCCTTTCCCCAAATGATATGTCAAAGGATATGACTAGTCATATGACAAAAATGCTGCAAATAACTATTAGTGAAAGGAATTCTAATAAAAATAACTTTGAGTTTCCACTTCACACCATAAGATAGGCAGAGATGACAAAAACGAAAAAATGACAAATATCGGAGGGACTGTGAGAAAACAGGAACATTAATACATAGTTGTTGGAACTATGTAGCCAAAGTCATTAAACTATGTATAATCTTTGACTCAGCAGCACAGTGATTCCACCATAGGACACATAGCACAAAGAAATCAAAGAAAGAGGAAAAGGACCAGTGGGGACCATTTATCAAAAGTGTGCTTAATAGAAGTAAATGAAATATTTTAAAAATCTGTGTACTCAATGCCAAACAGTAGAAAAAGAGAGCATATTGCATAATAAAAGTATTTTAAAGATACAAAGTTATGTTTTATTAAATGTCAATAAATTTTATTATTATATGTAGCAACAGATCTGTGGTCCCCAGTACCTGAAGAAAAAGGTACCCTTCCTCTAGCTGTTTTCTATACCTTCCCTGGCTGGTTAGTTGCAATGCCCTGTCTGGAATCCTAGATCCAAGATCACAGTGACTCAAACTCTTGGATCCAGTGGAAATTACCACCAGCATCTAAACCTAAGGACAAACAACAAAGAAGATTAACAGATAGACCCAGGTCCATTTCTCAGAGCTGGGATAAAATGGAGACCAGGAGAAGGAAGTCTTTTTCCTCCTATTGATTCAGGTTATAGTGCTGGTGTTCTGGGTAAACTTTTATTCACCCTCTGGATGGAACAGGAAAAAACTTGCAGGAAAAATCATGAATCAGAAAACAGCGTTGAAAATATTGTCAACTCTGATATCAGTTCTGAAAGTGAGCCAGAAAGGCTGACCATCTCAGTCCGATTGGTTCTAGAAATGCAGCCCTTCTGGCTATGCAGGCAATCAAAAGAGATGGCCACTGCCTGTATGGTAGGGGATGCAGAGTGGCATTGTGTCAGGAGATCTGAACATACCCAAGGCAAATCTCCTTACATAAATATTATCCAAATTAATTTTATCACCATTGTATGAAAACATACATACATATGTATGGGTGTATGAATATACTCATATACTAAACATATTATCAAATTAGACACAGTACTCTCCACTTTTGAATTCATAATATTTTTTTAAAAGCAGTGTATCAAAAAAATAGAGGAAGCTGTGATTTCCTCCCTCTCCCTAAGCTTTGTTGATGTAGTAACATAATGTAGTCATATTTGATAAGGTTTTATTGAGTAAATAGGATCCATTTATGTTTCAACTCAGTTGAGGTAATCACAGACAGCCCACAATGTAACTACAAAATATTCATGAAGTATTAAACTGACTGTAGAGATGCTTTCATGTATCTTTGTGTTATGTCAAGACTAACAAAATTAAAAGGAGCCATGTAATTTGCCTCTGGGGGCTTTACATAGTTAAACCGTGAGGATCCCAAAACAGATGTAGCTCAGAGAGTAAGGGGCAGTTAAGGAGACATTTCTTCAACTATACCAGTTGGGCAGGAAAGGAGAGAGAATTTTCTATCCTCCCATCCATTATCCCATTAGAAATATTTAACCAGTCAGAGGTTTTGCATCCAAAGAGGAAGTAGAGACACATATTCTCCTATCAGACATAAATACTGAAAAATAGACTCCTGAGAGAAGAAGGAGCTTCAAGGTGTATGATACATAGAACTCAGGAGTCAAACTATAAAGAAGATCAGAACCTGTGACCCCAGTCTTAGTACTCTTTGAAGTGAAAATAGACTTTCATATATGTCCATTCCAGAAGTTGTGAGTTGTCTTTATCTCATGTGTTTTATACCTACCATAGTAGTATATACTATATATACATAGTATATATACATATACCTACCATAGTAGTCTAACTTTGAGCCTGCTCTTCTCAGAGATTTTATATACACACACACACATACACACATATACATACATACATATATATATATATATATATATATATATATATATACACATACACACATGTCTCTATATCTATATCTATCTATCTATCTATCTATCTATCTATCTATCTATCTATTTATCTATCTATATTTGTGGGAGAGTGGGTGCCCAAGGGAGAGGAAATACTATTCTTACTATGCTTTCTGTAACAAGATGCTTTTATTAAAAGATAAGAAGTATTGATGGTGTGTCAGGAGTTTAGACCAATACGTCCAAAAGATAATATCTTAAATCTTCCCTCCAAGTACCTTGTCTCTTTTCAGGTGATAGGTGATACTTCAACATCGGTTCCCAAGAGTCAAGTTAGATCAAATCAATAAAGATTAATTAAGAACCTACTATGTGCCAGTCATTATACTAAGCACTGAGAGACAAAGCTATGCAAAAAAAATTGCCCCTGCTCTCAAGAACTTCACAGTCTAATAGGGTAAGACAACATGCAGAAAACCATGTATGAACAAGAACTATATAGTACAAATTGGAGATAATCTTAGAGGGAAGACATTAAGTGGTCAGCGATAGGAAAGACCTTGCCGAAGATGAGATTTTAGTTGGAATCTGTAGGAAACCAGAGAAGTCAGGAGATGGAGAAGATAAGAGAGAAAATTCCAGAAAGAAATCAGTGAAAAATGCAGAATCCAGAGATGAAGGGTCAGGTATAAGTAACAGCAAGGATGTAAAAAGGATGGAATAGTGTTTAGTCTTTGCACTGATAAGTCTATTAAAATATTTTGAGTTTGTTTTTTTTGCAATGTGTTGTTCTGTCTTTTTTTTTTGTCATGTACAATTCTGTGCGACCCCATTTTGTTTTATCCTGGAAAAGATACTAGAGTGTTTTGCCATTTCCTTCTTCAGCTCATTTTATAGTTGAGTAAACTGAGGTAAGCACTGGCTTGCCCAGGGTCGTGCAGCCAGTAAGCGCCTGAAACCAGGTTGGAACTCAGGTCTTCTAGATGCTCTCCTTACAATGCTGTGGTTAATGTTTCAGTTGTACTTTCGGTTCTGTTCGCTTCACTTTGCTTGTTCGTGTGAGTATTCTGCCTATTACCTTCTCACACCGTAATTCACCCAACCATTTTCCAACTGACGGGCGCCTACTTTGTGTCCAGTTCACGCTGTTACGAAAAGCGTGCTACACATATTTTTGTTTATATGGGTACTTTCTCTCTTATTTTTTAAAAACACATTTTTTGATTCTTTTTTTTGTTTTTACAATCACTCAGGTTCCCCCTTCATCTCCTCCACAGGGAAGCAGAAAACAAGAAGAAATTTAAATGGAAACAAAGAAGAAAATGAAAAGTTCAGCAAAATTGATCAATAAATCCAAAAAACTGACATTGTATGCAATTTTTCATGCCTGTGGACCACCACATCCCACTCCTTTCCTCATATCTGCACAGGAGGAGGATAAGAGAAACTTTTATGTATCTCTTATTTGAAGCCAAAGTCATTCTTTATAATTTTACAACATTCAGTTTCGATTATGGTTGTATTTCTTCCCCTTAGCATTATTACAGTCATTATGAATATTGTTTTCCAGGCTTTGCTTACTTTAATTTTCATCAGTTCATGTCTTTTCATGCTTCTTTGTGTCATTTTTGTCATTCCTTAAGAACATGAAATAAGTAATTAAATGGTTTTTCATGACATCCAATTGTGGTACACGTACCACAGTTTGTTGAGTCATTTCCCTATCTGTGGACTTTTCCTTAGTATGCTATCACATAAAGGACTAATATCAATATTTTGATGCACATGAAGCCTTTCTTTTTGTACATAATATCTTTGACATCTATACCTATAAGTGGAAGCTCCGAAAAATTTTGTCTTTGCCAATTTGCTGGGTATGATGTGAAACCTCAGGCTCTTTTTTGATTTGTGATTCCCTTATTAGTAGGTGAGAATTAGTGTGTCGAAAGGTAGGTATATTTTAGTGACTTTGGAAGTATAGTTTTAAATTGTTTTCCAAAATTTTTGGATTAATTTAACTTTTCACCAACAGTCAACTACTGTACTTGTCTTCACACGGGCAATTGTCACTTTTTGTTTTCTTTTGGCCATCTTTGATGATCTGAGAGAAACTCAGAGTTGCTTTAATTAGCATTTCTCTTTTATTGCTATTGTTCAGTCACTTCTCAGTCATGTCTGACTCTTTGGAAACCAGTTCGGGTTTTCTTGGTAAAGATATTTTGGTTTGCTATTTCCTCCTTCAATTCATTTTACAGATGAGAAACTGAGTCAAACAGGGTTAAGTCCCCTGGCGAAGATCACACAGTTAATAAGTGTCTGAGGGCAGATTTGGACACAGGAAGATGAGTCTTCTTGACCTCATGCCTTGCATTCTATCCATTTAATCCTAGCTGCCCCTTGCATTTCTCTAACTATGAGCAATATTTTTCCATGTCTTTTGACAAGTTGGAATTTTTCCACTGATTTATCTAATAAAAATTGAGTATTTTATTTTCTGTGATACTCTCTCTTCCTGTATCTATAAGGGAAAACCATCTCCTTTCCTGCTCTTCTAATTTAGGAAGTGACACTTTATACAGGTCATGTACATGCTTATAGCTTATTGTGGTATTTGGTGCGAGATACTGCTTTATATGTAATTTCTTAGACTGCTTTCTAGTTTTCACAGTTTTTGTCAAAAAGTAAGCCCTTACTTCAATATTTGGAGTTTCAAGATTCTTTTTCTAACACTATGCTACTTTGTTTACTTTGTAATAGTGTGTTGATAGATCTACTACATTTTTATTTTTTAACTGGTGTCAAAGAGTTTTTGTGATTACTGCTTTGTAGTATTGTATGGTATTGCCATTACCAGGTCTCCTTATTTTCCACCTTTTAATTTCCCTAGTGATTCTTTTTTTTTTAATTTTAATTTTTACTTATTCTGAACTTGTAAAAATCAAAAACAGTGATTAGCACAGTATCTTGTCTCTAAACACCATGACTGTCAGAGTAAGCATTCAAATATTTGTTGAGTTAACTTGTTGACTTGATAAATATTAGCATTTCCATATATATGGAACAAAAAAAGAATATTGTTCATGAAATCAGGACTCTCCATTGTCCACATCATGATTTTTAAAGGCATATATGTATGTTAGTTAACATATTTAGAGTGTTAGTTCCACATCTATTATACATATCCCTTCCTTTTGAACTTTCTTCTGTTGTATTACATGTAAATTTTTAATGCTTTATCGATGGTCTTATCATTTTTTGTTTCTTTTGGCTCGCTATGTTTAAACTCCCTTACTCTTCCAATTTTTGCCTGCAAAATAATTTTTAAAAAAATCCTCTCTTATAATTAATATAGTGAACAAAAAGGAATTCACATCTAGGCCATGTCTGAAAATGTAAGAATTATTCTTCACTTCAAGTCCATTACCTGTATTGTGGAATGGAAAGCATGTTTCATCTTATATCTCATTAATATTTTTATTTGAAATCATGGTTAGTCACTGCATAGAAGAGGATTCATAAATCTTTCAGAGTTTATTATTGTAATGTCAGAGTCATATAAATTGCTCTCCAAATATGACACGTTACTTTGCCTCACTTCATACAAATCATTTGAGTTTTTTAAATCTTTCTCTTTTGTCATATCTTAAAACACAAAGATATTTCATTATATTTACATACTACAATTTATTCACACCTTCTCCAGTTAAAGGGTGCCCTTTTCTTTTAGGTTCTTTGCTACATCAAAAAGTTTTTCTGTGAATATATTTGTACAAATGAGACCTCAAAAAACTATATTTATTTTTTTATATCCTTAGAGTTTGTCTTGCTTAAAATTAATTTGTCCCTTAATCTACTTCCCTTTTCATTATCCCTTTTCCCCTACCCCTTGTATATCTGTATTGAGAGAAACTTATTTCCACATTCCTCTCTGTATGTATGTAGATTCTTTTCTCCTTTGACCTGTGGAGATAGGAGTGAGTTCAAGTGTCAGCTCCTTCTCCTTGTGTGTAGATATCTCCTTGTGCCCTCTGATCATACGAGATAATTTCCTCAAAATGTCTCTTCCTTTCTCCTAACCCTAGTATATTTCTTTTCATCCTTCTCTCAAGACCGTGAAGGCATAACAGAACCACTTCCAGGTCTTGTCTAATTAGGCTCTATGATCCCTAATGACAATAGGGTTCAGAGGGAGGCATGTGAGTCATTTTCCTGTAATTGATTGTAAGCAGCTTTTCTTTGTTTACAATTATTGTTTTTACTTTTAAATATTTTACTAAAGTTTCTATGCAGTTCTCATCTTTTCATCAAAAAATGCTTGGAAGTTCTCTACTTCATTAAAGATCCATTTTCCCCTGATTATATTCAATTTTTCTGGATATAATTTTTCTAAATTTCAGATATGACATTAGTGAGTTTTGCTTTTGGAGTTCCCTCAGGAAATGATCAGTGAATTCTATTTTCACTTTACTTCTGGTTCTAATAGATCTGGGTAGTTTTCACTTATGATTTCATAAAATATGGTATCTTCCAAGAGAGGATTCTGGGAAGATGGCAGAGTAGATCAGAAAATTCCAAGCTCTCAAGATTTTCCCCTACAAAAGAATTAAAATGGCACCTTAGGGCAAACAAAGTGTGAGTGGAGATAAATAAGAATAGGGGCACAAACACGGTCTTCCTGGAACAACTTGAAAAGATCAAAAGAAAAATTCCAGAGGCAGAGCCAAGAAGGTGGCATAGGAGCAGCAAGGTACAGCAGCTCCCGCACAGCCACATCAAATACCCAAAAAATATGACTCTAAACAAATTTTAGGGCTCTAAAACTCAAACAGATCTACCTCCCACTGAAGGCAGCTTGGCTAGAAGGGACCATCTCAGTGCTGGAAGCCAAAACTAGCCCAACCCGAAACCAAGGCTTTGCCCTGGGGGCAGCTGGACAAGCCAAGTCCAGCCCAGCCACAGCTGGAGCTTCAGAAGAGCAGATCTGCAGCAGCTGTGGCAGTTTCCAGAATTATCAAGCCATAAGAAACAAGGACTAAGTGAAACGTCAGTGGAACTTGGCTAAAATTAGGAGAGAAAAGCAGGTCTGGCCAAAGTTCCTCCAGGGCAAGGAAGCAGCAGAAGGGGAGGCCCTGCAGCCACCTGCATGTTGCTGCTTCAGAGCTCCCAGCCTGCAGACTGCAGGGGGGCCAAGTGATCATTCAGAGGCCAAGTGCTCTTGCGTTGAGCGGCCTGGATCCGGATTCTGGTCTTGGGTGGTGGTCCTGGGGTGTGTTTTCAAAGAGCTAAAGCTGGTGGGAGCTGCAGCAGGCTCCTAAAAGCTCAGGCAGCTGGGAAAACCCCAGCAATTTGGGACAGAGCTTTCCCCTCTGGAAGCAGAGTTCCACAGATCTAAAAACCATTGACTGGCCATCATGAGCAGGCAAAAGAAGCAAAGTAAGAATAAAAACCAAACTCCAGATTCCTTCTTTGGAGACAAGAAGGATCAAAGCAGGGAACGGGAGGAAGACAACACAGTCAGAACTCCCACACCAAAAGCTTCCAAGAAACATGGACTGCCTAAAAGCTAGAGATCAGTTTAAGAAGGATTTTGAAAACCAAATGAGAGAAGTGGAGGAAATATTGGGAAGAAAAATAAGAATGATGCAAGAAAATCATGAAAAGACAGTCAACAAACTGATTGAAGAAATTAACACCTTAAAAAATAGATTAACTCAAATGGCAAAAGAGGCCCAAAAAGCCAATGAGGAGAAGAATGCCTTAAAAAGTCAACTCTGCCAGATGGAAAAAGAATCTGAAAAGCTTTTTGAAGAGAATAATTCCTTCAGAATTAGAGTGGAGCAAATGGAAGCAAATGACTTTATGAGAAATCAAGATACTATCAAACAGATCCAAACAAATGAAAAAATAGAAGGCAATGTGAAATATCTCCTTGAAAAAA